>CM076926.1:9470326-9885677 GCA_039566165.1 Maruca vitrata
CCTGAATGGTCCAAGATCCCAGAGCTGCCAGACATCACTTATTTTCTAATGGACAAAATATATACGATTGAGTAGTGGTGGGGTGTACTATCATCATATGACTAGTTGTTACCTTGACCAGACGGCCATTTTTCAGATATCAACCAATCAAGGTACATAGAAACACTGCTCACCTCACTTAAATTCTGATGGCTGATTTTAACATATATTTCACACAATATCATTAAAAATCAGGATTCATTACTCCCAGACACATGCGGTCGGCGGTTTTACCTTACAAACGCTTTAAAGCTATGAAAAAATTTATTAAGTTTACTTATTTTCTGATGCTTGATTTTTATATACACACAGGCACAATTAACCGCCCACCTTGTATTTGCTTGAATTTTCGGAAATGTCCAAACATAGACCACATTTTATGAATGATCCGTTATAAACTTTATTTAAGGCAAAAAAAAAAAAACGAAGGTTTGATTTAAAAAAGACGTTTAATAGGGCATTATTACAAAAATCGATACTTTCGAAGTACCGACGAAAATTGTAATTTTCGAATTTTGAGAAAAAAGAAGGTCAAAGTAAAACAATATTAAAATTTAATAATGGGCGTTGCTCTTCCTACCCCTTATGACTTCTAGGAGCCGGTATGATAGTCCATCCATGACATCTTGGATATCTGATTGGGGAATAATGTGCCACTCCTCTACCGCAGCCGTTTTGAGTTCTCCAATAGACGTTGGGGCTGGTACTCTCGCTCAAATACGTCTTTTGAAGTTGTCCCATATGTGTTCAATTGGGTTGAGGTCGGGACTGCGTGCTGGCCATGGCAAAACTTGAATTTCGGTCTCATTAAGGTACTCAGTAACCAATTTTGCGGTATAGCAACGTGCATGTCATGCATTAATCTAAAGTTGTCACCAATAAATGGTGCGAACGGTATGACATGTCCTTGGAGAACTTCTTCCACGTATTTTTAAGCATTTACACTGCCTCTGTCAAACAATACAAGGTCGGTACGAGCCTCGTAAGTGATGCCTCCCCAAACCATAATAGAGCCTTCTTTGTAACCCACTGTTTCCGATATAGCGCAAGGAGCAAACCTTTAATTTGGGTGTCTGTAGACAGGCTGGCATCCATCTGGACCTTTTAAGGCTATCTGCTCTTATCTGAGAACAGTATGACCTTCCATTCTTGTACAGTCCACTCAGCATATTCTCGCGCAAAAGCAAGTTTAGCTCTACAGTGTTGTGCGAGCAGTTCTGGGGCGCGAGCTGGACGAAACGCCCTCAGATATCCTTCTGCCAGTCTTCTTCTTATCGTACGTCCACTAACACTGAGGTTTCGTACTTCAAAAAGACGAATTTGGGCATCAGTAGCGGTGGAAAAGTGATTTCTTAACACGTTGTCGACAGCGAAGCGGTCTTCTCGAGCCGAAGTGCATCGCTGTCGACCTTGAACTGGCCTGAGGGTGTATGAACCTATCTCCCGAAATCGTCTGATGGCATCCCGTATGGCAGTTCGTGGTACACCGAGTGCACGAGGGATGCAACGTTGGCTGTACTCAGCGTCAGTAAAGGCAACTACCCTGGCTACACCAGTTGCATCGGGTGGCATTTTTGCAGTCACAAACAACAAACTAACACTACAAACCCAAATTAAACAATAAAAACACACTACAGCAGAAAAAAATAGGAAATGAACACACAGTAACACAACTGCAATAATGTCAAACAACGACTATGTTCCAAAAACCCGTCATTGTCACAAATTAACGAAACCAAATGAGGGTATAGGTGTTTAATTTATTGCAAGACTACCCACTTAACAAAAAACAAAACATTTGATAAGCCATAGTAAACCAAAACTATCAGGGAAGCGAATTTTAAAGGTGGGCGGTTAATTGTGCCTGTGAGTGTATGTTATTCAAACAACTAAAAAGTGCTCATCTGACCGCAATAATTATAGAATTGTACCTTACAAACTATTTTATTAGAAAAACTTAACTAAATTCAATTTAAAAAAAAAATCTAAAACAGTTGGGTCTGGTGAATGTTTGGCCCCTTGGATCGGTCTGTCCGTTTGCAGAACGTTTTAAAATAGTTGTTTGAATAACATATATAAAAATCAAGCATCAGAAAATAAGTAAAATTAAGTAAAAGTAAAAATTTTTTCATAGCTTTAAAGCGTCTGTAAGGTAAAACCGCCGACCGCATGTGTCTGGGAGTAATGAATCCTGATTTTTAATGATATTGTGTGAAATATATGTTAAAATCAGCCATCAGAATTTAAGTGAGGTGAGCAGTGTTTCTATGTACCTTGATTGGTTGATATCTGAAAAATGGCCGTCTGGTCAAGGTAGCAACTAGTCATATGATGATAGTACACCCCACCACTACTCAATCGTATATATTTTGTCCATTAGAAAATAAGTGATGTCTGGCGGCTCTGGGATCTTCCTCTAGAACGTTTAGGTGTTTTTATTCTATACAGGGGTTTATACAATTCCGGATTATTCAGATAACCGGCAACACAATATACGTATGAACGGCTATTTGAATTATCTCAAATGTAGCTTAGTATGTGGATGACTGGTGACATCAACATTCGCACCCATCTAAGGGTCCCGAGAATAGTCACCTACGCGCTTGTTACGACCAATTTACAGCGATTACAATCAGCTAAAATGGTAGCTGCCCAGCCGAGGAGAACTAGATTCGGACGTTTTATTACACTGACACCGCAATAAAATTTTAGTTTTAATCGGATATGCAATGATTGCCTAACGCTACACATTTGTAAAAGAACTATTTTTTACGGATAGATCTTGTGTATTAATAAGATTTCATCCATAATTATTTATGTATGCGACGTTTCGAATTCTTTATAGAGCTCATGATCACGTTTTTGAAAAAAAATATTTCTACATCAATTTGAAGAATCATTTTTATCTTGTTTTACGTCTGGTAGTTACTTATGTATTGGTGTCTGCCACTGCGTGTTTTTTTTAAATCCGAAAGTAGCACTTAAAAACTTATGAGCTTGGAACTTAATGTCAAGTTGTGTGATCATAGTGTCAAAATTGAGAAAAACAATACGTTCAAGTGACATTAAAACCTCCAGATACAAAACTAACAACGCACCCATAAATATTTAATGCTCAGCTTAAAACGCCAAGTCCTTTACTCTCAGCACTTGTCGCAAAATTGCCTGAAAATTTCATCTTTGCAAGCCACACCGTACTCTCGGTGAAGGCTTAAGCGTAATCAAACCGACTTACTTCGCACAAAGCAAGCTCGTGCACAGATCATCCCGAGTGAGCAATCCTTTCTACAAACTTTTCAAAGCGAAACTCGCACAGAGGAATGCCAATTTCATTTGAGAACGTATTTAGCTGCTTACGTTTTAATTTTATTTGTAATGACCTCAAACGTTTTGCTTTCGTGATGATTGCTCGAATTCCGGTGGGAATTGAGGATTCCTTTCTTAGGATCTGGTTGTTGTCTGAGAAAGGGAGGTATTTGGGGCTGTTGCCTTCCTGGCATGTAAATCATATCTTATTCTCTTAACCTAAAATATGTATTTGATTGTTCTTCAAAGATAACATTGAGTAGTGTAATCCACAATTCCTACTACATATGACATGGGCACTTCGAAATATGGCATCGGCCACTACATGATTGGTCTGCCCCTGCTATATGTAAGCTTTATGGCTCATGCAGATGCAACCTATCCGGACTTTACCAACCTATGGCATGTCCAAATCCAGTCATTTCAGCGTCCATGCCCTGAAACCAGGCACGTAGCTGGTCGGCGTCGTGTCATTTGTATTCCACGCCCGCGCCGGCCCATCCGTCTGCCTAGATTAATTATCAGCCGCGACCCCTCCATGTTTGCCAATAAGGTGAGCCGGTGACTTTTCACTGCAAATCTCTGGCAAAGCGCCGCATGCAATCTGTTTTATGAGTTCTGCATTGCTGATTATGCCGAAGTCAGAAATTCGGAGCAACTTTTATGATGTTAAAAGTTTTGCTGTTTGGTATGATAATTTCGTTTCTTTAACAATGCGGCAAGGTGAGTTATATTCGGTATTTGATAGTTCCTCTAGAAATGTTGGAGCAAGATGTTTATAAATGTGCTAAATAGGAAAAGTTGATATCATTATTCATCTAGAAAGATATAAGAAACGTAAGTACGCTGCATTGCATGTCACAGCATTTTTCATGGCATTGCGGCACAAAAAGTCTGTAGGTTTATTAAATTAGGCCGATTGAATGGTTTTTAGTATGATAAAACTATTTACTCAAACGAATGCAAATGATTTTTGCTGGTGCTCAACCAATTTCATTGCACAAGTGCAAGGCAAAGTGGTAACAATCACGATTAAACTATGTATTGTTATTCAGAGTTTCCGCATAATTCAAGTTCGGGGCAAACTTTGGCGGGTTATGTGTCTGGCCGGGCAGCGGCGCGGGAGGTCGACCGCATTTCGCCTCCGCCGAAATAATTCCGGTGTTCACGAGCTGTGAAGTGCAATCATTGTGTCGCCTAAAGCTGGTGTAGACACGTCTTCAGTAAAACAAAAAACGACTTCAAAAGTATTTGAAGGACCTGATTCCATATGCAAGCGATTGTGAACAAACTGCCAGTGACGGATGAAAAAATGATTTCATAAGTATTTGAAAGACCTCAACCAATTTCGAAGCTACTCTACTTTTTAAACCGACGGAAAGCAGAAGTTTCTCAATTCGTCTGTGTGTTTTTTTATTTCCATTGATAACTCTGTCAATTACAGATGCATTTTTTTTTTCCTGAAGATTTTGCAAATATTGAAAAGTTTTTAGATTGTGATTGTTTCCTACAAAAGAACCTTATCAAAGCTAAAGCAATTTTCTAACGATGAATACAACTGCAAAGCAGACTTTACTCAATCATGAGATTACGTCACGGCAAGAAAAGCCAAAGAAGGTTTAACCTGTTTTCCCATCGGTATCGTTCTTATTTAATCTACATTCAGTCTTCTGTAAATATCTTTTATCCAAACACTGCCAGTACGGGAGGGTTACGCGATCTACTGTTTAATCGAACGACATAATCGACAAACATAATTCTGCTCTTGTTTCGAGTAATACGTTAATAGCAAAATACATTGTTCATGTTGTAAGATACCCTTATATTTGCTCTTAGATGATATTCCCGAATCCCCTTTGTTAAGACATTACATTGTGTTTCAGGCGCACATTTTGCTCGCAACAAGCATACTCAAAGTCGCAGGCTTCACGAGAATGTCACGTTCAGAAAACCACCACCCCAACTGTCAAATTCTAAGACAAACAAAATGATTGATTGGAGCCTACGTAGTATTGTGTTTGCTCAATTTCGAAAATAGCACTTGGGATTACTGACTGCATTTTTCCAATAATATTACAAAAGCTCCTCCAGAGGCCCTTTTATTGAACTCTACAAAAAGCCTCTTTTAAGGTCTAGGATCTGTCACACAAGTGACACATGACAGAACACAAGTTGTATTTATACGTATTTATACATAAGACGCTTCTTATGAATAACGTTACTAACGTTATTCATAATAAATAAAATCACATAAAAAATAGTTTCACATTACAACAAAGAAAAACATTAAATATTTAATACATTCAAGAGATTGTGTAACGCAAATACGCAAGTGTTCTAATAAGGTTACACTGGAACGTTGTATTTTCAAGGCATAATACAAGGAGTAAATAACCATCAATTCTTCCTGTGAGCTTAAAAGTAATTCCTACATTTCTGTACGCAAACCGAATAGAATTGAGCGATATATTTTGCCTTTCTCGGCTTTCACGCAATACAAGGTTCGTCTTTTGGACGAGACGTCTAATTATATTTGAGATTTGCCCCAGACCGTGAAGAAGGATTCCATTTGTCGGCAATTCAATTAAGCAATTTACGCTGTGATTTAGTATTGCTCGCTAAGTATAAACACAAACTGCCTAAAGTGTTTTCGTTGGTTTGTTCTGGTAGAACGTAAAATTTTGTAAAGATATTGAAACTATAACCATCGTCCTGTGCACTCACTCAAAAAGAGGTGGTCAAATGAAAGAAAAAGTTGCGTTGTTAAGTCACCACAGAGTATTACCTACTGCTGTTCTTCAATAGTTTGATCATTAAGTAAATTATTCTCATTCAATACCATTCGCCATTGTTATTTCAAATTGACAATATGTAACGCATTGTTTACTACGCTGTATTATTTCCTTAAAAATAACTAGTACGGATTGTCTCTGAAGCCTTCAACATCATAACGAAGCATCGACGGTGCAAGAATCAACAAAAGAAATTTCCTTCGTCAATTTTTGTTTTTCTTACCCCTACATGTCGCCGGGACATTTCAGAAAATTGGAAGGTGTTATGTGTCAAAAGACGATGTGGCTTGCGACGGGCACGTCAATAGTGACTAGAGGGGATTTTAAAGGTAGAAATAGTAAAATCGAATTCAAGGGAATGAGCGGGGAAAAAATTGTGTAAAACTTATGAGATTTAGGTACTTCGCAAACTAACTTTAAATTCACTTAAGCCTCCCAAACGTCGTTATAAAACGATTAATTGTAGTATTTGTATGGAATACAATAATTATATTGTTTTTACAATTTATTATTGTTCCGAAAGGCAAAAAAAAATATTGATATCTACATAACAAAATGAGGTGTCATGACTAGTTAAATATTTAACACACAACTTTGGCTATTTCAAGTCTAGAGCAAACCATTCAAGCTAGAATGTAGACCACATTCCTTCATAGAACACTAGTTCTTCATATACCTACACTCCTAGATAGTACATGTATAGTGAACTGGAGTGCAAGTATGATGTTTTTGCATAATCTGAGCTGCATGGAAGAGATTGCGCAATGCGGCAAATCCTCTGACAGTTGTAATATCCAACTAGAAACAATATTATTCACTGTTACAGCAATATCGGTTGGTTTAACAAAGCTAATAACACTAAAGCTTTAAACAAAAACAAAGCTTATGACAGTTCAATAATTACTAGTTACCTATTTGTTTCATTGTTCTGTATAGGCCGTATAGTTGCCTAGGGAAAAACAACTTTTATAAATTGTCATTTTAATATCGCGTGGTTCTCAGGTAAAGGTATTATCATATAAGGCATCGTACTTGTAACAACTTGTAGACCTTCTGTAAACTACTTTGGAGTTTCGTACGTCTGGAACTTTTTAAGTACCGTACTTAGGAACATCAATTTACTTAGTAAATAGTTCTTGAGGCTAGTTTCCCGCACTAAGTGCCTAAGAGAGAAATTTAACTTCACCAGTATTATTCACTTCTTTTCAAATTTTAAATTTTTCCGTTAAGTTATTGAAGTTTTTATTTTATGGGAAATCTTTAGGCGGCAATGATTTTTTACAATCCCTTTCAGGGGGTGTAATTTAAGTTTTTTAATGGCCGAATTAAAAGTCAATTTTGTTGCGTAATTTTCAATTTAAAAATCCGGTTGCACAGTGGGAGTTCGTCAAAAAATGCAAGGAAAACATCGGATCGCCCCAAGCGCCGTGAACGCATAGGTGCCCTAATGGGGAAGTGGCGGACCCTTATAATTTTCCAATTATATTTCCCGTCCAATTTTCCGAGGTGTCGCTCACGGCACTCGTCAAACGCAGCCCTGTAGTTTTAATGGCGGCGAACCCCCGGCATCTGTTTATTTTGTGAGAAGTCAGGTGTATTGTAATTATAAAGTTTTTTGTTGGATAATATTTTCGATACTTTACATTCATGCTGTCATGTGTGCGGTTGAATGAAGTTTAACAACTTTTTTGATTACTTTTTAATACTCTTCCCGCACCGCTTTGAACTGAAGGGAAATATATCAGACTGAATGTTATTTTAGGGCCCATTCATACATAATTATACAGATTGGTAAAAATTATATTTTAGTCTAAAGCAAAACCACCGTCCACCATCAAACATTTTTTTTTCTTAAAACTATCGAGTATGGTTTTTGCCCCCTATCAAATGTGGCTGCCATTTACTTGGTAAAAATTGAATGAATATCGCTACAGTTTTGGTATCGTGTCACCACTTGCGTTCAGTCTCAACTGATAATATTATAGAAAGAAAGACAAAATAGTATATACTTTTATGTACCTAGTCAGTTACTATCAATATCTGTGTATCATTACCATGAAATGATCAAAGCAGCTGACACGGTAATCGCCGGTATCCAAACAACAATAGCGATATTCTGATACGGCTTATCGATTATGAATCGATTAGGTACTATCAATAACATTGTGTTTCACGCGATAGTTTCACATCGTTTAAGATCACACATTCAAAAGCTTCCTCTTTCTTTAAAGTACCCTACGTAATGGATTGTTTATTTGCCCATCTATTTTATTAAGCCGAGCAGACAATAAAACTCTGGTTGCTGTTTATTTGAAAGCTTTTCTAAAATTAACTTTACTGTTTAAGACGACTTAATTAACTTAAAAGGTTTTAAATTAGATAACAATTGGCATTTTGTTATAAAATGTGCATTAAAACTTTAAGAAGCATTAATTCAAGACGTTTGATATATTTTTTTAAGATTGATTCTAAGTTATTATCATATTTCAACGGTTTAATAATACTACAGATAATGCTAGAACCCCATTTAGGGGTATTGTCAATTAAAACTATTGAACGATTCCAATTCATTACACATTACAACCTCCATTCTCAAACGACCTACTGACGATACATAATAATAGTTTTACAATACATAAGACGGAAAATACCTACTTAATCTCGATACCGTTGAAAAATAAACGACCTAAGGTCAACAAACCGTCACTTAATAAATCAATTCCAGGAGCAGGTGAAACTAAATTGCGGGTGTTCCTAAGAAATATTTTCTATGAACAAAAAATAACCGTGTAAATAGAAGGTAATCTTGGGGCCATCGTTTTCCTGGCCTCAAATGAAAATGTTATTAAATTCCCGCGGATCTGACCTAATCCGGTAATCAACCGAGAATATAAACGTTTCTCTGAAAGCTTCGTTTATAAATTGGGGCCTATTTAAGTAAAAGGCTAGCGGGACGGGTATATAAGTGGATGAAATAATGGGATAATAATTTAAGGATATGAATCTGGTAATAAATTATACGGACTCTTTACATTATTCAAACTTAAATAATGGTAAATTCAATGTTGTATGGTTCTTCTGTAAATCATTAGGCTGTAGATATGTTACTAAATTCTAGAACCTTCCGACAATATATAATCTGCGCTTGCGATTTGATTACGCTGATTGGTAACTTAGATGCATAAACATTTGATATATGTTATGTGAATCTACTTACAAAGTATTATTTTCAACTTAAAAGACTTAAAGTCTGCATGATTGTCGTTTGATTAACAAAGAACTATTAATTAATGTTGGAAACAATGCATTTCTTTACTTACTTACTTCTAGAGCCGGCGCCACATTAATTATGGGAATGTTTCGTCTAATTAACTCATTTTAAACAATAGATAGACTAGGCATCGGGTCTTTTTCAACCACAAGGAAATAAAAGAAATTTCCTTGCAGACGTAGCGACACTGGGGTAATTTATTAACTTAGTTTTTTTCGTTTCCTTAATTTACTTCATATTCAAATTTACCTAGATATCATCCAAAAAGAAGAATTTAATTTCTATTTGTAATTATTAGTAATATAATTACAAGTAAAGTTAGCTTCTCATAAAAAAAAAACATAAGTGGTTGAAGTTGTTCATAGAAAACGTAAAATGCTAAATAATAACGTTTAAAAATACTTGAAAGGTACCATTGTCAAATTCCCAAAAATATAAAATATCACAAACAAAAATATAAAATAACCTACACAGCAACTTATTATTTATTTATTCAAAAAAGGCTAACCAACTAAAAACATAATAGACGTACTAATCACTTCGTACCAATAATGTGTATCATATATGTACTTAAATTATAGGTTTGCACAATATTTTTATACATAGTACAACATATTTTTATTTTTACGTGGACAAACCAATTCAATGGATGAACATTTCCAACGATGATAATAAGCTCAAAGCTCTGACACTTTGACAGCGAGAGGCAATCGCTCAAACATGTATTATTGCCAACGACTCGGTTCAAGTACGTATAATTTGAACTCGGCAACCCTTGCAACGATGAGCTTGCTTTGAACAAACACGAATTTAACTTTGCCTGTTTATGTCAGCTTTGCAGGCTGTTTAAACTCTATCGACGTTAAGGCACACTTAAAGCAGCTATCAGATACACTGCCACATTTTCGATTATAAGTCTAGTAACGGTTTAAGAACCTTTGAAGGTTAATTGATTTAGCACAACTACTTTGTTTCACTTATTCGTATCTTTCCCTGTATATTGATTTATATATTTTCTATTATGTTAACTAAATAAGCAATTTAAAGGTAAAAAGCCTGTCAAATGTATTACGTATCTCCGTACGTATCTCCGTAATGTTAGGTATGAACTAATGGAAACTTGTAAACTAATGGAGAAAAGTATAAGTGCAAAAAATAAAGAAGTTTAAATATATTACAGCACTGGCCACTAAAACAAAATAAGAGAGACCAAAACAAAAAAGAACCAGAAAGTTCCGTATCCGTGATACGAATAACATTATTATTATCAACCCTAAATGCGCAAGTAGTATTTGACAGAAAGAGGCAATCATTCAAACACAAATTGACTGAGCAGGGGACGTTGAATCAACTAATTTCAACCCGCAACAACTCATGCGGCGATGAGTTTGCCCTGAGCAAACACTTTAAGCGCACTAAATGCACGTAGGGCCGATAAATTAAACTGCTAGTAAAAGCGCACTTACTAGAAATAATAGTCAGTGTGGCTTGATACAGAGCCAAAGTTTGGATAAGAACCATTCGTCAGGGGTTTTACGGACGGAAAGATATACACTTTAAAAAATGGCGAAGTAAGAGTCGGACCATACATATGGTCTGTTTTTTTAATGCTTATTAACGATGTTTCGGATTTTTTCTGCCAGTGACCACAACCCTGAACACTGCTTCTTATTTTTATTTTATTTATTCTCGGCCAAAAGTATATTATGATTTTGGTTCTGCTTAGAATCAACATTTGCAGCATAAATAGCAGGACGGGGAAAAATATTCGATTTTATTCAAATATCAAAATGATTTGCAATTCAAACGCCAGCATGCGTTATAAAATTTCGTTTCGGCATACCATTGACGGACTTCGTGTCACTTCCAATAGATTCCGCAAATAACATTTAAATTTTACGAATCCTATTGCAACATAACGTTTGAAATGCATAGAGCAGTAAAATAACTATAAAAATAAAAAAATCTACAGTCTTCATAAATATTAGAGCCATAAAATGAGCAGGATAACCTCATTTCAATAAGTTGAAATAAGATTTATAGACAATCGTAATAGATGTCCAAAATGAATATTTTTTTAATATTCCGTCGTTGATTGAGTGTACAAATCAAACATCCTACGGCATTTCAGAAAACGATTTATGAGTTTCGAGAGGAAAATAATTATTCCAGTCAACTTATAAGGGTCATAATAAATACTATAAATAACCTTTTTACTGCCCTTGTCGGTGCGTATTTATGCATTTTATACACATTTCCTTTTCTATAAATAAACCAAAGACGTAAATCTAACTGCTTATTACTAGTTTTTTTTTTAATCTTTCTAGGTGATAATCAAGCCCATTATCTATCGTCAAACATCCTTCACAGTCGGAAGATGTTCTTAGGTGCAATTTAAAGGCAATTATACCGTTCCTTAATGAACTTTTCTAGCTAGTAAGACAAAAACTCGTTTACCTAGGTATAAAAAATTAATTACTCGCTTAATTGTAGGGCCGAAAATAATCTAGCCCTTACTGTTCGACTCGATCGAGCTAAAACAAATTCATTCAGCTATTATTATTTTTACAAATAACATTACATTTTTGCAATTTCTTAGCGTAGAGACGTTTAACGAGTAAAACATTATCTTTATAGCGCAGTCTGTTAAAAAGTAGCCTATGTCCTTTTTCAGGCTTTGGACTATACCTGTGTTTCATTTAAATCGGTTCAGTAGGCTATTCGTGATTGCGTAACAGACAGACAGAGTTACTTTCGCATTTATAATATTAGTAAGGATTCTAATAAACTTCTTGTAAAAGTACATAGTTAGTTTTATTTCCATCTTAAACAACTCTTACGGCTAGATATACTTGTATAGAGAAGTTCAAATCGTGTGAGGGATTTCTGCGGTAACTTTTGTCCAAACCAAATACGTCGAACGTGTCTATTGTTGCAAAATACGACTATAGCCATAGTTTGCTGTGAAAATATCCAATTAGGGCGTCTTCCCTACCGGGGAGGGGCCCGTCTCGCCAGTTCGTTACCGAGCTACGTGACGCGACTGGCTCTTGACAGGCGATGACGGGGTCCTACACTATATGAAGTCACCGATAACATATACAGATGTATGAACATCTCTACAAGAAGGATGTTATATCTTTTTTATGTAGTGATATACCTATATCACTACATAAAAAAGATATAACATAGGACCCAAAGACAGTCCTGCTGTCTGTCTTTTCCTATACAATATGCATGTTAGAGCTTTGAAACTTCGCAATTGATTGTAATACGAATTATTTAAATAGGTAAAGTGATTCAAGAGAAAGGTTTGTACTTAGTACGTACTAGCGAAGAGGGGGGATTGCTAGTTCATGTTAAACAACTGATCAATCTCATCAGTGAAGATTGAAAAACTAGCAATTATTTTTCTTGCTTACTCACAATAGTACTTTGCCCAATCACTGAATCTATTATCTTAAATTGAGATTCAGAAAATGTATATTTAAATATGAGTGGATAGTAACTGCAAAAATAACGTCGAGTATCTTTAGTCTAATGAGGAACTTGACCTTTCACTGAGACCTATTTTGACCCGACTCAATTTGTAACACAAAAAGTCGGGACCCAGGCATGTTTACTCGCAATTTCACCTTTCGGACACTTTGTTTTCCCTAAATCTTAGCAAGAGAAAAAAAAATGGAAATCACAAACAATAGAATTGGACAATGAGACTGTAAAAACGTTGACCTACTTCGGGAAGCAATAAACGAAGTGCTCTATAGGCGTTTTGTATACGAGGATTTTCACAAATAAATTAAAGGGAGTGTGCGATTAGCTTTATTAGAATTCATTGGGAGACGCGGGGGGCTTACTAATGAGCCTTTTATTCTTCTACTAAAATTGTGCAGTCTTTTCTATTTCAAATTCATTTACGTTACTATACAAAGGTTCGGAGGAGTAAGGTTTCAATCAATACAATACGTATTTAAATGACTTTGACGAATTGAGGGAGGAAATATTGCGAAATTTGGATCTGTTCGGAATTAACGATTATTTAAAAGCTTTGCGTATCGATTTTTACTAAAAAAAAATATGTGTGGCACTCGGGTACTGCCGCGGTATAGCTATTGCATAGCATGGTCCGATTTCGGACCAGTTCGTCTCGATTCGTGCGAGTTTCGTAGAGGCGTGCAATACGTCTAAACGCACGCACGCAAACACCGTGCCGAAGTCAACCGAACTGAAACGACGTTAGATTATTGTGAGGTTTTTTTCGTTACGGGATTTCTTGGTTCGGTCGCCGCGCTCAAAGCCCGCGATAAAAGCTATGCAATAGCTTAATAATCAAACACCCGTATCTATAGACCTTTGTCTTTTGTCATAGTAGATTTTAAAATAACGTAGGATTTTTTGACAAAATAATTCCAATTTTAATCCAAGCACGTCAAGTCAGCGGTTCATATTTCTCAACCAAATTGGATGGATCAACATTGTCTCGACGGTCATTAATAATCGTTACGTCTCTAAAATAACTCTTCGCTAAGGATTTCAAAGAACAATCCTTTCATATCACGCGTGCAGTATAAGCTCCCATAACGAATTACCCTCCAGTGGGGACGGCAGACCCTCCAGACACATATGTCCTGTGACGACGACTCAGGTGGTTGCCTAATTTGTCACAAGAGATCACCCCGGCCCAGTGTATCAGACCCCTATTGTGCAATTTCGCCCTCTATGATCACAGGATAAGCACGCATTTCGCGTGCTCCAGAAATATCGAATCAAAATTACACACTAGTTTGTAGGTACTAACGTTTTGTACACTGTGAAGTACGTCAAGCGGATTTCGGGATAATAGAGCAAATGCAATAACACAATGGTAATGTTTCAATGCAACACGTCAATTAAACAGATCTTTCGAGTAATTGTAGCTTAGTTTCGATAAATTACACGAATAACAATTTACAATCTCATAATTAATAGGTACGAAAGGACTACTGTTAATTTACTTCCAATTGAAATTAAATATTTGTGCTGTTATTTCAAAGATCTTTTAAACGCACATAGTTTATAGCTTTGTGAGTACTTATCCGCACCTAGAGAATATACAAGTCATTTTTTTTCTAGTACTATTAATTATTAAAATTTCACAGAAGAAAAAATTTCTACTAAACACGAAGTACCCTGTATTGCAATACTATTTTAACTTAGTAATAGTAAAAGTAAACTCGCAACGGTTATCTTCCAGATCATCAAGAAGATGACTTCCAGTTCAACTACACCTTCCTCTTATGTCTATCGTCATTCGTCCCATCCTGTCACCTTCCTGCTAATATCCCACAAACTGACATCTGTTGCTCGTCACTTTTTATGCCACTTCCGTTCCCCGGGGAGATTCCCATATTCACATCTTCAGATGACAAACACTCCGCAGGTGATTTCTTTCAATATTGCTGACTGCGATAACAGCGACAAGTTATGCTTGGAACGATTTGTCAGCTGGTTTGTTTCTTGATTTTAGAAATTGGTAACGCAGTGACTTTTGGTGAGTTAACTCAATAACTCAAGCGCAGTAGCGCAGTAATCTCATTATTATTTTATCATCGGTGTGACGATTTGGCCCAGATATCAAGCTGCTGGCAAGTGCTGGCCTTGGATAGAGAGCGGTGGAAAGGTTTGGAGGAGACTTTTGCCCAGCAGTGGGATGATACAGGTTAAATAAAATAAAAAAACTGACTAACGATGATGGCTTGGAGGAGCCTTGTCATCATCACCGGGCTTGCGGGGAAGCGGATGGCTCTCACCCCTAACTTACGATGATCACATAATAAGCAGTTCAAGTTATTTTCATCCGAAAACTTAATAACCTTTTTTGCTAAACTTGGTTTCCGTAATTAAAACAAATCTTGAATTCGTACAAATTAACAGCCACGCCATATGTCATTACTGTTTTTAGTTAAATACCTTTTAGATTTAAGAGAACAACTTCAAACGAAATATCGCATTTTTTAAATTTTATTAATTTACTAAATTTAAAGCATTAATCGCGATTATTTCAAATTAACTGGAATATAACATGTTTGGACAAATCATTTGTATACTTTGAACCCACATTACGTTATTAATTTAGACGTTTCAAACACATTATTTCAATGGTACCCTCTTAGAATAAGGGTCACTAACAAATGTCCCGCAACAGAGTTAACTATTAAATCTCCGTGCTACATAGAAATCTCTGCTCAACATAAGCCCGCAGGTTCCTCCCAAATATATTACGGTCCTGGATCTGTGTGAAGGACGGTCGCCCTGGCAAGTTTACCTGGGCTTGTTATCTTGTTTATTGTAATAGCTAGCAAAGGGTATAACAAATAGATGCTGATTAAAAGCAGGCTGGCATAGACTACCTAAGTATCTTTTATGTTTACTCATCATCATCATCATCATCATCAGCCCATACTTGTCTACTGCTGGACATAGGCCTCTCCAAATGCACGCCACTTCTTTCTATCCTCGGCCACTCGCATCCAGCTCCTACCAGCCGTCCTGCGCAGATCGTCACACCACCTGGCCTGCGGGCGTCCTACACTACGTTTGCCGAGACGCGGTATCCACTCCAGAACTCGTCTACCCCAGCGGTTGTCGGTTCTACGGCTGATGTGGCCAGCCCACTGCCACTTCAACTTGCTAATGCGATGAGCTATGTCGATGACTTTGGTTCTCTGACGGATCGCCTCATTTCTGATTCGATCCCGCAGAGAAACACCGAGCATAGCTCTTTCCATAGCCCGCTGAGCGACTTTTAACTTGTGGACCAGCCGTGCCGTCAGTGTCCACGTTTCGGCTCCATACGTCATGACGGGTAGGACGCACTGATTATGTTTACTAAATATTGCAAATCGAGTTCTCAGATTTTGAATAGGAATTTTATATTTACTAATAGGTAGTTAGAACTACAAACACATGAGACTTTACAATTTAAGACCAGTGTTAATAATTTTAGAGCAAACAAAAATAAATTATAGTTTGATAAAACCAAATCTTGATAAAATCAAATATTTCCAACAACTGGAAAAGTAAGGATATACCTAAAAAACGTAAAATGCTCTTCTTTTTCCAATAGGTTTCGTCCTACTATAATTTTACGCTTCGTAAAGTATTATGTTCTGAAATATGTACGTAATTATATTCTCGTTAAAGATTATTTTTGCGAAAATCAATCCAGAATTAATAACTACTTTGTGCAATATTTCATGGCATGCCTACTTTATGACTTAATAGCTTTTACAGTATTCGGAATCTTTTCACATACTTAATATTATTATTCATGAATACTTTAAATATTCTGGCAGCTGCGAGCTTCGTTTTCTGTAATTCGAGTAACTGAAATCCATGAAACGTTGAAAAAGTTTCCGATTATAACACAATCGCGAGGACGGGTAACGATATTATCACGAACGGAAAATTACGATGCGCAACCGTGTATTCGGGACGACATACCAGTAATAATTCATTTATATGTATATTAATATTCTGAGCAAAGTACAGGTACTTAACAGTACAGGACTCAGGAGTCGGTGACAGTGGCTAACTATGAAGAAATCTTAATACAACCGAACTGTATGCCAAAACTAGTGCACTCTCCGTGTTTCAGCAATCAGTAAGATATCAGATATAATACTCAAACCATCTGTGCCAGTTTACGTTATACTAGCTAATCCGCCGAATGACGCACCGTCTTATTTATTTTTCCGTGAAAAATAAAAAAATATATATACCAACCCTTGTCTTACTTACAAATAATGAACGCGAAAAAGAAAGAATCGTCTAATTTGCAACAGTAGTTCATAAAGATTATGGTCAACTCGAAGGATTATACCGATTCATTTTTACACTCAGATTCGCAGTACATTTAGCGCAGAAGTCATTGAACCCGAAATAAAAACAATCGCATCTTCATCTCCAATTCTTCGATATCTGACCCTCAAGTTCAGGCTACCCAATATAAATACCTCTCCACTACAAAGTCTAATCGGGGCTGTGTTTGTTCTGGTCCTTAGTAGTTGTTTGTTTGGGATCGATTTACGTGAAATGCCAAATCTGGACGTGTGAATCTGCCTCACGTTCCATACATCGATAACGGTGTTACGGCCGACGTAAGCAAGATGGATGAATTACCTGAAACAAAAAATAACAGGAGTAAGTTTTTTGACGGCTATGATAAATTCTGGTGTGAAGATCAGATTGCTTTCGGTAGTATGGAGAAAAGTACGTTAATGTTATTGTGATTGTGATCGTAGAGGATGCTATTAAATAAGAATGTTAAAGCAGTAAATGGGCAAAACGTAGATACAATACCCACAGATAAAAAAACAAATAATTTATTAAAACTTAAAATTCGGAAAATTAAGTCACGTTCGCTAGACTTAGACTTGACACAAATTATGAAATAACGAGATCAGCGCAATACCAACAATTGTTTGAACTATCTAAGGCAACAGTAAAACCTTCACATCCTTCTCTAACGTATTTAAAACCACACATTCAGTTACTAAACATAACCCAGTCCATACAGGCAACTAAATTAACCGTCAGTAATTCACTCCGCCAAAAGCCGGTGCTCATCTCGGAAAACTCTCGCCCATTCGAAAAATTGCGACAGGCGCAGACAGTGACCTAAAAATAAAAGGCTCTACAAACATCATGTGCCCTGAATGCGGAATGATGGCCAAATAATTCGGTTGTCAGGATAACAAACGCGGGGGCCCGCTGAGTAATGGAGCCGACTGTACGCTACGTACGGCTGCTCTGTTCTACGTACATATTAAATCACGAGGTCCGTCTTAACTGCGGGACATCGGTCAGGGTAAGATGCCATTGCTGCAGTAAGTGGTTGAATTGAATTACGTCATAAAAAGGGACGGTGGTATGTTATTTTTAGTCGAAAGCGCAGGACTATGAATTTGGTTAGGCAAGTATTGTTATTTTCATAGTGCTTTTGCCGTATTGCCGCTTACATTAACTTATTATATATCTGGGATTTTTTTGGCACTAAAAATTTAACAAACTCTTTTTGAAACTGAATTTCTCAATAAAATAAATACTTTCTTTTGTTAATCAAAATAGATTATTTTCATTCAACATTCAACTTGCATACCGTACTTTTAACGATTTGAGCCAAAACCTGTTCAAAGTATCAACGATGTCGATAAAACTTATGAGGGTAGAAAATTTCTAATCAACATAATAATCCGAAAGGGGAAAGCAATCAACAACGCAATATACCAGTACAAGTACCTACTCACCGACAAATGGGCCAACCCTTTGCTCATTTGGGTTCAAATATAAAATCTAATTTAAATTACGAATTCTTAATACAATCAGCATAAAGCTTAAAATCAAATGCCACATATAAAGATATCGTTCATATTTGTGTCTTTCGCTTTATAAAGAGCTCCGCTGCGGTATGAAAATATTAACTTACGAGTATACAACAAAATAAACTTCGCATTTCTATTCGTGAATTTTAAATGAACGAATTATTGTGTCAGTCGTTCGCTTTGATATAATATTTTTGAGTCTTATTTTTTTTACTTGCCATAAAAATAAACAATTATTATTATTAACTGTATTTGAGATAGGTACTATTTTTTTATATTGCCATCAACTACTCGTAACACAAAAATACAAAATAGATAATGTGACCTAGATAATATATAGCTTTAAATGCTTTAAAATTATGACAATGATTTAAAGTTTTTAGTGAATAAAATATTTTTGTTAAATATTTTAAATTCTTGAATTTAGAATTTTATTAATGTTTCATTATCTGATTTTATTTAAAAGAAACATATTTTGCGGTTAACAACATGACTGTAAGTTGAATACAGTACCGCTGTGTGGTTTTTACCGTCGCTATTACATTCACAACAAAAAGGCATATACAAAGGTAAGTCGGCCAAATTGTTTAAGCCCATTACCGCAAACGTTTGAATCTAGATTTGCCGGATTTTACTGGGGAAGGGGTAAAAACCTCTATAAAAGGAGTGGGCACGTCCCGCCAAATAAATTCTAATAAAGTTAATTAAGCCGTAGGACGGCATTATCTCTGTCAAATTTTACCTCCCTAAATTAAAACAAAAGTTAGCCCCTTGGACTAAGGCTGTCGACGGCGGGAGATAATAAGTTGCCATGGACGTGACACGGCTTTCAATTTTTTTTTTAGAGCAAATAAATGGAAAAGACCTTTATCGTCGCATCCCTTTTAGATGGTACGGGTTATTTTAAAAAGCTACAATCTGAAAGTAGTGGTTACGTACTGTTTTATATTGTGTAAAGCTCTACGGTTTTCATGTCGATCTAGATATAACAATTTTGTAAATTGTTTGTTGGATGTCAAATACTATACAGATCGTATGTTTTTATGACTAAGTCTTTACCGCCCGCCCTACTTTAGGGTAGGCCCGTGCCCCAGCAGTGGGAACGTATATGGGCTGATGAAGATGGATGTTCTTATGTTTTGTGAAGTCTTACTTCATAATTTGAATAACAGTTACCAGTGTAAGAATCTAGTACCCCGCAGATAGATCAGCTAGTCCGATGACTGACAGAAGACCTATTAATATAAAAGGCACTCAAACAGTTTGGCATCCTATTGATTTTCCTACAAATTAAACCGCAGATTCGACCTCAAATAACAGGGAGGGGGAATGAAACTCAATCCGCTACTTATAAAGCTTCTCCACTAAATAAAATATTGTGTGGCCAGCTACTAGCCAATTTCCTCTGTATTCCGGCCATTTGGTACTCTGAAGTGTACTCTCACCATCTGTTATCTTAAAATACAGGGTTGACTGACAAATTTAGGTAGAAATGAAATTTTGAACTACGTTTTCGGATATATACCTAGTTACTACTAAATATTAGTCTTTAAGGGTCTCCACGCGATATTAGGAGTAGCAAATACTTAGCTACTTACTGCCCGACTAATATTTAGTGTAATGGATCGCGAAAGCTTAAAATCATATATAGCTACTACGTTTGTATCTCAGATTAAACTTCAATACCAAACCAAAGTCAGAAAAATGTTAGTCATTGTCTGTCTGACATGACTTTTGAATATAATTTGTAGAGTAATAGATCAAAATAATTATGTATTAACATTTTGCATTTCATATTTGATGTGCATTTAAACCCAGATTGATTAATATAGTACCTTTTAGTGGTATTATTTTTATTGCTGGTTAATCCATCTATTTCAGTTTACAATTCATAGAACAGAGAGCGGGCTAATGTATTGGGGGAATTTGTAATATAAATTTGCGGAATGTACTAATCCTGGCTTTGTTTATGACGATCTAATATTCACGCCGATGGGTGAAGTGACATGTGAAATACGGATTTGCAGTTCATTAGTTGAGTCGCCTATTTATCAATAAAGCTGTCAATATGTTCGTCGAATTGGTGATATTGGGGGTAAATTATTCTGGACTGATCAATTAATTATTTCGGTCCCAAACTGGGGTGATTTTTATGCCTTTATCTAATACTAGCAGTGCCAGCGACTTCATTCGCGTTTCCCCCGTTTTTTACACATTTTCCATTGTATCTTTGTTATATAGCCTAAAGCCTTCCTCGATAAATGGTCTATACAACGCAAAAAGATTTTTTCAAATCGAACCATTAGTTCCTGAAATTAGCGCGTTCAAACAAACAAACAAACAAACTCTTCAGCTTTATAATATTAGTATAGATATTATTGAGTGACGATTCCAGATAATACGTTTACGTAAGTATTATTACTAAAATCGAGATGAAATGAAGAAATGTCAAGTGTTTGAATCATCATTTCAATAACGATACTATACACCGTGAAATTTTAGTGGTTGTTTTCACGCAGTAAATGATTCTATCTTAGTAGTACAATAGATTTGTGCAGACCTTCTTTGTTAAAATCAATAAATGCCGGTTTTACGAAAGGTTTAACCGAAACTCGAAAGCACGTTCGAACTGCTTTATGACTTAGGGTGTCGAGCTTCTTCAGCTTTAAGCATCGATTTCATGCGGTAAGCAGTACCTGATTACGTCACATCTTATAAAAGAAAGATAGCTACTCTCGTTTCCGAGTTGGAAAATTATTATTTTGAAAATTTGAAAAAAAAATTTTTTTTTTCGAGGAATTATTTGCATGATTCGATAGTATTACTAAAGGCAAATCGTTCTGCCACGGGAAAACAACCACTAAAATTTCACGGTGTATACTTACTCATGCACAATGTATTGAGAGGTAAGCAGGTACCGCTTTAAGTACCGAGTTAATTGATATTACTCAACTGTCAAGATGTGACCTGGCATTACGTATTGGATGTACAAACCGCATTGATTTGTCTCATCTTACCCACCGAGATATGGATATTCACGACCTTTGTTATAAACAATGAATCATATTTACTTATAACACGTGTTATTAATAAACCCAGGGATACACGTATTGTACAAGCATACAACAAGGATTAAGTCCCTTAGTGTGTAGGCAGAACCTATGAAGCTGTGAGCTCCTTGCCTAAAATAATATTGACATACATATATGAATATGTATAGTGTTAAATGCTAAGCTGGTCACCGTAAGAAAAACTTAATACTTACATAAGTCCCGACTATGACTTGCTTGGCTTGAAATACAATTGTTAGTTAAATACTTTTTCAATCCAAGTACAAACTATAACTACTCACATATCACTTTCACATGTTGGAATTAACCATCACCAATTGCAAAATAATTCAAAAATATATTTCTAAAATGAAAACTACCGAATGGCTAATGCCAATGGTCTTTATTAATTACACCGGTTATTTGCTGATGCAAGTCCCTAGTCTAACAAGTAAATGTTTTGAATGAATGAATGTTTGCCGGCATAGTTTATAAACGTTTAGCCTTATTTATTTTATAAAATTATTTGCTCCAAAAACAACTCATTAAATAGAAGCCATAATGTTGTTTGAAAATATAGCAGCTTTTGCATGGATGGCGCGGACAAGTAAACTATTTCATTTTTACTATTTGATTGATATTTTTGTATATAAATTTCCTTGTACGGAACTCCACGTAATAATGAGAATTGAAAATCTTTATACGAAGAATCCAAGCGATTCATAAAAAAAGCTAATAAAGTTTATCGTACTTAAAAATATTGGCATTCAGGTGAAACCGCGTATTCGACGCATACAATATTCCGATTTCGAGAAAAAAAACATTACAACAAAAGCTAGTATATTGATAAAGCCCGCACTTGTAACGTAATACAATTTACAAATATTACGCGGCTCTGTTTTTGAGCGGATGTTACCGACATGCATGATTAAAATAAAAAAATATCGACTCAAGTATATTGAGTATATTATAACTGGATTATTATGGACCTACACGCATTATAGGAGTAGCAAATACTTAGCTGCTTACTGCCTGAAAGTCTAGTATAATCGAATTAAAAATATACATATTTACTGTAAATCGAGTATTACTAATCTCTTATGTCGTGTCTGGGTGTTTTATTATAAGAATATTTTTATTTATAACTATTGTTTCTGATATCCGCAAAACAAGTGCAATGGACCTGAGGTATGTTGTGGAATATTTATACATACACCGTGAAATTTTAGTGGTTGTTTTCCCGCAGTAAAATGATTCTATCTTAGTAGTACAAAAGATGTGTGCAGTTCTTTTTGGTAAAATCAATAAATGCCGGTTTTACGAAAGGTTTAACCGTAACTCAAAAACACGTTCGAACCGCTTTATGACTTAGGGTGTAGAGTTTCTTTAGCTTTAAGCATCGATTTCATGCGGCAAGCTGTACCTTAATACGTTACATCTTCAAAAACAACGATACCTACTCTCGTTTTCGAGTTGGAAAATTATTATTCTGAAAAATCGAAAAAAAAAATGTTTTTTTTCGAGGAATAATTTGCATGATTCGATAGTATTACTAAAGGCAAGTCGTTCTGCCACGGGAAAACAACCACTAAAATTTCACGGTGTATAATGTAGTGACTATTAAATGTCTAAAAATACTATGAAAATTTCAAAGTTATCTCGATTCCACCTCTACTCAAGAACATTATGCAGGTAGATTGTGAGTTAACCCAAGTTGAGTCGAGCAATTGTCTAAGTTCCAAAAGACTTAAGTTGTTCGCGATCAAACTGCAGATCCTTTAGGCACCAGTCAAATCTCTAATTAACGAAGTACTTAACCTCTATGCACCGCGGGACTCAAGTAAGCCTTAAGACGAGAGGGAAATAGTGTGAACACGTACTGTATCAACCAAATGTTTACCTAGCTTTAAGGATAAAGTGGCCGCCTGTGACTTCATATGAATGTAGTTAAAATATAACATTAATAACATTTATTGTACATCTTTATGAATTGTAGCTTACACACACATATGTATTATTCTGATACGACTTGTGATAAAAATCCGTTTAGTAGTTTTTGCATGAAGCCGTAACAAACAAGGATCTATTGCACATAGAAACTTTTGCATAAATAGTAATAGTAGGATATTAAGTGGTACAAACCGTGCATATGATACCAGCACGATCGAGAAACCGAAGTGTTAAGATGAGGACTATCTTTTTTTTTATTTAAAAATAGGTAGAATTAATCATCCCTACAAAAATCGTTCAAAGACTTCTTTTGAAATGATTCCATCCGTTGAAAAGTTCCGCGAAAATTAAATTCGCATTAAAGCTTGTAGCAACTTATTGATTTACTCGAAAAAGTCGCGTGGTTGCCACTTTGATTTTAACTTGAAGGAATTTTGAATTCGCTTTAAATTCAGTTTCGTTGATACACCACACAAAGGTAATTTTCCAATAAATTGCAAAGGATTGTAATTCTTAGTTAATTATTATTGTATAATATTTAACTTATAATAATACGCTTATGATAATTACATGGATAGATATGATAGCTAAGACGGAAGTGAACTCTTACCATTACTGATGTTTGGACTAGCAAAAGCAATAAATAGATAGATAAACTTTATTGCACATTAAACAAAACAGTGTTCAGAGTTAACGTTGGAATGAATAGGGCACAATTTAAGCAATCTCTTTAAGATGCCCAAACGTATATAAAAATAAGTTATTCTGGCACAGGTGGAAATAGCGGAAGACATATTTGCAGTCCCAGGAATATCCAAGTCAGGAATATGGATTATATACTGTTTTCATTCCCTGTATTTACAGTATTTGCAAGCACATTGTATTTATCTTCAGTATCTCAATTTTAATTCTGTTGTGAAAATTGCGAACTGCTGTGGTTCTATTTCAAGTTCAATTTTAATTGTTTTAATTAAATTTCAATTGGAATGGTCTTCGTGGTTGTAAGCTCCTTTAGAGAGCTTTTCAGGTATACTGTATTAAACAGACTTATAAGTGAATTTAAAGCTGCTTCATTAATATTTGGAAATCTGGACTGAATCATAGGTCTATATACTTGTTAGCAACTGCCGCCTAAATACAGAAGGGTCCGGAGTTCGATACTCGGATCGGGGCAAACTAAACGTTTTCTTTATTGAGTAACAAAGTTTGTCAATTTTAAGTGCATTTCGAATCAATCAATATAAGTTTCTTAACCTGTATATTATTAAAGACATTTTAATTTGACAATCACTACTGGGGTACGAATCAACTGTAACAGAATCCACCCGCCATTCACATGTCCCAATTAAACAATACAGTGATTATCTCGTGTAGTTAGCGCTTTATTAAACTGTCTGGGCATGACAGCCTACACGCCTTTGTATAGAATTGAAGCATCCGACAGTAACACTCATTTTAACTCAGAGTTATAGTGTAGTAACTTGACACCTATATGAATTACTCCCATTGTCGAGGTTATCTCTTAGAACTATTGCGTCTTCCCGGAAAATAGGGATGACGCACCGTTTTGTTATGTTTATTGCGTCAAAGTCATTTGTGACAATTTCTTCACCTAGGGGTTTCAAAGCGAGGACTCCTACTCGTTTTTGTGGGCCCTGTAGCGGTACCATGAGTTACCTATCGGAAACTTACGTACGTTAAATACCTATCGATCTTTTTTTCATACGACTGATTTTAGTTCTTAGCGTAACCGCTAGGGGCGCTGTACAATTTTTTCATAGACATATTTACATAGGCGATATCGAGTCTGTAACTTTTAAACTCACGGTAGCGCTACCGAACATCACATTTATTGTAACGAAACAATTCATACAAAATTTACAAGCACCGTAAAAGATAATATTCTCAACGACAAAGCACAAATCATAAAACATCGCTTTTAACTAAACAGAATGCAAAAATATTTCGCACCAAATAACGAATGAAAAGTGAGGCGTTACTTTCTAAAAAGCAATTTCGGATTACACGAGTCCTCGCAAAAATCCGTCATCAAACTTGGGTATTAGCAAGTAACAAGTTACTCACGACTCATAAAGCCTTCGGCGAATATGTCCGCTCGTCTAAGCAAATCTAATCCAGTTAAAACTTTTCCAATAAGCGTCCCCCACGCGTGTCTATCATAGGACCGAATCGTAAAACGCAGCAAATCTTGCGAGACGCATGTTGCGAGTGATTCGGGGTAATTGTGGGGCCACTGAAACGACTAACTGTGATCCCAGCGTTCAAGAACGCCGCAACTTCGTTGGACAACTTTGCGGTTTTAGTACGGGACAGTTAGTCTGTTTGAAGAGAAATAAAGTTGTCCAATTTAGAAGTGAGTTATGGATCAGAGATTTATAGTTTGTATGAAGTTCTATTAATAAACTGTGAGATATGAAAGCAACAAGTTCGTCTCAACGTAGTTTCATGACAATTACTCTATTCAAACCCGTTGCTACGAATATATCAAATTAAATATTTTAAGTATATTGTAGGTCGTATATTTTATAAGTAGATCAATATTCATAAGAATAGACAAGGAAAATTTATTATAAGCTCTTAATTTTCTTTTACTCAAAAGAAATATTAAGGGCTGACAACACGAACACGATTTACTTTAATTATCATTGATTATTCAAACAATTTCGCTCATCGCTAATTTTAATGAATTCCCAGACAAAGCGTTCAAATTATCCGAAATATTTTTCGATGCCCTTAGCCCTGACAATGGCGTCTTGCCTCAGCTCATCTCCTAGCTGGATGCACCATTTAACTAATGAGATAAATCTCCTTCCATGGCGGGGGCGTTTTTACCCCAACCCACCCAACAAGTAATCTTTCAATCTTTTAATGACTTGCGTTGTGAGATCGTAACAATTGTCGATTTTGCTTGGAAGGGATGGGGACACTTATTATAACAAGGTATCGATTTGATATGAGAATTACAAGGTGATCAAGGTGATCAAGTCAATATTATTAGCAAGCATTCTCATGGAAATGAGCGCCTTTGTTACGCTATAAATATAAATGCATATATATCGTATATATTTAAATCATCATCATCTTTGCGTTTTCCCGGTTGCATCCTTGCGGAGCCCGGGGTCCGCTATCTACCGTATATAGTATATTTTAAATCGGCAGGTTTAATAATAGCGGTGTCTTTAAAATACAATTTTCATTTTGATATTACATTTGAGGATTAAAAGTTTTGCGGTAACGAGTCTCTCAACTAAGACTGCTTGCAGAGGTAATCATTTGGTTTCGAAGTTTGGCGACAGCAAACTTTTAGTTAGTTGTTTATTATAATCTTCAAATAACACGAAACTTAGAAGACATCAAAATTGCAACTGTGGGGATTTTTACGAAACGAATCAAGATTTATTTAAAAGTTACTTAAACTTATTAAAGTTTGATCACAACCACGTTTAAACAATATTTGACTTTTCTTTTCTGTCTACCATTTCAAAATCAGAAGGATGTACGTGACATATGCAATTTATTGTTGACAATTTTCATTAAAGAGATTGCCTTCATATCAGAGACAGATTTTTTTTTTGTTCTGAGCACGTACTCTAAACACAAACAATCGCAGAAAAAAAATCAGTAGAGTAATATAGGTAAGAAAAAAATTAAGTAGGTAATAATAAAAAGCCTTACAGATCCTCATCGATAATTTCAGTCAAGACAACAAAAAAAAAACAATAAAATTGATGATATTTAAAACATCGACATGCGATAAACTCAACACTATCAGGAAATTTTGTAGAACCCTATGTAAAGATTACAAAAACACGAGTTCGGGGAGACGGGGGTTAAGTGCTCAACGGCTATCGGTGAACTTTGACGTGACGTTTGACAGGTCACTTGATTGATTTATGGGTTGGCTGTCACAATAATAATTAAAAGTTTTGTATAAAGTGTGTCGATTTATGGAGCTAAACCTATTCCAGTAAATTTTATATACTATTTTAGAGCTAGGCTTTATAAGAAGGTAAAAAAATCAAATATTTTCCCAAAAATGCCTTCACAAACGTACAAACTTTGCATGTTCAAAAAGTTCTCCAAAAAAATCTACATTTGTAAAAGATTTCAAATTTAATCTAGCAAAATAACATCGAGTCTGTATCATCAGTCAAATAATACACCCCACAACGGAACCAGTGGGATGGAAGCGATCAAAATTGTAATCCATTCTCGGTATAATGCGAAGAAATATTTCTCAAGAGACTAACTAACATTTACAGTATGAGGTAGGTACGTTTCTTATAAAGAATGGAAGATGATTCTTCTTGCCTTTACCGAGTAATTCTAATTTAGGTAGAATAATAATAAATCATCTCATTAGGATTTCTTAGATGTAGAAAATCTGCCTCCAAGCGCTTTTTCCGTATATTTATTTACTAGCTATTTTATATGAACTACAGAAAGAATTAAAACTTGTGATCTATTACGATTTAGTTCATTTTTGTATTATTCGTCAAGTCATCAAAACTCAATAGAAGTTATATAATTAGGCTGTGTGCCCATCGATTAAACGAGTCAATAAATATCAATATCTTCTGTAAAGAAGTATGTATGGAAATATTTAAACGTCTATTAAAGGCTTCAAACCAATGAAGTAATTTAAAAGAGACAGGAATCTATATTCCTGTCTTTATAATTCTCTCTTTGTGCAAGTGCATGAGCGATACCATCATCGACTTGCACAGCGTAGCTCGGGTCATATTCGCTTTATTGTTAAGCACTAAACTAAACGGATAGGGAATCTTGAGCCTTGAAGACAATAGATACTGCATGTTCCGGTAAATTGGATGCCGGAAATAGATTTATGGAGAGCATATACGAATATGGTGAACCTTTGTTTGACACAATAGGTTTTCAAGGCAAATGAAAAGGTACTCTGCTTAATACCGTTGAATGTAATACCTATAAAAAGTAACAGCTTTCTAGTTATTATCATTACATCCTCCCTTTAATCCGTTTGTATTCTAAATGTTAGTCCAGCGAATGTTAATATTTTTCCTCACAAATTAACCTCATTATCACCATAATGTTAAATGGATAACAATAAATCTCGTTTTTTATTGACTAGAAGCAACGTATTTCGCTTAAATTAGAATAGCATAAAATTTCTAACCTTCGTTTAAACACGGGTTAATTATTACTTTTAATAAATTGTATAGTCACGGGAAGGCCCAAAAATCTTTAAAGATTCTAGTACAATTATGAAGAAGAAAAATTGTTCTTTTATACTGATAATTAAGGAAAATTGAGATCTCCCGAGGATAAACTCGATTCCAATCCAAGATTGGGTTGATTACGAATCTAATCCATTGCAATTCATTTTTGGATGATTGACAAATCGACAACCATTTAAGTCAATTCATAAAATGACTGCCGGCTTCCAAAATGTAAGAGTACATTAATCTCGAGTTACTTCCTTAACAAATTCCGTACACATCTGATGACTTGCGATTTGTTTCCATCCATTTTAATACGGGGCTGAGATATTTTTTGTATAAAAAGCTTCTATAGGCAATCATTTGCTTCGCAATTTGAGTGAGTCAGTGCGTTAGGGGACGCGGGGACGGCACTCAGAGACATTACGCTTATTGCTGCTGTTTACTCTTAACAGGCCATTTGAATGATGCATAGGGATCTTACTTGTTTAAATAAAAACTTTTTGGTTTTCTTTTTATACTGATTACACGCGAATGTGTCTTTGTAAAGATATTACGGATGGAGCGGAAATGTCGATTGCATTATTTGAAAGAAATCACCTATTTTATTTATACTATGT
Organism: Maruca vitrata; assembly: GCA_039566165.1. Lineage (NCBI taxonomy): Eukaryota > Metazoa > Arthropoda > Insecta > Lepidoptera > Crambidae > Maruca > Maruca vitrata. Next base: position 9,499,936 of record CM076926.1, read on the forward strand.
AGACACACGCGTACATAAAACATCATAAATATTTTTTTAAGAAAAAAAAACAAATATTGCAAAATTACAATAAGATGTTTAATTATTATAACATTTTAATCAAATTACGTACATAAATATTTTTCTTTGAAAGTATTATTTATTTTCAAGCTTGCCGCCACATCCAGGCAATATCAAAGTTTCACGTTTAGCGTGGGATCTTTTTTGATACTTATTTGCATTTCTAAACTAACACCTTTGTCTAATTCATATGATCTTATCTTAAAAGCTACATTTAAAACTTGAGAAAATCATATTCATATATTATACCGTGAAATATAAAAGTATTGTCTTTTGTACGCTTTTGTACTTGTCACCTACCACAGAACACATATTAATTATAAGATTCGTGTATAAACAGTTTGTGTTCGTAAAAGGTTTTGTGTTTGGAAAACTTCACACATTTAAGAGAGCGGTGTATTTTGTAAAAGAAAAACTTGGTGATGAATGTGATTTGAACAAATAAATGAATCGCTATAGAAAACGATGGTAATGGAACTAAATGAAACAAAACAAACACGTGTGAAACCTACAACAGGATTAACAATAACACTTCTCATCATCCGTTAATCGGTTCCGTTTCATAGACATGCCAAAACAATTAAGCCAAAAACGTACAGTTAAATCCACATACTGAAAAGTAATGCTATAACATATTCACAAAACAGATCTCAGTGTAAATAATATAGCGGATGTATCATTCGAAAGTTCAAACAAAGCCCGTATAAATTAATAATTTGTGCCGTAAAAAGCATTAATAAAGCAATTGGTGTTTCCGGTCATACGTCGGATGATTTCAGCCATATTGTGTTGTGACGTCAAAGGCTGATCGAGCTACAAACGTTATTTAATGGAATAAAAAATGAACGTGGGCTATGAAATTTAACAGATTAGGTTATATCAAATTTAAAAAAAAATCTGAATAGTTTTGATTTAGTTTTTGAATAAAAAAATGTATGGTTTGTAAAAGTTTACACTGTCATAATACTTAGAAAGAACAAAAGAAGATAATTTATAAGTATAAAATGGATAGACCTGGTAGTGAAACAAACAAAAATCGTGATATTTCCAAATGCCCTACATTAGCACATACGGGAACATTGCTTAAGATTAGGCTTAATCATTCCTATTTATAATTATGACCCTAATGCGTTGAATTAAGAGTCATTTTCAAAACAAAAGAAGCAGAAAGCAAAGTAGAGCAGCGAAGTCGTTGTTGCCGCAGCAATGGTTTCCTCTTTCACGTCCCCCTTTCCCTCTAATCTCGATGGCAGTACTACAAACGCAACATCGTCCTACAGCGGCACCCCAACTCCCCAGCCCCTCGCTGTTTGAGGTGGAGTTCACTAACATCCGTGGACTCCATGCAAACCTCAACGCCGTCCACCAACACCTCGAGACGGCGAGGCCTGCGATGTTGTTTCTGACGGAGACTCAGATTGGCTGCCCTGCCGATACGGCATACCTTCGCTATCCGGGCTATGAGCTGGAAGAGTCCTTCCAGCCCAAGGCGCGTGTGTGCCTTTTCGTCAGGGCGGGCGTTTGTTGTGTCCGTCTTCACTGCCTCCGAGACCCATCCCTCTCCATGCTTGGTGTGCACGTGGATTTAGGCTCTGTGAGCAGAGTCTACGTGTGCATATACCGGTCCCATAAAGGTGACACTGAGACAACTCGACTCTTCGACCATCTGAGTCAGGCGGCAGACATCGCTCAGGCGCGGTTCCCCAATAGCGAGCTGGTGTTTTTAGGGGACTTTAATGCCCACCATGACACCTGGTTAGGCTCCCCTAAAACAGACCATGCTGGCCGGACCGCCCACGCATTTGCTCTCACGCATGACCTGACGCAACTGGTACTCCAGCCCACCCGGATGCCTGATATTGTCGGTCAAGCGCCCTCCTTGTTGGACCTTCTGCTGACGAGCCACCCATCCGGGTACCTAGTGTCGGTTTGTGCCCCGCTGGGGTCCTCCGATCACTGTCTGGTGGGTGCAATAGTGCCATGCACCGCTCCCCCACAACCCGTGGAGGTGACGCGGAGACTGTGGCGCTACTCGTCGGCAGATTGGGATGGTATGCGTGAATACTTCGCATCCATCCCTTGGGGGCAGAGCTGCTTTGGAGGAAGTGATCCCACGGAGTGTGCAGCGGCTATTGCGGGTGAGATCAGTCTTGGAATGGAGTATTACATTCCATTTACTGATGTCACCAGCGGTCGCAAAGATGATCTCTGGTTCAGTCGTGAGTGCGCTGCAGCCGTTGAACTGAAACGGACGGCGTACCGCAACTGGGCCAGGGCTCATGCACTTGGGGATCCTAATATTGCCTCGATTAAAGCAGCCTACAACAAAGCCACCAAGGCCACCAAAAGGGCCTACAACAGAGCAGATGCCCAGCGAGTTGCACGTGTTGGCCAGGACCTTATTAGGCATCCCACGGGTAGCCGCTCCTTTTGGCGCCTGGCTAAACATGTGCAATCCAACTTCTGTCTGCCTTCGCTGCCCCCGCTGAAATATCCTGACGGTTCACTAGCTCATCAACCGCAGGAGAAGGCAGATCTGCTTGCCAATCTTTTTGCGGCCAATTCCTGCATCGATGACGGTGGAGCACAGCCGCCTAAAATTCCACATTGCGGTGCTCATATGCCTGAGATCCGAATCAGGCAATGTGATGTACGTGCTGAGTTGCAGTCACTTGATGTAAGGAAAGCTAGTGGCCCAGACGGTATTCCAGCGTTAGTACTCCAAATTTGCGCAGCGGAGTTGTCTCCAGTACTCACACGCCTGTACCGCCTCTCATATACCTCGGGCATCGTGCCCCGGGCTTGGAAAGAGGCGAATGTTCAACCTGTTCCCAAAAAAGGGGACAGGTCCGATCCTGCCAACTACCGGCCCATAGCTATAACCTCAGTACTGGGTAAGGTGTTTGAGCGGATAATTAACGCCCAGCTCATCCGCTACCTAGAGGATCACTCGCTGCTGCATGACCGTCAGTACGGTTTTAGACCAAAACGGTCCACGGGTGATCTTCTAGCGTACGTTTCGCACCTCTGGGGGGAGGCTATGGAGAAGCATGGCGAATCTATGGCAGTTAGCCTTGATATCGCTAAAGCGTTTGACCGTGTATGGCATCGTTCGCTTCTCTCCAAGCTCCCGGCATACGGTCTGCCACCTCGCTTGTGCGAATGGGTTGCGGGATTTTTGGAGGGGCGCAGGATTCGTGTCCTTTGTGACGGACGCACTTCTTGTTTCCACCCAATAAATTCCGGTGTACCTCAAGGTTCCGTTCTGTCGCCGACTTTGTTTCTGCTGCATATCAATGACATGTTGTCACTAGGCAACATTCATTGCTATGCGGATGACAGCACTGTTCACGCACGTTATTTCGGAAGACCTGGGGTAAAGCAGACCGAAACCGAGGAAAAGAGGAACCTTCTTGTCGCCGAGCTTGACGGGGTCTTGGACCGCATTTCCGAATGGGGCTCATGCAATCTTGTCGAGTTCAATGCCAAGAAGACACAGGTGTGTGTTTTTCCTACAAAAGTATCCCCTTTCCTTTCCCATCCTACTCTTCAGAGCACCCCTTACCAATACAGGATAGCCTTAGCATCCTTGGCATGGATGTTCGCCGCGACCTGAACCAGCGAGATTACATCGAGAGCGTCATTAGAACAGCCTCCCGCAAACTGGGGATCCTGAACAGGGTGCGGCGATTTTTCACACCGGTGCAACTCTGCCTTCTTTATAAGGCACAAGTTCGCCCATGTGTGGAATATTGCTGTCACCTCTGGGATGGCTCCGCAAAATACTTGCTCGACGCCCTCGATAGGCTGCAGCGACGTGCTATCCGTATTGTCGGTGATGTAGAGGTGTCCGAGACCTTAGAGCCTCTCCAGCTACGTAGAGACATTGCCGGTCTAAGTGTTCTCTACCGTCTCTATAATGGGGAATGCTCTGAAGAGCTATTCCAGCTAGTCCCTCCCTCCCCTTTCCACTCCCGAACGACACGTGCTGGACAGCGCTGCCATCCACATACAATGCAGGCGCTGGTGGCTCGGACTAAGAGGTTTAGCTCCTCATTTCTGCCCCGTGCCATTAAGGCATGGAATGCCCTTCCAGCTCATGTTTTCCCTCGCTCCTACGATCCCGGGCTCTTCAGGCGGGGCGTGAAACGGCATTTAAGCAGGCCTTCAGGGTGAGTGCGACAGGCTCAATACGATCTATTGTGCCTGTCGACCTCATATTTGGATCTCACTACCGCTTACCATCAGGTGGAGTGAGGTCATCTTGTTAGCCTTTTTTTAAAAAAATAAAAAAAAAAAAAAAAAAAAGAACACATGAGATGCACATTGTACTTGTTCACATCATTGTTAACATAAACGGACACTATTTGATTACAGTCGAGGTAAAATGAACCATTCGCATTTAAACTCTCTGCATGAAGCTTAAAACAAACTAAGTTTGCAATCAAAAGTTTCACAGAACATTGTCAATAGCCCACATTTGAGCGCGGCTAATGCTGAATTTGTTTATTGATGTTCTAGTGCAAAAATATCGAATGTCCATTAAAGTAAGTTAGTTCGTTATTGTTTGAATGCCTAGGTTCAAATGGGATTCTAACAAATCTGCGGTGAACCGATTTGAACGCGAAATGGTAAAGTTGGATTTATTATCTGACCTACATGAACCCTTAAGCCAAATCTGGTTCGACCAATATTCGTTGGAATACCTTTAAAATATTCGCTAACATTGCACGGCCATTGTTTTATGGCGTATCCTTAACAAACGGATGCAATACCAAAACATAGAAAAATACATCTGAGTTTCGGTTCGCTGTTGCATTTTTCATTGCATTTTTACAACGTTTCAGGTACGTTACACAAGTCTCTCATATTTTATTTATAATACAGTAATCTGATAGCTGATTTATGTACCACGAAGTCTAGTGTAAGGTTAAGTTTAAGTTTAATTTAATACAATTAAAATGTTAAGTTAAGAAAAAGGGCCATAATTATGTTGTTAACAAATTAAGTAGTATATTGCTCTATCTACTTTGTCTGCTGTTCATATATCATCGCACATGTTTAATTTAATAAACTTTGCTGTGCACATAATAAACAAAGCACTAATTGTGTTTACTTCATATTCATGAAATTTCGCTCATTGCCTATACAAATCAGTGTATTGGGTACACAAAGTCCCCAATATTAATTAACAATATGAGCTTGGTTAGATATTCTAAAATTAAACCCTAAATTCTAAACATTGAGTAAATTAAATTTGCCCACGTAGGTATGCAACGCACCGTTTACATTTGTGGTAGAGCAATTATGTTAATAAATGATTAACCATATTTTAGACTATTATTTTATGCTTACTTGATGGCACTTTAGTGCCATCTGCAAAAAAAGCCCTTTTCACGTCTTATTAAGGTTATACTGTTTTACTTTTGTTTGATTAGGCAAGTAAGTTCAAGTCATAATATATTATTTCATTATAGATGTTTGCATCGCAGTCACTGCTAAGTGGCACATGAAATACCTACCTAATAAAGTACGAACTGCAATCAAACCACAGCCATTTATTACAGCGACACCTATATTACTCACAGTATAGGGCTGGCCGTAGAGCCTTGAATTGCCTTGAATAGTTCAAATTCATAGTTGAATAATAACAATCTTTAAATTATAGTTTAACTTTTAAAATAAGTAAAACACGCATAACGCTGCACCGGTAACGTTACAACAAAAAATAAACGTTTTAAAAATCAAACACATTTGTTTTCCAAACACAATGTAGGTACAGTAGGTGTTCTAAATCAATAACCTTAACAGTCAAATAGTCGAAATACTGATACGACAAGCACTGCCAATTGAAATTATTTTTAAAAAGCTTCGAAATACAAAATTTAATCGCCAGTTAAAGACGAGTTCCGAATACAAATTTGAATAGCGTTTCTGTGTTCGCAAAAAAAATTCAATGAACATTATTCGGGTAGACTACTATACTACTGGAACTTACTACTATCATTTCGGCCGCAATCTCACGGCTTCAACCGTTTGAGGTAAGCCGTCAAACTGACAACCAGTGCGAGTCCCTGCGCGTGATCGCCGACCTCAATCCATTAGTCTCGACCTTAGGCCTAGTGGGGTTAATCGCTGCAGGTGACCGCCGATAGAACACTTGTAAACAAGACTACCAAATTACCATTAAATTTTGACCAGAATTATATTGCAACTGTACTGAAATAGGAAATGAATCAATGTGAATTTACTTGATCATTTGAGCTTTACAAATTTTTTTGGGAATTTTATTTTCATTGGCATTTTTTAATTATTAAAACGGGTTTATCATTTTAACAACTCATAACTTTTGTATAGTTGCGTATGATTTTTCATTACACTAAATATTAGTCATTGGCGAGCGACCACGATTGGTGTAACCCAGTCGAAACGTCGGGCAGTAAGTAGCTATGTATTTGCTACTCCCAATATTGCGTGTAGACCCATGAAAACTATTTTTTTGTACTTATGGTTTTTTAAAGCAATATTTTTCTAATCACTCTCCGTACAGTGTACAGGGCTCCAACTCGATGCAAAAAATAAACCTCAGAATGCAAGTTCAGCCGTTTATTAAATACTACTAGATTTGCATGCATTGGAAAATACTATCCCGGAACATCAAACACCGGTCCGGTAGACCCTAGCGGTCGAGCGGGCAACCTCAATCCATTAGCTTCCCAGGATTAGCGAGCTGTGTTAGTAACGCCCGGTGTCAACATATTGTAAACAAGAGCGTTTAAGCCAAAATTCGACGATAATTTCACGTTATTAAATTATATAGACTCACAGGATGTGATATTACACAGCATAAGCAACAAATACATAGTTATAGGTACACTGTCCGACGTTTCTATTGGCTTTGGTTGGTTAGCTGATACAGGGTATCTAAACAAAATACTACTAGCGACAAAATCCACTATCTTACCTACGTGCTTAATCTAATTAACGATTCAACACTCCCAAAATCTTACCTGCTCTTAAACCAATACGCTTTACAAATTAAGCCATTCAGGTAAATTGGCAATAGATCCAACGAGGTCGTTCACCGGCACTTTGTTTACGTTTGAACGGCATTTAAACAACAAAAACAAACAAATACAGCCCGGAGAGCATTCCAGCTTTCAGCTTAGCGAGTGTGCGAACGTAAACACGCGTGGTTTCTCGAAACAAACGGGGCTTATTCTGGATTCGCAACGTGGTGTGTATCCAGTCGACGCATCCAAACGGAGGATTTGCAAAATCGAACCCCTTTTCGGAGGAACGTTACGTCATGTGTAGCTCCACATGGCGTTAAATTGATCTTAGGTTTAGTCCATCCATCTATTTCAAAAGTTCCATCTTTAAAATTGATTAATTTCTGGATTTAGAATGGATGTATAGATGGATGGATGTTTGTTACCCTTTCACGCTCAAAAGTCTGAACCGATTTTCATGGTGAAACTAAGTGTGAGAGAACGTTGATGGAACTTTCACTAATAAATAACAAATTTTACAAGGCATGCAGGCTATTTTAATACATCATTGCTACTAAAATCCATTAATACGCCGATAAAGTCGCGGGCGGCCGCTAGTTATATAATAAAAGTGTTAAAAACTCTCGTAAAAAAACTTCCCTTTAAAGTGATTTTCATTTGATTTATCGAAAAGGAAATAACATCATGGGGTCAGAGTAGCGTGCAGAAAGTCAGTTATTATAACTACCATTGAAATTATTATTAATGTATGAATAGAAATAATAAAAATATTGCTACTGACATTACTTTAAGACTAAATCTGGCTGCCCAGGGGATCGTATCGCATTCCGAATGGTAAATAGTTCTATTCTAAATAAGAGCCATAAACATATGCGAGAGATATCGACGATAAACCCAAAATAATTTGCATGTGTGTACTCGAGTATGGAGTTTTATTTAGATTCGCAGTTCATTGCCTTCAAAAAATAACATACGGGATCAATTGAGACTCCCGGTTGAAATATTACGTGGGAATTATTTTGGGATACGAATTTTCAACACTTACTTTTGAATAACTTAATAAAAATACAAATTGAAAACATGAGCCAAAATTAGATATTCGTATTCCCAAAATAATTTATTTTCACTTTAGTAAGTAAACACCGTAGATTACTTAAACATTTTAGCGTTAAGAATTTCAATAGCCAAGAGAAACAACGAAACACTTTATTCCCCCAGGACTCAGTACGAAATCTTAATGGCTAATCTAAATTCCGATCGCTAGAAAGGGTAATACTTAGAGCAAACGATAAAGCTTTTTACCCACTTTATACAGCTTATACCTGGAAGCGCTTTTTGCTATTTTTATAAAGGCAAATGCAATCTGCTTGAAAATCTTAATGAGCTGCACCATTACGAGGTTCAGTGAAAGATTTGCGGAAAGTTGATATGGGTAGGATTTGCGTAAAAAGTTCAAGTTCCTACTTATATCAATTAGAAAAAAAAAATTATTAATCAAACAATAAATATGAAGATGAATACTCGTACACACTTCTAGTAAGTAATACTCACAATAAATAAAACAGCCTAACCTGCAACCAATGATCAACATATTCATGAAACGCAACACCCACTTAAAATCAAGCATTATATTGAATGGAATCAACACAACAATAAATAAAGTCGCCTCAATTGCCTGCGTCCATTGTAAGCCACGCTTAACCACGTTTAAATGCCAGATGACAAAACCAAAAAAACTATTGAAAACTTTTTCTAAAACCTCAATCTCGTGCGACATCGAGCTCAACAATGGAAGGCACGCTCGGAACCCGAAATCGTCGCACAAAAGCCCTCGGAAGCCACTCGATACCGGTTCTAATAAAAACCGGATATGGTCGGATAGACCCGGATGCGATCGCTGCAAACTCCACATCCCCCACTAAAAAAGTCCTCGAAAAAAATATGGATCCTCACAAAATTCGAGAACACTTTGTCAAACTCAGCGATAGCGATTCAAAGTTCTTAACGAGTTTTTATTTTGACGCTTTCGTTTTTATGATCCTTTTTACAACGCGGATTAAGTGTGGGGCGGCCGTGTGTATTTTTATGGAAGTATGAATTCTGCTATTAATCTCGGAAATCTCGTGAACTCGTAAAAAATAGTTACAGAAAAAAAATTAAAAAAAATATCCTAAGTACCGCTACAGCGTACAGCTTAATGACATACTTTACTCAGATACAAATTCTTTTTGCACTTCACATTACAAAAATAATATAATTAACAATAGTTTGCAGTAACTTTTACTTTGTTTGCTATGAAGTACTTGCACTAACTTTCGTGACGTTCACATAATACGGTCCAGATTAAGTTACACAGATAATTAAATCTTACCGTTATGTTTGCAATCTCGTGTTACTTATTACATTTTTTTCCAAAGCACGAAATCTCGTATTTAAGACGCGACACTTGAAAAGGAAAGTGCAGTTCGTGTAAACAAAAGGTCGGACTCACGAAATGGAAAGTCCAAGATCTGGAGATAGGGCCAAAACACACAATAGTAAGGAGATATGTCTCGAGGTATCCAAACACAACCCCAATAGAAAACAAATTGACATTTCAATGGATCCCGCCTTAGGATCGACCCATTTGCAATTCAAAGGAGCACTCCTCAATAACATGCCAACGTATGGAAATAAGCGTGTTTTGAAAAGGATCTGATTTCTGAATAGGATACTCCTAAGCCCAGATATGCTTAAGATATAAATACAGGACAGGAACTTCTGACCCATAACCTCGAGTTGTTTAGCATACAGATAGCATTATTATCACGAATGTGTAGCTAGAATATAGAGTAATTCTACTTAATATTTCCGTACCATTAGAATTTATTTTAAAGAGCTCATTTAATTTTAAGATCTGAATTATGTTCAGAGATAACCTGCATCTGTTTTTATTCATTTACGTATATCACAATAATATTTGCAGTAATCTTGTATATCACCAAAACGTACATGTCGTGTAAATTTTGAGTACATCCGTAGGTACCGAGGTCCGTGCACTAATGCCACTGGAGCATAACTAGGAAATGGCCGATACTATCCAATAAATAACAAAGTAATGAAATGGCCGAAGCCAATTCGGGCTATACATTACATGTACATGGATTTGGGGTAAGTGCATTAACACCGAATAGAACGGAGTACCCCCGGGGTCCCTGTGGAGCGACGGCCCCCAGCGGTGGTCTAGCGACACATTGTTATTTATTGGCATTTCCCTACAAGAATGCTGGTTCCTTTGAAATACGCAGTCAAATAAGTTCGGAACAAGTCATGCCCGAAGTCTTGAACTTTGTAATGTGATAACAAATTGTCCCAAGAGTGTTGGAAGGGAATATTTTTTCCGCCATATGAATACAATTCTAGAATGCACATATAGCTCTTTGGAAATAATGGACAGAACTGATCATTTTCGCTTGAATTAACTAATTATTATTTTTCTTCCTCATTTCCTTTTTAAAAGATAACTTCGCAAACTTATAGCAGAGGGCTTGTTCAATAAAGAAGAAAGTTCTTCGCATTATTTTTCCTCTGACGGAGTTTCAAATAAGATGTGAAGAGATAAAATGTAATATAAGTACTTGTACATAATTCGTGATCATCAGAGGCGACGTTAAAAAACTTGTCCAACTCGCGAACAACTCAGTCGAAGAGAACAATATTTCAAAAAGGCTGTTAACAAAAAAAAATCGTGACGCAAGTGATATTAAAGCCATACTTTCACATTACCCGAGTTTGAAAGAAAGATTGCTCTCCACGAGTGAATGCGGCCACATGATTATATTTAAAGCTGTCAGCACTTCGAACGATGGCGTATGATTTATATGGGATATTTTTTTCTCGCAGAATACCGGGAACAAAAAGCGTAGATAGATTTTTTATTGGGAAAGTAAATGCTGCACGCGGAATCTGAGTTTCGGCGTGAGCATTATGTCAAGTTGTCAAAATGAGGTATTGGAAGCGCGAAATTAATGTGCAAGCCATGGTTATACATTTCACACGGCAGGTTGCACAAATCACTGTGGCCCGCACATACCTACTGATAACACAATGAAAATTTTGGCTTTAATATTAGAATAGACGTGGGAACTTTATCATTGTTTTATTTGATGTACGTAATATTTTGAAAGGGGTTAACAGCGAATGAACATAAGTGAAAATGTGCAGATATATCCTTATGTTACGGTAAATCTTGACTTGATAAAAACACTGTGTACATAAACTCTGCACATTAAATGAACAATGTACGCATATGTTCTAAATATTATGTTAAAACAAAAAAATTTAATGTAAAGTGTACACAAACTACTGGCAATAGCTTAAAGTGGAAATCTATTTTCAGATTAACTTCTATTGTTATTTCCAACACAATAACTCTATGAATACACAACTCCAGTCGATTCCCTTTCAATTCATAACAAATTACTTCGAAAGGTCAGACGATGATCTATTTATTGCTTTCTTCGATATCCAACAGGGCAATCAGAAGCTTTATAAAAAAATGATGAAAAAATAAGAAAACTCAATTTCGTCTAGATTGCAATGAATGAACTCGAAGTACTAAAAATAAACGTAACAATGTTAGAATCTTCACGTAAGTTTGTCATTGAGTGTATTTTTTCATTTCTTTAAAAAGAAGTATTCATCTCAGACGATACAATTGAAAAATACTATTCGGCAAAAAGTCATTAACCATCGTTAGAAATGGAGTGTAACGGTATTTACAAGTATGATAAATTTTTCTCTTAAAATAATATAATAGGCCAGTCCGACCAAAAATATTGCTAGAACAATCTACAGAATTTCAAAATCAATCTTAGCAATTTAGATTATTTTTACATTTTAATTTTTGAGTAAAATACGAGGTACACAATTTTCTAATTCAATTAAGTTGCTAAAGTACTGTACCATGTCAATATACCGCCTAGTCATATTGAAAAAAGTGATGAACGTTGCCGTTAAAAACGTAGAACAATGAACCTCTTCTAGTCCGAAAAATTCCATCCACAATGAATCAGTGTGATATTCGCTTAAGTGAAATATGATGTCCATCATAGCGACTTTTATTGGCATCTCAAATTTGTTCCATTGACCTCGTAAGAGCACACTAAGGCATTTGGAAACGTTTTACGACTCGTCTCGCGTTATTATCACGGGGAAATATGTCGCCCGTTCGGGATGGCCAGCGTTTGAGAGTTGAATGGGAATAAAAGCTACGGAAATCGAGTACCCACTATCTGGCGATCTTCTTTTGTTTTATGTTACTCTACACACTGCATGGTGAAATCTAATTCGGGCACCTTCGATGTATGCGATCTTCTTTCGTTTCATCTTACTTCAGACTGCAAGATGATCAAATAACTTTTGCATGATCATTTAATCAGTTTTAACAAAGTAACATATAGGTTTAGTGACTATTTAAGGTTCTCATGAAGTTCGCTTTATTTATTCATGAAAAGATGCTCTGCCCCAGTCCTAAACATACTTATAAAATGAAATAGAATTGATAAGCGCCTGAGGCTTATGAGGCGTGCAGAGCTCTTTTCTCTTTACGATTGTCGTAAGTTTTAGCTGTCTCATAATATTTCAGCTTTAGTCCCGCAAATTCCCAAATCGTAGTGACACAGCGCCCACTCGGCTCCCGCAAGAAATATTACCAAACATCAAATTGGTTTTTATTCTTTTTCGTTACAACCATGTGCGTCGGATTGCGTAACGCCGCAGATGTAATACTTTGGGAGGATTATATTTAACAATTGCTCTAAAGAGGATTATTACTGTTCCGAGTACGTGGAGGGATTATGAACGATTACGCAAGCGTGTGTTTAATGGAATCTAAGGATCCTGTTAGGCGAATCGTTTTGTTTCCTCACATAATGTTCTTAGTTGACATATTCTTGAAGTCTTCCTTAAGTTAAGTAATCTGGTTTGATATTTTTTGTGAACTTATGACCAATTTAGTCGCATTGTTTTTCTAATAGTTTTTGCCTTCACTAGTACCAACATATTTAGACACTTTGTTAAGATCGATAAATTGGTAGCAAAAAAGACCACTTATTGGTTTCAATAAAAACCAACAAGTCATCACTTAACAATTCTAATGTTTTCAATTAAACTGCATCGCAGATAGTAAGCATTAAAACATTAACACAGCAAGCAAACATACTAATAAATACCAGCTGTGACATGATTTCGTCAAGCAACACATTCTTCTAATTTATCCCGAGAGAACTGTAAACTAAACACATGCGTAACGAAACGCATATTTCATTGCATTCATTTGTTTATGAGTGCGAGCAACAAAACGCTTTGTTCTATGACGTAATCGAACAGCCGAAATGTAGAAATAGAATCACAACACTTCTTTGTTCGAGTTCCTTTTTCGAATTTTATTCCATTTTCGAAACAATAGACTATTGATTTTTTGACGTTCCGAACTAGGAATAGGTTTGTCAAACCGAGTATTGTAATAATTAGAGGGGAGGCTAAATTAAATTTTATTGGATGGCTCCAAAGAATAGGTCTTTGTTCGGTTTTATTTTATGTTTTAATTCGTTTTCGACTGCTATAAAACGTTAGAATCCACTTATTTAATTTCAAAATGCCAGTATAAACTAACTTACTTAATTAGCAGCAGTCACTACAATGCGAATAAAAACTTGTGTTTCCCTAAAGCCTAGCTTGAACGCGTTCCATTTTACTTAACACAAAACATACTCGTACTCGGCAATAAAAGTTTTACCTTTGTTGCAGGTTAATGGAAAGGAAAAAAATATGGCAAATGTATTATTTCATGAACAATACACACGCAGGCAAGCACACGTAAGCAGTAAGTAGGTAGTTAAGGCTGTTACATGTCGATGACTTTTCTACATTCATGATTTTATTTTCAGTGACATTTTTATTGTTTCTCTCTTCTCATAATTCAAATTATAAAGAATGCGGCCTGACTAAGCTCTTGAACCGTGTTCCAATAAATTTCCTTTATCCGATATCGAATTCCGTGGATGAGTCACGAAATTACTTGTACGACGGCATTTTAGCGGTTTCATTCATTTCAATCGTAAGGGTTTTTGAGAGACGGATATTTTTACATGCCAAATGCAACGATTTGCTTAGTTGACTTAATTATTTCTCGGTAATCGTGATCCCGACCACCGCGAGATATGATTGCAAGCACGATTTGGATCAGATCACGATTTTCTGCAATCGATTATTACAGATACACTATAATGAAATTAAACACTTTTCATTTCAAAAATTGAGCAATTTATAGATAGTAGTGTACTAGTAAGGGTAATTCACTAAGTGTAATCCAAACCTGAATATATTTTGTCAGCTTAGAAATTTACCCTCTTGGTTTGATTTCAAAAGCGACGTGTCAAATGTTTTATAATTGCACAATCATATAACTACATTAAAGATAACCGCGTTCACTTCAATTGCCCACATAATACTGTTATAATTTATGTTTAAAAAAACAATTGAATGAGCGACCACCATTTTCTCACACACAAATCGTGATGCAATCGTGTTTCGTTAGGAAATATTAATTAAAACCGGCACAATGTGGACCAAATAAAGAGGGCGGCATCCTGCGGGACACTTCGGCCCAACGACGTATTTATTACGAGTTAAATTTAACCCTTACTATTTACGGCGGGCGCAGGGTTATCGGTTGTGCTTTTACGACAAAAAGCATCTCGGATTGAAAAGCTTTCCTAGATGTAAATGAATTAACAAAGCAATGTTGGGGTGGACTGGCATCGTCGAATTTTATAATTTTTTTTTGCTTATATCAGCATTCTGAGTATTGAATTTGGTACAAAATAAAATATACACGTATTACGTGAAATATTGGCCAGTATTTAACAAAAAGTGTTTTGCAATCTTATCTATTCAATTAAAATGGTCTTTCGAAATCTAATTATATCCGCTTCTTATTTGCGTCACCCGGTCATTGAGGCTTCTATTAAGCGTTCCTTCCAATCAAACAATTTATAACGGATTGTAAACAAGGCATTTTCTTATCTTTGTTTAATCAGAGAAATTTGTCATTTTTTGTTTCCCGTCTCTGAGACACAATTAAGATAAATGAGACGATGAAATTTTGACTGTCATCAACTAATTGCTCTCGAATAAATCTGTCTTCCTAGCGCTGGATTAATCAAAAAGATTCATCATTGTTTAATTAACATTGTTTTGTTATACGTTAGCATTCATTCAATACGTACAAGTAAAGCGGCTATAAGAAAGAAGATCTTCAAGTGAGTTTCACTGCTGTACCAGAACTGGAACATACCTGAAAGAATAAAAAAAGATATTAAATTTTATTACCGACTCACAAGCAACACATCTAGCGCTGCGCTAGCCAAAAATTGTCGGATGACAATGAAATTTCTCAAAAAAAAAAAACTGATTAAGGCTAATTGAAAACGAATCAACCGTGAGAAATCGTCGCCTAAGCCTGACTCAGGCTCCGAGGTATTGGACCCAGCATCCCGTTCCCGATTCGCAGTTTTATTACGATTGACGAGTGCCGATAAGGCGCCCCTCCGCCACATCCAATTACTTACAGTACTCGCTCGCAACGATGTGGACTGACCCTTATCTAAATTTCATCTGAAGAAGTCACAGAATCAAGAATCGAATGCCATTAGAACGACTATTAACCGCTTCGTTCACAGGTGTGCTTTTCGTTACCACTTGTACGCACTTGCAATTCTGTATTTTGATAAATAGATAGATACAATACATTTCATTATAAGTATTATTCGGTATGTGTAAAATTAGTTAAATTTTAAATGTGTAACAGATATAACAGACACTATTATCAGTATTTGGATTATAATTATTGGGAACGGCTTCTAAATCCAATCGAGTCATCACTCAAAGAGATACGTTTTAGCTAATTTATAAAACGCTAAGCTTAGATCTGCGGCAAATTTGAATGCAGCCAAAGTCCTCACGAATAACTTAACTTTTAAAATGTCACTTATGCTATTAAAAGTAGTGAACTTCTGTCTGCAGAACTATCATTGTTTGTTTTAGAGAAGACTTATCTGAGTGAGATCTATTTTTATATAAATAAAAAATATATCGCCGTCTAGATACGCGCGATCGCGGGTGCCGATTCTATCGCGAGAATTGTCTCTTGGCATTCAATGGCGTGTACGAACAAGTAAGCCATTGTTGCGTTCAGACATTGATTTATAGTTGTACTCTTTGTTAACTGAAATCGAAAGTCGTTTTGTTGTTACATTCATGGATTTTTAAAGCCTCAAGATGTCCTAGATGTGAGGTACAGTGTCGGAAATATTTTTCACAATTAGCTTATACCTGACTACTCTGGTTAACAAGGTTGAGATTAATAGTTCAATTGCGAGTAGTCTGTAGTAATCTTTTTTTAAATTTCTCTTTGATACGATATTTTGGCATTTAATCATTTGGGGAAACAGTAGCCTGTTACGCCTAACGAATGAAAGGTGGTATTTATTTGGGAACTAAAAGCAAAAAGATGTTGTTTTTCGATATTGTTGATTAAAAACATGATACCAACAAAAATAGACCAATCACCACTCCGTATTGAGTTTTAAATTAAGTACAGATTAACAAAGCGCTGAAAGAAGGAAGCAAATTAAATCCGACCGGTTTGTCTATGGATCGTCTAATTAAATTCTGATCTTTGACATCAAAAGAGAAGGGCCCAATGCAATGCTTTCAGATTGTTTTTTGTTGAACTTGAGATGTTTGGATGGGCAGCTAAAATGTTGATCAGGTAAACGGGCTGAGTTAATCAAAGTTGGTTTTAGTATCGAATGTCGGGGACGGAAAGGATTTCAATTTTCCACTTGATTTATTTGAGTGTGGGTAAGATAACTGTCGGGGGGAGCTTCGAACACCGCCGCACCGTGAGGGTGTTTCTCTATACATCGATACTTTTGTTTAACTTTCATATTGAATGTGCCTGTCAATTTTGGATTGCGGTCGGTGAATTATTTATCGCGTTGAATATAATTTTTAGGAAGAAGATTAAGCATGTACTGATATTTATAGCGTAGGGTGCTGTAATGGTGCAAGTTTGGAGATAATCTATTTTTATCTCCACACTTGCACTGTCTAGTAGGTACGCACGCCATTGTTTTGTATTGGAAACTTATTCATTTTTGACATCCGTAAAAGTTATTGTAGAATAAAATGATTTTATAAGAATAATTTATAATGTTTACAAACATACAATAAACCATTAAACTAAATGTATTCGTATGTTATAAAGTTCATGCTTATAGATCTGAAAATTATAACCTGAAGGTAGGTAGCCAATTTTGTTTCTCACCGTTCTACTAAACAATAAATAATCGGGAATAACTTATCATCATCATCAGCCCACTTTCGTCCACTGCCAGACATAGGCCTAACCTTATCAACTTAAGCAATTGTAGATTTTTAATAAAGAGATTTTTTTTTAATTTTTTTAATTTATTTATTTTAGAACCATAAAACAAGTTTACAATAAAAAGTTACATTAAAGATTATAAAACACATTATATCATTGTGAACTCAGCAGCAATGGTTACATTTGAATTTTATAACATAAAAGAATAATAGATGGACCCAGACGTAATAATGTTAATTATTGTCTTGAGTATTTATCTGACAATGAAATCAAAATCAAGCTTGTCACAAACCAAAGATGGTGAGGTATGGGTATAATAATATAGTTAATGATGTTAACAATGTAAACAAATGATGTAAACAGTAAAAAAAAACAACAACAAATATAAAAAGAAAGAGAAAGACCTTATGTGTATGAGTGATTGAGTGTGTGTGTGTGCGAATGCGCGTATATGTGTGTAAGTTCAAGTGTGTGCGTGTGTGTGCGTGTGTGTGCATGTGTATGTGTGCGTGTGTGAGTGTTTGCATGTATTTATAAAAATATACCAGATTGGTGTATGTACCTAATTCTTGTATTATATATTTTTATATTTCATAATTAATTATGTATGTATATCCTAAATAAATAAATAAATAAATTTCTTTAATTGTTTGCATTTAGTAAAATATCTATAATTTGTGTTTTGTAGGACCTGGCGTGACTACAGAACATGTCAATTGAGGCAAATTTTTTATTATACATATAGGCCATACGGCGCAGAGGTGACCGAGTGCCAGCGTTTGTTCTACTGGTTGGAACGGCAAATAGCGGTTTTGTGCGTAGGGATCGCCTGCTTGCGCGCGTCGGTACCGAGTAACTCAGGCGGTTTAGTATTTCTATACAATCGTATTTATTGTGACAAATATCGTATAATAGCGTTGCCTCGAGTTGAGTACGTCTGGATGTTAAGTCTAAAAGTTTGTATTTACTTAAGAGCAGTGGGTATGGTAATCGCTTCTGACGACACTTGTAATTTACACTGCGCAAGTATTTCTTTTGGACTACTTCTAACATATAGTCGTATTTCTTGTAAAGGGGATTCCAGATTGCTACTCCATATTCTAATTGAGGTCTGATCAGAGTTTTGAGTAGATAAATAAAGGTACTTGGGTTCTTAAATTCATTCGTTGAGCGCATTACTAAACCGTACATTTTAAAAGCTTTATTTATTATATTTTGTATATGAATGTCAAGTTGCAATTTGCTATCAAATGTGATACCCAGGTCCCTTATACTACATACTTTAGTGAGATCTGTTCCATCAAGGCGATATTTAAATTGGCTTATCTGTTTTTTCTTAGTGAAGGTTATGGTTTTACATTTATTAATAGCTAGCTGCAAGTGATTAACATTACAGTAGGCAGTGAATCTATTAAGATCTTCTTGAAGTAATTTGTGATCTTCATGACTTTTAATGCATCTATATATTTTAAGATCATCGGCATATAATAGGATTTTGCTATTAATGAAACATTTTTTTACGTCATTTATGAAGATCACAAACATAAGTGGTCCCAGAATCGAGCCTTGAGGGACACCAGATGTAACATGGGCTACTTTCGATTCGAAACCTTTGACTACTACCTTCTGGGTTCTATTAGACACATATGATTTGAACCACCGCCACAGGTTACCCCGTATGCCATTAAAAGCGATTTTTAGTAAAAGTAGTTTATGGTCAACCGTATCAAACGCTTTACGGAAATCGGTATAGATACTATCAGTTTGAACATTATTGTCTAGTGAACAAAACAGATCAGATGTATAAGAGATGAGATTTGTGACTGTTGAGCGCCTCTTGACGAAACCATGTTGTTCGTCTAAAATGACATTATGTAACAGAGGATATATCGTATCATGAACCAATCTTTCGAAGATTTTAGATAAAATTGGTAATATAGATATTGGACGGTAGTTCAATACGTCGGACTTAGAACCGCCTTTATGAATGGGAACAATTCTTGCGCTTTTCCAGATATTAGGATGTGTTCCTTCATACAAACATTTATTATAGAGATTGCATATTGGAAGATCTATAACAGTTGCCGTCTCCTTAAGGAACACAGCGGGCAAATTATCAGTGCCAGCCCCTTCGATATATCTAAAGATTGCAAAACTTTACGCACTTGTAATC
The DNA here is from genome assembly GCA_039566165.1 of Maruca vitrata. Classification (NCBI taxonomy): domain Eukaryota; kingdom Metazoa; phylum Arthropoda; class Insecta; order Lepidoptera; family Crambidae; genus Maruca; species Maruca vitrata. Next base: position 9,519,614 of record CM076926.1, read on the forward strand.
TGGAAACTTCAATGTCATGAATGACATCCGACTTCTCGTCACATGCTGAATAAAGGTCATCGATATCAAGATCATCTGTCACTGACGATGGTCGAAAGACCGACTCAAAGAATCTACTAAATAACTCACAGGACTCGACTGCATTAGATGATGTATTACCATCATAGTATAAACTAATTGGTATTTCAGAAGTACTACGTCGTTGAGATATGTATTTCCAAAAGTATTTTATATTTAATTTTAGACTATTCTCCACTTTTTTATATAAGATTTATAACAAAGTTTGGACAGAATTTTAAATTTTTTTCTATAAAGAGAATAAATGTTGTAATTGGATTGATTACTATATTTTTTCATAACAATCCATGCTCGATTTTTTTTATTAAACAAATGTATTAATTTACTAGAAAACCAAACCGGGTATGTAGAATCTTTAATTTTTGTTTTTGGTACATACAATTCAATAATACTATAAATTTTTTCATAAAATAAAGCTACTGCTGTTTCGGCGCTTTTATGTAAAAACATTTCATCAAAGTTAGTGTTTTCGATTTCCTGTATTATCTCGGTATAATCTAGGTTCTTATAGCAGTACCTGTAATAAGACTCCGGTTGAACATATCCCTGATACGCCTCCTCACAATCAAAAGATACACAGAAAGGCGGGTGATGGTTATCTATAGGGACTAATGAATCTGATACAGCCATCAACTCACATCCAATTTTATTAGTAAAGAAAAGGTCCAAAATACGGTTATTTATATTTTTTAAAGTATTTAGTTGAAAACAATTTAATAATGCCATAAAGTTACTTAAATATATATGTGATTGGGTAAGATCTTCTATATTTATACGTTGACTATAAGGGTCATTATTCGTCCATAATATGTTAGGTAGATTAAAGTCACCGCCAATAAAAAGTCCGTTATGTCACTATTCTCGCCCATTAACTGATTTTGTAGATTACTCAAATAATTAAGATAGATCTCGTGATTTTGCTTTGGCGGAATATATACTGCACCTACACAGAAATATCTCCTATTATGTTTGAATCTGATAAAAACTTGATCGATGAGAGGTGAGAGCGGTATAGCAACAGGCATGCATCCCGCCGGGCACAGCGCCCGCGCCACCGCAACCAGAACGCCTCCGCCGTCACGGCGGCCGCTCGCATCTCGGTCCCGATCAGCGCGGAATAGCCTATATCTCTTATCAACTAGCTCATTATCAGTTATATCGGTATGTAGCCATGTTTCGGTCAGCATAATAATATCGTATGTATGCGTAAGTATATTCATTAGAAGTGTTTGCAGTTTAGTTCTAAGGCCACGGCAGTTTTGATAGTATATAGATATATTAGCCATTTCTATTTGTGTATATATAACGTGTTATTTGTAAATTGTAAAAGTTATTATAATTGTAGGTAAGTTCGATGAAAGTAGTTGAATAGTATGATAACAATGTGTACCAAAAGTTGCGTTGCCAGAGAGACAATAAAATACATAAACGTAACTATGGTTATATTGAATGTAATGTTGTTTTCACTACGCACACATATTAGATACATTGGTTTTAATTGACATGCACACACTTTATATTTATATTTATTTGACATTTTAGTTGTTACTAACCTTATTACACACTTGATACATAGAAAATACATTGAAATTGGGAGAAAGTTAATTAATTTTTTAAGGTCTTTGTGGGATAAAGAATGGACTGTATTATAAAATAGACGAAAGAGAAATGGGAGTAGGTCGGTATGCGGTGTGGTTGTCCGGGTTGAACAAATCCCCAATGAAATGAGAGTACGACTCACCTTTCCTCTGCACGGCAGATTCCCAGTCCCTCACGGAGGCCTCCGGGTAATTGAGGATATGCCGCACCACACACACCACTCTGTCCAAATCACTTTATAGAGAGAGAAAAATTCGTAGCAATCTTCATGTGTGAATCGTTTGACACCGACTGTCAAGGGACTGTTTTATTCTTCCGCGCATTAGTCTGGTGGCGCATTCAACATTCAAAGAGGATAGGTCCAACCACAAACTAAATACCAAACATACCCCCTACCGAAACCATAGTTATGGTTTCTAATATAATTTTAAAGATTATGTCATGAGCCATGAAAATTGACAACTAAAATTATATATTTGAAAGAAATTAAAATACTTAGATTTTAAAGTTTAAGGAACTAGTTAGAAAAGTTGAGAGCACTTTTGTACATACTGCCACCGTGACAGTCTATTTTCGGGCACTTCTTGTAAATTATACTCTGGTAAAGAGGTTAAACTTCTGCCGATTAGGAAGTGTCCGGCAGTCAAGACGTTAAATTCATTAGGGTTGTCACTAGCTGGCAGTGGACACAACGGGCGCGAATTTAAAACTGCTTCAGCTTTACAAAATACAGTAGTAAGTTCCTCAAACGTTAAGGACTTTTCACCTACGCTACGTAATAAATGATATTTAGCCGACTTTATGCCAGCTTCCCAGAGTCCACCCATGTAGGAGCACTTGGAACATTAAACTTCCACACCAATTGTCTTTTGGCGCAACCACCAGTAATGTCATTCTCGTTATCACGCATAAATCTTTGAATTTCGGACAAATGTTTACTCGATGCTATAAAATTGGTACCGCAGTCTGAATAAAGTGCCGAGCAAAGACCTCGACGAGGAACAAAGCGATCTAAACAAGCGAGAGAACATTCTGCGGACAAAGAAGATAACACCTCTAGATGGACTGCTTTTGTAGAAAAACAGATGAATAATGCTAAATAGGCTTTAGACACTTTAGCATTTCGATTTAAACTAGTTTTGATTAGGAATGGACCACCGAGATCTACTCCTACGTGAGCAAATACTTTGTGGGGTAACAACCTGGTAGGTGGTAACGGTGCCATCTCAGGTTGTAACAAAGACGGTTTGCATTTAAAGCAAGTTTTACATTTGGATAACACGGATCTAATTACGCTACGAGCGGATGGAATCCAGTAATTTTCATTAATAATGTTTTGTAAGGTACGCGGACCTACATGTAAGTATTTTTATGTAAATATTCTATTAATAATCTAGTAAATTGACTATCCTTAGGTAAGAGACGTGGATGCTTAGCATTATAAGGAAGTTCAGAATAACCTATACGACCCCCTACCCTGAGAAAGCCAGAGGCATCAACAAATGGAGATAATTTTCGAAGCAAAGCTACGTGTTTATTATTCTCTAATAGCTGTAATTCAGATTCATAATATGCACTCTGAACTAAACGAATTAACCTGTCCAGTGGTTCATTCAACTGAACTGTCGACAAAGATGCGGATATTCAATCCTTATTTTTTAATCTTAAAATCCAAGCACACGATCTTTGTAATTTAGCGAAAGATGAAAACAGACTAAACACCCGTATACAAAATTCTTGTTTAGTTTCTTGCAAAGAGCTATTATTTGAAGCTAAATTTACTACTTTGACTTCTGGTAGTTTGCTATTATTTTCGATAACGAAAGTAGAAATAGGCCAATCCTTATAATCCTTTTTCATCCAATCTGGTCCGTATAACCAATTCGGAATACAACTGATAAGTTGCGACGGAGACGCTCCGCGAAACAAATATCTGCTAGGTTATCTTCACTACTAACATGACGCCAATAATGGGGAGGTAAAACTTCTATTATCTGTGTCACACGGTGACAAACAAAAGTTTTCAATTTATATGGTTCCGTTTGTAACCACGTCAACACGATTGTCGAATCTGACAAAGCAGTAATTTTGTTTATTTTTACTGTTGTAAAAATATCACAGACAGATTTTATTAATTTACTGAAAAAAAAAGCGCCCATTAATTCTAAAGGCGGAATTGGTACGGGTTTTATAGGAGAGAGTTTACATTTGCCCGTAACTAAGGGAACTTTAACATTATTCTCACGATCGCGACTGATGACGTAAACGCAGGCAGCGTAGCCACTAGACGACGCGTCGCAAAAGCCTACTAAGTCACAGTCCGATTGCCCCGGTAATAACATATGACGTTCAATGCGTATCTCCGCCAATAATGGAAGCTCTGAAATATAACATTGCCAAGTTTTACTAATATTATCAGGCAACTTTTCATCCCAACCAATACCTAACTTCCAGAGATCTTGCATTATTAATTTAGCTAAGAAAGTACATGGCGAGATAAAACCCACGGGGTCATATATAGACGCTAATAACTTCAGAACTGATCGCTTAGTAGAAACGTTGTCTGTTTTATTTACTGAAAAAATAAAACAATCTAAAGTGGGAATCCATTTTAGACCCAATACCTTGATACTACTATCGATATCATCTTTGGTAAATGTTACAGAACCTTCCCTGTTCTCTTCAGGAACTCTCAACCGTAAATCCTTGCAGTTACTCATCCACTTCTTTAATGTGAAATTTGCGCTTTCAAAAATACCTATTAATTGGTCCTGGACTATACATGCTTCTTCATAAGACTCACAAGAATACAAAATGTCATCCATATATACACATTCACGTAAAACTTGAGCAGCGAGTGGAAAACGTTTCCCTTCATCTTCCGCTAATTGGTGCAGTGTGCGAATCGCCAAAAAGGGTGAACAGCTAAGTCCGTACGTAACCGTTTTTAATTCATATAAGTCTATGGGATCGTTAGGCGAATACCGAAATAAAATATGTTGATAACATCTATCTTCCTTTCTTAACAATATAGCTCGGTACATTTTGCAAACATCACTCACTAAACAATATTCAAAAAAACGGAATTTTAATATAATAGCAGTAATGTCAGGATACAACTTCGGACCAATCAATAAATTATCGTTTAACGAAACGTTGTTGCTACCTTTAGCTGATCCATCGAACACGACACGTAATGGAGTTGACGTGCTACTTGGACGCAAAACACTATGATGTGGAATAATGTATTTACTAGGAATCTCGCCTTGATAACGTTCCATGTGGTCAAGGTTTTCATATTCACGCATAAATTCGTTATACTTCTGATGTAACTCAGGAGTACGCGCAAGTTTACGCTCGGTATACAATAACCTACGTTCGGCCGCGGCGCGGGAATCACCCAGTGGCGCGGGGTCGGTAACGAACGGTAGTGGTACAACATACTGCCCGTTCGATTCTCGAAAATGATTATTAACAAAAATATTCTCAGCAAGTTGGTCCATGGAACTAACGACAGGTGTGCACGGCACTTCCTCCATCTCCCAAAACTTATGCAATATTTTATCTAATGAACATTCCTCATTATCTGAGACACATAAATGAAAATTTTGGGAATTATTCTCGCTATGAGGTATTAATTTACCACTTACAACAAAACCAAAAACAGTCTCAATTACGCTTGGAATGTTTGAATTTATTAATGTCGGCTTACCCATGATAAGATCTGGCACTATGTCATTACCCAACAAAATATCAATTCGTGATTTTTTGTAGAAAAATGTATCTGCTAGTTGATAGGAATTATATTCATTAATTACATGTTTAGGAAAATTGACATTAGGCATATCAGATGAGACCCTGGATACTACGACCAAGTTGACATTAAATGTAGGACCGTCTGAATGTTTTGGTTTGATTGTGCATGAAATCATCCCCTGATTCTTCACTACGTTCCCACCTAGACCATTAATAGTAAATGGGCATTTTTTACGAAGCAAACCTAACTTCTGAGCACACTCTGTAGTGATGAACGAACTTTGAGCTCCGGAATCTAAGACTGCACGGCAGTTTAGATATTGTCCATCAATATCAGTAATGTGCATAAGTGTAGTTCCTAATACTACACCGTATTTATTTTCATCTACACATTGAAGTGCGTGATGACTCGTTTGGTCACTCACGGAGTGAAGAAACGAGCGCTTGCTGAGTGTGTATCGGAGGCGGTTGCACGGACGAAGTACTAGACGGCACGGCCGCTGCGATTTTACGTTCCGCTTTACCTGCATCTTGATGCAATAAATAATGATGCGACAAGTCACACACTCCGCAAGTAATTGTACTTTTGCACAAATTAGACTCATGATCGGGTTTAAGGCAATTAGTGCAGAGCTTCAATGAACGGACACGGTCCTTACGCTCAACGACGGACAATTTACGAAATTGGTCACATCGATATATCATATGACTTTGTTTACAATGAGGACAAGTCATGTTTAGATTAAAGTTATTATTATTACGATTGTTACTATTTTGAACAAGTGAGGTAGTAAGTACTGATCTTGAAGACGATGTCTTATTTACATAATTACTACTTTTATGCGTATTGGTAGGTTTAGGTATTACAGAGGTGTTTGGCGAGTTAGAAAGTGTATGTTCTAGAACTTTTACTTGTTTGTTTACGAAACAAATAAGCTCGGAAAAAGTAGGTATAGAAATTTGATCCCTACTTTCCTCAAATAATTTTCTTGTGTGAGGATCTAGCCTTTGTAATGCTAAATGACAAATTAAGAAATCATCCAAGTTTTTTATATTCAAAGCTTGAATAGCTTTTAATGAATAGTCAAAAGTTTCAATAAATAATGTGAGATTAGCTGTCGTCTCTCTTGTAAGCGGCGTAAAGTTAAGCATTTTATCAAAGTACCTACACGCTAGAGTTCTGTTATCGTGATATTTGTCGATTAAACTTTGCCAAACAACCGCGTAATTAGCAGATGTAATAGGTAGTTGCTTCACTATATTTAAAGCTGAACCTTTAACGCATGACAGTAAATAATGAAATTTATCAATGTCTGAAAAGTCTCGATTATGAACTAAAGATACAAACGTGTCATAAAAGGTTGTCCAATTTTCAATTTGCCCGTCAAATTGAAATAATTGTATTTTAGGTAATGCTGGGACTACTGAATCCTTTTTTACTGAATAATCTACTACAGATTTATCAGTCTTGTATTTATTTACGATTAATTGACACGCATTGTACATCTCGTCGAAACATTCGAGTTCACTATTATTTATTTTTGCCTTCGGTTGTCTTTGTAATTCTAGTTCGTATAAATCAAAAATGGCCGTTTCAAATCGCCTACGAACACTTTCCATATCGGAGAATTGAACCAAAAACGAAGGTAATCGATCTAAGTCGCTCTCAATATTTCCAGACATATCATACAAACGTTGCATTTTAATAAAAAGATATTCTTTTTTTGCTAACATTATATTTATTTTAATTTGCAAATTTTCGCTTTCCGCCATTTTGATGTTCGGCAAACTACGTACCTAACAAACTCGACAAAAGCAAAAGTATGGCTCAAATTAATTAAGGAATTAAGAAGAAATAAAGAAGAAGAAATCCAGCTCGATTGACCAGAAATGTGGGATAAAGAATGGACTGTATTATAAAATAGACGAAAGAGAAATGGGAGTAGGTCGGTATGCGGTGTGGTTGTCCGAGTTGAACAAATCCCCAATGAAATGAGAGTACGACTCACCTTTCCTCTGCACGGCAGATTCCCAGTCCCTCACGGAGGCCTCCGGGTAATTGAGGATATGCCGCACCACACACACCACTCTGTCCAAATCACTTTATAGAGAAGAAAAATTCGTAGCAATCTTCATGTGTGAATCGTTTGACACCGACTGTCAAGGGACCGTTTTATTCTTCCGCGCATTAGTCTGGTGGCGTTCTCAACATTCAAAGAGGATAGGTCCAACCACAAACTAAATACCAAACAGTCTTGTTCACTTCGTATGGCGAATATAGGTGATGTTTCTGATTGACGCACCAAAATGGTGCCATGTTTAACCCAGGTAAACTTGTAGTTACAATTTTTGGCCCGTTCACGACACTGTCGAAATAACTGTTTGTATTTGTTCGTTAAGTGTTCATTAATGTATACAGTATGCGATGTACCGGACACACCCAGTTGGTCCGACTTTAAGTTCTTGGTTACCCGCGATGCTGTTATAATGTTATCTCGGAGTATTTTCGTCGCAAACTTTATAATTATATTTTTTGGTCGTGTACATTTCTTATCAAAATGTGGTACTCTATGGGCTGATAGGACGTCTGATTTGTTGATGGGGTGTTTAATAACACTGCCAATCCTCTCGATGATAGATAGAAGATTTTCATCACGCCGCTCAGGTAAATTTACCACCTCGATATTAAACAATCGAGCCTGCTGTTCCATAGTATCAATTTTATTCTGTAGTAAGGCAATTTGGTTGGATGCGTCATTATTTGAACTCAGCTGGTTTTCTAATGTTTTCAAACGCTCATCAATATTATCTTGCCTTTCCATCGTGTATGACAAGGATTTGTCAAAGTTGTCTAGCCTTTTCTCAAAATCCTTAAAAGATTGATTTATCGTTTGTGTTAACTTATCCATTTCCGAGTCAATAATGGAGCCAATTGAGTTCTTAATGCTGTCTGCGATGAGAGTATCAAGATTTGACTTCCACGAAGTTAGCCGAATATTTATTCTTTTTTCTATATCGTCTAAAATTGGTTTAATATTTTCATCCTCTGGTTCTTTCCGTTTTCGTAAAATAACGAAGTTATCCTCATTACTACCACATAATTCGGGTAGGTCCGGATTCGATGATGAATATTGTTTCTGGGGCGGTGATCGCTGCATTGTTTTGTGGTTGAAGGACGACAGCTCCGAGGGGGTGAGGTGTGTGCTCCCCGCTGCGGCGACCGTGAGCAGCGATGCCAGAAAAAGACAAAAGTAGTGGTGCGATGGAGCAAACTATATTGTCACTTTATATCACTTTTACAATAGCACATAGAAATATTTGACTTATGCCACGGTTATTAAGGCATAAATTACACTAATATGAAATTTTAAATATTTGAAAAATCAAGTACGCGTCTATTACGAATGGGTCCACGGACGCAACTGATGTAGATGTAGAAGATGTAGTATTAAGCATAAGAATTGCTATGCTATCGCATTAGGCTAAAGGGGTCCCTTCCCTCCCTGTCCCTTTCTGTAACGTTAGCAAAAGATTGTAAATAAATAAGTAAATATTGGGGCAATCAAAGAGTTGACTTATTTGAGCATGATGAAAACGCTGGTCGCCTTTATTTAAGAAGAAAATCCAATTACAGTTACCTAACTCGCGTTACGGTAACCCAAATCCACTATATATGGCCTCTATAAGCCTAATAGCAGAGCTCGTTAATGAAGGAAACTTTGTAGCCTGTTTAATTTTTCATGCAAATTGATTACACTTTCATTCTTTTTATACATATCAAGTATGCCAGGAAAATCTGAGACAATGTAAGTATTTCGAAGTATTTCAATTTTTATTTTAATAGGACATAGACTCCTTACAAAATCAATATGTTACACTAATATAATATTATCGAGTATTTACTAATACTCATAGTTCTAAGATTATTGGAATCTTACGTTGTCACTCATCCATCGCAACAATGTGACTGATACTTGAAAGTATAATTCAACATGGGTATACATACATGTTGACTTTTGTACTTTAAGCATGAATCTCAGATGTTTAATTGAACAAGGTTGCTTAGTGAAAACTTTGATTGTAACTTATCTCCTCAAAGAATCTTTTGCAACCTCCTTTTGAGCCACTGTCCCTGAAGACTAAGAGACAACCGGAAGCATGTTAGGTACTTAGATAGGAAGGGCGTTTGTTTGGGATCTCCTAAGGGAAAACCTTGTTTTAGGAGACCAGTAGTACCGCTCTACCTTCGTTATACGTCACTACATTTGTTGAGGAGATTTTCGCAAATCTTCTTTTGGAAAGACTTAACTAGACACTTTTTTATATTTTTTAGCTTTACCACATAGTCTATTCACTGAACTAACATAACAAAACTAGTAAAAATACAATACTCAATACACTCCCTAATATTAAGAAAAAGTGCTCAAAAAACCATCAGCCGTATTGCTTTGATTTCCAAAAATCAGATACCAATGAATTATTTTTCTGCAATACCACAAGGGATTGGATATTCAGAATATTTAATCAAAAAGACGTAATCAGTCGGCTTCCTGATTCCCTACAAATTGTAGGGCAGGTAATACATAGGGGCGGATTCAATTTTCCATGCCAATAATTCCGGGCACACTTAATTTTAGAAAGCCCTACGATGAAGCGATTTGGTACATTATTATTTAGTGTAATAATAGGGGCTGAAATTAATCTTCCTTTTTTATTTCAATACGTATTTTAAAAATAATGATAGATATATACGTGCCGTGCAATCATAATATTTATGTGATTTTTAGTTTTATCTCGAAAAATAAAAAAAAGGATTCCGAGTTCAATGCACCAGTAAAAATATTGCGCGCTATAAATAAATAAACTAATGAAGCCAAAAAAACAGCGATGATAAACATTTCCCCTTCTAACTTCGTCGAGACGTACTTTATTATGGTATTTGTCATGAAGACTAAAAGCGCGTTTAAGTTACATCCCCAAACTAATAATCATTAGAGGTGGTGAGGTATCGCCTAATTTGTTCACCAAATGCGCTTGACATTGATTGAAGATTGTGAGTCCGTTGCGATATGACGTCACAAGAGTACAGCTGTGATTTCGGCAGCTCTGAATTGGAGCAAGTGCAGTGGTCTTTGTGACTAGCATAATGTTTACAATTTCCTTACTGATATTATAAATCCGAAGTATCTCTGTCAGTCTTTCGTGTTTTGACGCTAAAACTAAACTTCAAAACCCCGGGAAAGAACAAGCTAGTTTGAACCATTTGTTTGCATGATGTATTTATTTGCATTGGTTGCATGATGTATTCACCTGTAAGTGTTTGTTACACCTAGCTAAAACCTATATTAAATGAATTATTGTACTAGTAATAGTGTAAACAAATGTTGGTGCATCAATAAAATAAATAAATAAATAAATATTTATGAAATTTTATGATATAAAAGGTCCACCCATTAATGATGCTCTTATCGAAGGCATTTTTGAAACTATTCTTGGTAATGGAGTCGCTTTGCCATAGCATCAATTGCGTTGATGCAAAATTCAGGGAAAATTAATATTTTAACGCCAAATTGCCCAGTAAAATTCATATAATTAGCCCTTTTCGTTAAATTAATATATATTTTGACTCGTATGGTATTCCAACGGATAAATAACTCTTACTTGGAAATAAAATTTACCAAATATTATTCTCTACCGGAAATGCTTTGTCGGTTTGGCACGGGACATTATGCTGGGCATAATATTTGAATAATTGCAAGAGGAAATTAACAATCTCAAAACAAATGGATTATCAAATTGACTATCTTGTAAACATTATTTAATTTTCCGATTTGTATGCTCTTGCAAGACGAATTGAATCATCTATTTCAGGATTGGTATAATATCACAATACGAACGCATTTTGTCGCTTAAACAGCTTTCATCTCGCGGGTTTCAAAGAGCTTTTATCACCTCGCGGCGCATTCCACAAACTCAATAAGGGCGGCCATTTGTATTTTCTTTCAACGTCTCATTTGAGCACAATGCGTCTAATGCAATGCCGCAAACGAATACGGAATTCCGGGAGGGCTTCCCCAAAACTGGGGTGAGTCCGGATACTCTAGAATAGTCCGGACGCGAGTCAAAGCGAATCGGCGCTGTCGATGCGGACGGATTAATTCGTTAAGACTTTCACAGTGGGAAATAAAAATAGACGGGTCCACTAATCGCCTTTGTCCTATTCCGAGTAATTCGCTTTCACCGATTGTTTGGTGTCAGCGCCATTGTGATGCTTTTTCCGCTATGGATTGATTGTTCCGACGACTGTGAACGCGTTTAATGTGACAGGTGTTGCTCTCTATGAGATTCAGACGATTGGTTTTTTCTACGAATTACCATTTAAGGAGACTACTTTGTAAGAGCTCTCGCTGTTCTTGACTTTTGTTTTCACTTTTTACTTAACAATTACATATTTATACAAATACGTGCAATAACGCTACCTTAAATATCAAATGGCGTAACCGCCAATTTGGTCAAAATGACTTTTTAATGCAGTTTTATTCAGTTTTTTTTCTCTATCGATCTGTATATTTAAAATCCTCAAATTCGCAAAAAAAGGTTATTACGACCCAATGTTTTTTATAGATTTGAACACTTTTCATAAGGTAAACAGGTCGTAAAAGGCTAAGTCTAATTTACTTGGTGTATACGCCCCTAGAAATTATTGTGACGTGAAAAAATGTCAAAAAAAAAGGGTGTAAGTGACATAATTTTCTGGCGTAACTCGTAAGACACGCAATTTTTTGAAATTGCAATACAAAAGAAAGGCGTTTACACCCAACATCGCTGAACACATGATTGTCATTATTATTGTTAGTATTGATGCGCGGGGGATTAAGATTGCGGAGACATTGGCTATTTATTGCTTTTCCTTGTTTCGGCATTTTAAATCAATGTCCAAACACAAATCAGAATCAAAGACCAATAACGCGCCAAAGTCAACGTAACGGTCACAAAAAATAATAAATACACCGAGGAACGTAATCTATGCGCACAAGTACGCAAATGGCTGAATACATAGATAAATGTATGGTGAATAAACATCAGCGGGGGTTTCAAATGACAAAATTAATCGATTTAGATACGTAAAAATCTTAGTGAAGTTTCCCATATTCCAAAATTTTTCATCCAATTCTAAAAATTACGCGTTGAGTCACTATGAAAAAGTGGCAAACAGCGTAACTTTGTAAAAGCGTAATACAGAGTGAATATTTTACGTTTTCTTTTATTATTAAATGAGTTTAAAGCACAAGAAACATTTTTTTATTGGAGATACGACCTTCACCTCTTAAAAATCGTGATTTTTATGGGGCGTAAACGCCTTTTTGTAATATTTTCACAGGTCGTAACCGACTTCTAATTTCTTAAATATAAGATTTAGGTACAAAGAGTTCCTACTGAAGCCTTTATCTCAAAATTCTAAGAAATTTGATGTATAAAACATTTTCATTGTATTAAAATTGATAAAGTTATGAATTAAAAAACTTTTTTTTTTGTTTTTCTGCTCTCCTGAAAAGTAGTGTTTTGGTGGTTACGCCATTTGAGATTTAAAGTATCGATAATATTTCGAACTAGTATGACATAAAACAATCAGAAGGACTAATCCTTCCAACGTTACTAGTAGGTGCCGCGCTCATTTGCATACAATGCCTACTCGCCAGTACAATAACAGTAAAGTTATTCACAAGAACATCACGATCGCGTCAAGATAACCACGGTAGCAATGACTTTATTAGGCGATTGTAAGTCGATAGCTTTTTAACTCAAGTTATAACACATTATAAATGCGAAAGTAACTCTGTGTATCGTGCTTCCACGCCAAAACTACTGAACCGATTTAAATGAAATTTGCAGAAAACTATAAAAGCTAAATTCTAATCATGTCAATATTATTTTCTCAGAAAGAGCTATCACTATCTCATCTCGCATCTAAATCTCAAGTCAATATTATTGTCTTAAATGTGCACACACATTCTACCTTATGGTTCCCGAATCTTAATAATATTATTAAAATCTGATTTTTCACTAAAACTATAAAAAATGAGCATTATAGTACAATCGGTATTTAATTCCTTCAACTATTGAGAGGCGCTATAAATTATAGGTTTATTGACCGAACTTTATTGTGTCTATAAACAAAATGTGTCAGACCAAGAATCGCCCCAATTCCAAACCGTCTATCATAATTTACCGCTACAAAAATGAGGTCGGCTGTTAACAGATAAGTTAATAAAGCCAAATTATTCCATCAGATAATTTTAGATTAGCCATCAGTAAAATTAAGTATACCATAGGAACATTTGCGATCAATGATCCGAGCATTCGTCAGATCACGAATCGATTATTATCTTTGATGTGTAATTTAGCGATTACCTACTGTGAAAATTGCGTCAATTTGTTAGTAACTTAATCAAAAATAATATAAGTGAGCTACTTTATTTTACTTTACTAACATTATTTACGATATAAATGCTAAATGTGTCACGCATTTGTATTCTATTTTATGAAATCGCCAGTATAATTAATTTATATCTTAGGTATTGTGCATTGACACAGAATCTAATGTCTTAGTTATTATCTTGTATAATCCATTGAAGCAGAACAAATATTCCGATTCAACAAGTATCAAAGACATAAAAATAATATTTTCCACAATTTAATCAATTTCATCCATACTGAAACATATTCATAAAATCAAATTCCGATGGGATCGTAAAGGCAACAATAAAAAATAATTTCAATGAAAATATTGCTGTGTTGCTGATAAGGTTAAATTAAGAAGCTGTCATATTATTCAAACAGTAAAATAAAATAGGTAAATGATGCGGAATCGCTTTCGCTTCGAATACTCAGCTTTTTTTCATCATCAATCAATTTTCCACAAAAATAAGAGGTAGCAAACATGTTTGTAGCCATCTTCCTTGTGGTACTCTCGTACACGTAAAAAATGTTGTTCCGTTAAATAAATTTTGATGGAGCACAACGCTGTCAATGTTTCATTCTCAGCGTTTAGGAGAAAAACAGGAAAATCTTTTTATTGCGAAAAAAATACTTGACATTATTATTCCTTATAATTGGCAGCAGGATTTTTCAAAGTAAATATTAGTGTAGTATGCAAACATTTTAAGAAATGTTAGTATGTAAAAAGGTGTTGCTATAGCTTAACAATATTTTAAATCTCAGCAGATAGCTTTTTTATCAATCATCATCATCATCATCAGCCCATTCCTGTCCACTACTGGACATAGGCCTCCCCAAATGCACGCCACTCCTCTCTCTCCTCTTCTTTTCAATATATAATTTTAATGAGCTGGAAATTTAATAAAATATTTTATTTATTCAACAGATAAAACATGATCAGGTATGGATCAGTAGATAGGCCGCTAAAAAAGCCCGCTAATATGTCTTTAACGTGTCAAAGAACTGAAAGCCAGATAAAATGCCATCAAAATTTAACAGCCTATTATTTTGTACAGTTACAATATATTGCGAAGATTATACCGTCATCATTTTAATTAACTCTTGGCGTAATATGCAAAATGGGGACCGAATGTGAACGCATGTGCGATTTTCGCTTATTTGCAGCTCTTCATAAGAAAAGCTTGTAAATAACAATATAGCGGGTCCCCCACAGGACACGGTGATCTATATGCAAATGTTATAACCCGCTTATTATATTTTCCGGGGGAGACCCACGAAAATATAGAATACTCCATCAAAATTTATCGAATGAAGCTACAGTGCGTGAGGGGCTTTACAACCCGTTCATAAAACCGGCTTTATTTGGGGAAAATGCATTCATTTTCATTCCAAAAAACAGTTCACGAAAACAGAATTAACCGTATTTTAAAGTAAGGATCGAAAACTAAATTAAAATTCTGCCATGTAGAACACGGAAATGCATAATTGAAAAATACTTTTTCAGTATTTCTGTGATACGAGTTTATTTCCTTACGTTGTATTTATAGACACATCACATGCCACACTATTACCATAGGTAGGTACTGCTTTAAAAATAATATCAACACTTTTATTTTATTTTTACAAACTTCTTATTAATAACCAACATCTACAGTTTGATCGAAATTGTTCATTATAAATGATTAAACTTTCACTTGTAACAGTATCCAATCATAACCTTAAAGTTGATGAAAACAAATCGCGTTAAAATAATGTACATTTTGATTACAGCTCAGATTAAGCACTCACCAAACTTTCAAAATAAAATTCTCATAGTAACCTTCAAAGCCGTCAAGCTTTGATGAAAAATTCCATCACCGTGTCTTAGTTGTCAAAAGAACACTAACTTTTAATTAAAATACCTATTATAGACTTACCTTTCCACGCCATTAAACTTGTCTTCACTTTTAATTAACTGCATAATGCCTTTACAATAATTTTCTAACATTAAATAAGGTTAAGTGTTAATGAAATTAACTTTGTGCATACTGAAAGGCAGCTTTCTGAAGTGGAAGATGAATTTAAGAACTGAAACAGGTCAGGTAGGGTGGACTCCGCCAATTTGTTTTTTCAGGTTAATTAATGTCATGTCATAAATGCTTTATTTTTTTATTTCGTTAAAATTAAATGTCATATCAATGGCATTTTCACCAAATGAAAAACAATACAAAGGAAGTGAATTAAGTGACCACTGATTACACTTTCCTTACTTTGGTTTCTCATTTTGCAATAATTCTAACATTTCGACACTACATACTGGCTTTCGAAAGCGCTAGTACTGAACACAAACAAATTGGTTGCGACAATTTATTCTAAAATGCGATCCAACAAAAAAAAAAGTCTTAAAATACCAAAAGTAACGGAGGACCCCACCGATTCGAGTTGTTGATTCAGTTGTATATTTGCGAGGGTGATCAAAATTCCACTGGTGTCGCCGGACGGTAGGGTAGGAGACAGGAAGATGGCCTTCTGTGGTGAGGCGATGCATTCGCTGATACAGATCCGCCACCCAAGTGCGCATCTACAAGGGGAGTTGTACCATCAAATGCAATATAATATACCTATCTTCTACTACTATTGCTCTGTCCTCGAAACCCAAAATTCAATTAAGGAAAATTATAAATTTGTAAACACACATACATCACGTCTTTTTCCTGGAGGGGTAGGCAGAGATTACTTTCTTCCATGGAAAATATATTACAATCAAGTTATTCATTAATTCATTGTACGACATAATGTTTTCATGACATCTATCTCAATATTTTATATGGATCTTATATTTCTTGCCTTTTAATCTCCTCCTCTCCAAGATAACCCTAAAAGTTTCAAGTGTCTACTTTTTTCCAAACATATTGAACAATTATAATGATGAGCGTTTTAAAGCACCTAGAGAGAGAAAATACAAATGATAACTATGAGCTGCCATGAGGTGAAACCATGGTCCATATGAAATGACAAATTCAATGGTACAAAAACCATTGTGAAAGCCCCGACACGTGACAATGCACCAAACAAGTTGCATAACAAACAAATGTAAACCGCCCATGTGATACCCGACCTAATAATGGACGCGGTTACAGATAATAAAAAAGAGATTAATTAACATACGCATTAAAATGGTGCAGGGGCGTTCACATGACATTTTAATGTTTACCATCTTAATGACTTGTTTATACTATGTATGATACAGCACATATGATCGTTCTCAAATAATTTCCGGTTTAAATAGAGACGCGTCAGTAGCATAATGAAAAAAAAATTCAAGAAAAACGTTTGATAAATTTTCATAAATTGAAAAGCATGTAAGAAACAAAAAGCCTAAATCCTCTTTTACATTTTCCAATTTGTTATTTAGATTGGGAATGCTCCAGATCCATCTAATAAATATTAATAAAAACAGAATGGTAATCTGAAAATATTCGTTTATTTTGGCACAGATTTGCAAAAATAATAAACATTGTCAATTATCGACGACCGCAAATACCAAACGATCTCACTGACGACCCAGCAGCCACTGATGACATGTAATCGGATTGGTTAATGAGCATCAATGGGAGGCCATAATAGCGGCTATCCTTCCGAAATTGTACGTGATTCGGCTTACAACGCCGCGCTACAAAGGCCGAGCGACGGTCGAATGGAGGAAATTGCATCTCCCAAATCCTATTTCAATGCAGGACCGGGGTGCACACCCGAATCGCCTGGGCAGTTCATTTGACAGCATCGCGTTTAGATAACTCTTAACGGAAATGTATTGTAGCATATTGGGGCTATAATAAGAACGAGTGTAAATCTTTATACAACAGGCTATTTCTACTAATAAGAAACAATTACAGATCAAAGACTTCTTGCCGATGGATCATACAACTTCTTACCGAGTTGTCATCTCTGCAACTAATTTGCCTCTTGATTTTGTGTTTTTATGAGCAATAGGCTAGCTACATTTTTACATACATACTAAAACGAATATGTTCGGTTTGCTTATGTTCAGTGTGCTTTTATGCATCATACAGTCGCTCAATGAGTCATTTCAATCTGGAAGAAAATATCGAACATTTCAACCGCGTCTGTTAACAAAATAATCAAGCAACCATTCTTTGAAATAAAATCCTACATCATTTGCTATTCATTGAAATTTGCCGTATCGCATTGCTTGCATTATAACTTCAACTTCGAATTGATATGAATAATAGAGTTGATTTAGAATCAGCGGCCCTCGTTCAATTTTCTTTACTGGCGTACAAAAGTTATCCTTTTCCAATATCAGATCCCCTAACGTGATCCCGATCTGGTTTCTAGTTAATTTTAGGCTTAAATGAAGTAATGAAAGGTATGGGTAATCCTATCGCCGCAATCGATCTATTAAGAAACAAAAGACCCTGACTTTCTAAGTCGGACTTCAATAAATCCACTTATCAGATGGGAGGCAACCGTAAGCCGGGCTACGTGCGCTAATAAAGCCCCGTTCAGACTTGACCACATTGAAAAAGGTAACTGTAACTATTCAAATACTATTCTTTTGAAAACAGTACATAGTTCAGAACTTGCTGGACTATGTCTAGAAGACATTTTCTTTACTCATTCACATTACGTACATACTCGTATTTTAGTTTACTTGGAGATTTTATTTGGTTAGATACGCAAACTATTATTACTAGAAATTTGTGATTTTTTTATGCCATGGTATCTTGATTGAGGCTTCACTACATAGTATAAAGCAAAGTCGCTTCCCGCGTTTGTCTGTATGTAATGTATGTATGTTTGCTTAAATCTTTAAGACTACGCAACGGATTTTATGGGGTTTTTAATAGATAGAGAAAGGATTCAAGAGAAAGGTTTTTATGTATAATATATACCCTAGGCAAAGCGAGGGCGGAGGACGGTACACAAAGAAATAAATAAACAACGATGATATAACTAAAGCCACTGGAATGATATTAAAACTAAATATAAGCAATGCAATTTTCCTGTTAGCAATGTAGCAAGCTGAATTCGATCAACTGAACTGCCTTACAATAATTTAAGTCTACACAAGCCTTTAGCATTCAGCGGCACCTTACCATTGTCCTATCGCCTTAACGGATCACAAATTGATTTTTGAGAGAAAGTGTATTAAACACCTCTTAGTGAAAGGTTTTGTTTTATCATCATCGATCATGGTGAGTGAGACAATGACTGTTTCCGTGTCATTTACCTTTCTTTTTAACTAAATACGCTAGAAGACTCAAATGAATCACTTCAGTGATCTTTATCTGCAACAGTAAGCGCTGTCATAAACTTTCTAATGTAGTACAGTGGAGTAAATAATCGTTCATAATTCTTTAAAGACATTTAAACAACTTCATGAGTAAGCCTTGTTGTCGTCTAATGCACTTATACATCTGCTGCCCGCGACTCCGTCCGCGTCAAGTCATCAATCGCAACAAAACATGAATGTTACAACTCGTTAACAGACGATGCGACGACTGACTATCTCAATTTCAAAATTCATTTCATCAATTCAGTAGTCAGCCTGAAGTGGTAACATGCAGTTACATTTGCGTTTAGGTATGTGAGTTCATACAAACTAAGCATACATTTATATCGCTTAGGACTCAAAGCAAATCTTGACGGTTTCACAAGAAAGGATTTTTAATAAGAGTTTAAAAATATAAGTAAATGAAAAGAGCAACAACAAGCCACGAAAGTGGGCAGAACTTAATAAAAAACATAATTCTGAAACGCGAGCAGCAATTTACGCTCCACTACAAAGAGTATGTTTAACGTTTAATAAACTGCACAGTGCTTCAATCATATTGATTGTGGGCAAAAGGCGTTATTTGTTGACGTCACCGCTCTCATTAAAGCCGTACAAATGAGTCGGTGATGGTGCTCTTGCTATGGTTTCCGCGTCGATTGATTTTTACTGTTAATTGATCAGTAGTCCAGTCAAAATAGACAAAAATAAGTGCTAACTTACACAAAATTCGCATAGAGCTGAAAATTGCCAGAGACGTTAAATACATCATAATAAACGAAATATCAAAAATCCCCATCAATCCTACTTCTGCAAAAAAATTTCTTCAAGCTCAAATGTATAAAATTAAGGACTTTTCCATTTTTCTCGGAAACAGTAAGTATTATCGTAAAAATAGGTCAAACAAAAAGTTGTACATCATACAATTTTCTTCAAAAATGGTCCAGTCACTTTTTCTTTTCCGACTCACCATTCGCGAGATATCGTGGTTTTAATCATTAGAAAATTCATATTTTACATAATATGCATTCATCTGTTGATATCGTTTTTGATCGATATATGACCTGGAATAGGTTCACTAGGGTAACCACGTTAAAAACCGCCCAAGTGTGAGAAAAAAAAACATAGGTTTTGTATGAGAACCCACTTTACACGTTGGTTTCATGTTGTTCTAGTATTAGATGTTATAGAGGCAACTGAGATACATCATTCGTTAAAATTTTAACTGTCTAGCACAATCGCATGGGGGCCTGGAAGCGTTTGAAAATACAACTTTTTCAACTTTGTGCATCGCTATATCTCTGAAATGATGAATCTTAGGAACAAAGTGTTTAGACATTTTTTATAGATAATTACGTGATAAGTAATTTTTGTCATACATACTTTTATGATTAAACTTACCGTTTCGCTCAAAAGTGCATAAAACTGATATTTGTGTCATTTGACCTTGATTATTTTTTGCAGATGTGGGATCTATGGGGACTTTTAACAGATTATTTACAATAGTGTTCCCAACATGCATGCCAATTTTCAGCTCTATGCGAATTTTTCCTAGGTTCAATGTCTATTTTGACTGGACTACAGAGGCCAGTTTCAGATTATTTTATTGCGGACCATCGTGCACTGATTTTAACGTTTATATAACGAGTAGGTAACGTTTAAAAGGCTTTTATGCGAATATCATTATATGAATGGTTTGTTTTTACGTGTTGGATTGGAATATGTATTACCACAAATAAACATTAAAAGCCTCTTACGTATCCGATATTCTGTTTTTGTCGTAGATATCTTACCTTTATTTCTAAAACCAAATAAGATAAAGTAATAGAATGGAATTTCGAGCAAAAAGGCTCCATAATTGGATATTTTTTATTATTCTAGGTAGAAGCCTCGTATAAAGAAGCTTTCTTAATATCAACTTCAAATACAACAACAAGAAAATAAATCAACCAGGCTGGCACAAAAGTAGCCTCCTATTTATATTTCAAAACTCAATGTTCAATATTTTGCTTCCATTACGTTCCTTTTCGAGTCAATACAGATTAAAAACTTCCGAACCGAGAAATTCATCTCGAATTGCTAAACGCAGGAATTGAAAACATGTTTACCACGCCTTTGCGGGTAAATTAAGAAGTTTTGTAAATAAAATTCTAGGCTTAGCTAACCGAACCGCCGCCATCAAAATGCGCATAAATCATAACTTTCGACACTCCCCCAAAAGTTAGGGAAGCGACGTCGCTTTCAATCTTTGGAAATGTTCGAATATAGTTTATTTTTCCTTTTACATGGACAAGTTGGAGAGGGTTTTCTTTATTGTTGAGAAAAAAATATAAAGTGTCAATAAAAAAAACTTAATTTCTAGCACATAGGTACCTAAACATAGTATGGTTTTTGTATGGCTGAAAATTAATACAACACTATATTTATTTTTGGAATACGTGATTTTGTTTTCCACAGACCTTATCTTACTTACAATTAAAGTAAAGTTGCTGATAAGTCTAGTCAGTCATGTACCCATTTCCTCCGTCAGCTAAGAAAGACCTCTTAGTATTTCAGCGAAGACATGGAAGTACCAAGTCGACGTCTCCGCTCCATGTTGCACAAGCGTGTAACTGCAGAAGTGTAATAAACGTGATAAACGCGACGCCCAAAGTGCTGACACCGTAAAACTTCAAGAACCTCGCCTCTAGAAGGAGAAACGTCTTTGTTCTGCCAGCCAAAACAAACGCTTTGTTTGGGCATTTGTTACAATAACAAACAACGGGGCAGCAGCGAACGTGCCCAATCGAGGGCAATCGAAATAAAGGGTCCCAAGCTTCGGGTCTGACGTGAGCTGAACTCTGGAGTAGGGATTAAGTGGTCATTGTTAGCGCGAAACTTAGTACCTGTTGGTTTTAAAACTTTGCTGTACACCTCTAAAGCGCGAGACTAAAGTGCAACTTCCAAGAAATTCAAAGAGTTGCAACGTTTTGCGGAGCATACGCTATGTCAACAGACGATCGACTGGGTTAGATTGCCGTCAAGAGAAGCCAGTAAAATACGTAAAATGAATTCTAAGGGATTCTGGGACGATATTATTATTCTAAGATACATTCGGAGGTTTATTATCGACTTCCATTACTCATTTATTATTTTTTTCTTTTAAATCTATTGGCATTTAAAATAATTTATAACAACCCTTCTTAAAAATCAGCTACTTCACCTTCATATCGATCGAAACTTTAGCTAAGACAACATTTAATTTAGTCTGTACTTGAAAGCTATCTAAGTTAAAAAGGATGCACTTTTTCAAGAAGTTTACCTTCTAAATTGCCCTTCTCTACATATCCCGACGACACACATAAGTGAGCAAATGTAAAAAGTTTCGTAAGCACAAGTTTGCTTACGTTGTTTGCGCAATTAGTCCCCCAGATAGTGCTGTGCTCTCGTCCGTTAGGGCGCAGTGAGGGCTGAGAGTCGTTAGTAGCCGAAGATTTCGTTTCGGATCAATATCTGTTTCGCCTATAAATTTGGGAAATCGAACGCGCTTTAAGATAACTTCTTATCTTAAAGCTATCGCTTTGCATGTTTATGTTTTACTTTACTAATTAGTAAATTTAATTATGAAAATATTAATTGATGACTCAATTTTTTTGAGGAGAAATGGGCGATATCCCACATTTAAAAATCAAGGTTAATCGCTCCTTTTTTAATGGAACAACGAGTGATTAACTTTGGTATTTTTTGGTAACTATTCTATAATGTCCAAATACATAAAGACAATTATATTTAACCTCTCAAGAGAAGCGGTTTACGGTTACATATCCAAATTTAATTTCTTACCGAAAGAGAGATTTCTATCTCTACCCGAAATCCGGTTTCGGTTACGGTACCAAGTATCGGTTTTTTTAAAAACCGAGTCAGATACCATATACTCGGTATACAAACTCCGGACACTACAAATCATAACGTTTTCCTACCGACTGTATGTTTAGTTTCGCCGGGTCCGCCGGTGCGCGGAATAGCTCGGATCTCGCACCTAATTGGCCCGCCCGGTACAAATGATCTGCCGCTGTAGCCATATTTCTTTCGGATACAAAGTTTCCGTGCGGATACAATTTGCCGAGCTTTGCATTCTTAGCATACTACTAGGGGATTTATTTTTGCGTCAAATTTAATACGTAACATATGAACGGAACTGAAAGCTTTATATGGTAAAATAACAAATACGACTTGCAGCATTTGTCTGAAATTTAGTTCCCTCAGTCAGTAAAAATTCGTTAATTTTTAAAATAAGTAAAGTTCTTAATGTTAGATAAAATTTTTACGTCATTGTTTGGTTAGTACTTACGAATTCAAAGCGAAACCCTCATTCAATGATAGCGATTGTTGAAATCAATGTGCAAATGTAAAGTGAAATTAAATTTTCACTTTGAATTCTTACGATTCACTAAAACTTAACCAAAATTTTATCGCCTCCTCGTTTAAGGGTACTAAAAAACTTGCGATATAAAAATTCGCTTTCGTATTTCAACTTTCTGTGTTATCGACGTTTTGAGCAGGCCTCCAGTGGGTTTGCGATTCAACACATGTTGTTAAGTATCGCCACAAGTTGATCGCATTTGCCGCCATGTGCACACATAAAAAACTCTACCTGCTGTTCAAGTGGTTTCTTGATCGTATTGGACAAACAAAAAAGGTTGAGATTTTTATTGGACTCTTGGAATTTCTACCATGCATAAATGCCTAACTCTTGCTATAAAATTATTTTCGTAAATATTTGAAGTCGACACTAAAAAATTCTAATTAATACGAACGAAATCGTTTTATTTAATAATCCTTACTTACTGTTTGCAGAATAAACTATTTCATTTCATTTCATTTCATTTCTCTTAAAAATCCTAAAAGAAGTTTGCACTTAGGTACTACAATTACTAACTTCACGTGTTGTCCGTCCAAAAAACCTAACAAAACTCTCTTCATACAATAGCATTATCTTTTCCTTCTAAACTCCGCCCGTAAACCGACTCGTAATACCCCTTAGCTTACAAAGTAAGCCAATTTAAAAAGATTTTAACTTAAAAAGACTTCTACATTACAAAGTATTTAACAACTCGATACTTTATACAAGCTTTTTAACAGCAAATCAGAGTTGAGTTGTAAAAACGTGTGGCTGTGATGAGACAAGTTTGATGACAGATGGCTACCATAACCGTACAGAACAGGCCATGCGAAACGCCAAGGGTGGTCTGAAATTATGCATACAATAATAATACGATTCAGTGCAAAAATCTTGCTAAAGAGAAACATAAATCATGGGGAGGGCGTTTTTGCAGATTCCATTCCAAGAACGAACTTCGATAGACTTAGAGTACCTACCTACATTCGGCTTTAAATAAGATTATCACTTTTGCCTTATAAAGCATATGCATTAAGTTTCATGTGTAAATAATGTTTAGGGTTGTTTTATACGGGAATGTAATTCTAAGGAGGAGATTAGAATATAATACCTTCACACTCATGTATAGCATAAAATATGTTGAGAATTTTAACCACATAATATTATTATGTGGTTAAAATTCTCATAAATTTTCTTAAATGTACTTATAGAGGAAGATCCCAGAGCCGCCAGACATCACTTATTTTCTAATGGACAAAATATATACGATTGAGTAGTGGTGGGGTGTACTATCATCATATGACTAGTTGCTACCTTGACCAGACGGCCATTTTTCAGATATCAACCAATCAAGGTACATAGAAACACTGCTCACCTCACTTAAATTCTGATGGCTGATTTTAACATATATTGCACACAATATCATTAAAAATCAGGTTTTATTACTCCCAGACACATGCGGTCGGCGGTTTTACCTTACAGACGCTTTAAAGCTATGAAAAAAATTTTACTTTTACTTAATTTTACTTATTTTGAAATGCTTGATTTTTATATATGTTATTCAAACAACTATTTTAAAACGTTTTGCAAACGGACAGACCGATCCAAGGGGCCAAACATTCACCAGACCCAACTGTTTTAGATTTTTTTTTTAAATTGAATTTAGTTAAGTTTTTCTAATAAAATAGTTTGTATGGTACAATTCTATAATTATTGCGGTCAGATGAGCACTTTTTAGTTGTTTGAATAACATATATAAAAATCAAGCATCAGAAAATAAGTGAAAGTAAAATTTTTTTCATAGCTTTAAAGTGTCTGTAAGGTAAAACCGCCGACCGCATGTGTCTGGGAGTAATGAATCCTGATTTTTAATGATATTGTGTGAAATATATGTTAAAATCAGCCATCAGAATTTAAGTGAGGTGAGCAGTGTTTCTACGTACCTTGATTGGTTGATATCTGAAAAATGGCCGTCTGGTCAAGGTAGCAACTAGTCATATGATGATAGTACACCCCAACACTACTCAATCGTATATATTTTGTCCATTAGAAAATAAGTGATGTCTGGCAGCTCTGGGATCTTGGACCATTATTAGTTATTACTATAAGACATTTATCCGTAGTTCAATTTCAATCGTGTCACGTACGATCTTCCAATAATATCCAAATTCCAATAATATAACAAATTAAGCATGCAGTCTCGCACTACACTATCCACAGTGATTTGTAAATCCTTTTACTCGGGACCCGAATTTCAACCAAACTGCATTAAACTACTTATTCATAAATTATGTAAACGGCACAAATAAAATGCTAGATTTAACTTTTGCCAGGAACACGTTGGAACTTCGTACATTTTAAATGTTTATTATGACATTTAAATTACAAAGTGGTGCGCTAGTTCGCGTGATACATTCCTGTTGCACTCTTTTAAAATTACTTTGTATAATGCAAATTAAGTTTTTTAATTTTAGAAAAACATCTCAGTAATAACTTTCACACGGACATGTTCCAATTTAACATGAGTTAGTAATATTAATGCAGAGAACTGCAGTTTATTACGATTTCGGTACTTGCAAATAATGTTTAACATTATAGTTTGCATCATACTGGTTATACAAATCTGATTGAATCCTATACATGTATTACAGGTTTTGATTTGACAACGTAATAAAGCTACAAGGCGACAATTGTGACTACTATCACTATTTTAGGCTTAAGTAAGATACCACTTCTTTAAAAAAATACTCGACATTTATCCCTATTATTACTACGTTTCAAAAAGTATTTAATTAATAATCCAAACGCTTCGATTGCTTTCCACTTTGCTAAGAGATATAAGGAATTTTAAACTATGACAAGTGTCCAAGTCCTATTATAGTCCACGAAGTTGAATGACGCTAAAACATTCACAAAGGAAATGTTGATGGCTCGTGTCCTTTGAAATGGACACTGGCTTTTTAAACCGACACGAAAATTAATTGGCCGATGGTCGGTAGTTCTGTACCCCGTTGAGTTATTCACAGGCGATTGTTGGAAAGTTGTTAAACGTTTTGTGTTTCCTGATAGTCAATTTACAAAATGGCGCTGACGCGTGCTATATAAATGCAGGACTTCAGTACCAAAAGCTTTAGTTTTACTAAAAACGGAAACTTTATTTAACAGACATGACATTGTAAACTTTGTGCAAATCATTTTTCAATTATTTTTTTTCAATGAGTATAGACTGAGTGTCTATCACTAGGCTGGATTTCATTATCCTAACTAATATTATAAATGCGAAAGTAACTCTGTCTATCTGTTACGCAATCACGTAAAGAGTAATGAACCGATTTAAATGAAATTCGGTACAGATAAAGTTCAGAGCCTGAGACAAGGGCTAGTTTTTAAGTAATATTTACCCATTATACGTAGAGACGTATAATGGGTAAATATTACTTAAAAACTGCGTAGTTAGAGACGCAGACGTAGTCACGGATGGAAAGCTAGTCCACACTAACTAAACATATTTTTTTTAATAAAAACCGGCCAAGTGCGAGTCGGGCTCGCGCACAAAGGGTTCCGTAGCAGCAAATATAATAAAATCAACCTATCTCAAAAACTATAAGAGATACTTTGATCAAACCAAAATCGTTGAAAGAGTTAATTAGCATGCATCACCTCTATTTTTTTAGAATTTTATACCCCGTAGTTATAAAAATAGAGGGGGGGGACATACTTTTTACGACTTTGAGAGCTGATATCTCAAAAACCGTTCACTTTAAGAAAAATGTTTTTTAGAAAACTTTATATCATTTTAAAAGACCTTTCCTTTGATACCCCACACGGGTATGTACATCGAAAAAAAAATTTCATCCCTCAGTTACATGTATGGGGGCCCCACCCCCAATTCTTTTTTACTATTTAGTGTCATATTTTTGTAGCGGTTCATACAACACATATTCCCATCAAATTTCATCACTGTAGTACTTATAGTTTCCGAGTAAATCGGCTGTGACAGACGGACAGACGGACAGACGGACAGACGGACAGACGGACATGACGAAACTATAAGGGTTCCGTTTTTGCCATTTTGGCTACGGAACCCTAAAAAGTGTATTTAAAATCTATCCTTCATAAGCTACCCATGAATTTCTAAAACTAACATAATATTTACATAGGTCTCTAATATTTACTCAGCTCATACTGAGCCCTGATTAAAATGCATTGTGCTCTCCATACAATCCCAGTGACGTCCCTGGTCCAGAATTCACTTGTCAGAGTTGGAATCGGGCTGTTACGGAACACATTGCCATTGTTCCAAGGAAAGCCGATTAGTAAGAACGGAATTTAGAAATTCATGCCCATTCATTTACATAAGAATCGTGTTGCAACTTGATACTTATTGGATGCCTGTTTCTTGATATGAACTTCTATGTTTAGTGACTTTTGATCTGGGAATAATGAGTAGGATATTATTCATAAAGCACCATCCTTAATCAAAAACTTGAGCAATAAATAAAATTATTTGCCATAATAATTAACTAATTTAAAATTCATTTGCATGTAGTAATTATTTCCTCTCGGATTGTTGGTGAAGATAAATTATTCTACCGAGATAAATGTTTCCAATTTACGCATTGTTACAAATCTAAACTTCGTAGGCAAGAAATTTGGAAAAGTAAATCAATTTCTTCTCAAATGGGGTTGCTAGAGCATAACTTCTCGAGTTTGTTTTAAACAAGAATTTAACACCAAATTGTAGTGAAAACTGTTTCATAAAGTATTTACTTTAATAGATAATAAAAACATTATAAGTTGAACTTACTTATCTTAGAATCCAATATGAGTAAATAAAAGTTTGTTTTATCAGTCGGTTTGAATGTGATAAAAGATGGAAGGGTTCTTATTTAATTTTATGCTGAAACATTTTTAAACATTTTGCTCAGTAATAATCATTACTGCAAGTCTGATGATGATTATACATTCAGTGCAATATATATAACTCATCATCAGACTTGCATATATAACTCATCATCAGCCTTGCTATAGTAATAATATATCAATGCAATATTATGTTGTAATTTTAAACTGTCATGGTTACACACATTTCACAACTGAAAGTGTCCGGGATAATTACCATGTTGTATTGTTTTAAAGAGCTCCCGATATTTCGGCCCTGTTGCAAGCGCACATCATAGTAAACATGATCATGGTTCATCCGTGATGATGGCGCTTGCAACAGTGCCGAAATATCGGGAGCTCATTAAATATTCTATTATGTTGTAACCTGCTCATAAAATGTTAGGAATATTACTACTTGCAACTACCAAAACCTACCACTTCGGTGGTATCCAGCGCGTAATACGTTTTCAATGTACACCACACTCAGTAATAAAGTGGTAATGAAGGGACTTCCCCCATTCGACGGTGTTATAGTTATAAAGTTGTATGAATTGCCTATTTGCGCTGGCACTCGAGTAGACGCTGTGCATTATCTCGCGTGCAAACTTTAAGCGGAGCAACACTGTTCATTAAACCGGTGAATGAAGTTGCGAATTTAATTTATGCATAAAGTATTTTGAAGTTTCTAACGACTACAGGCGCTTCAACGCCCAACTAGTTAGCCAGGTAGTTTTTTGACGCGTGAAATTGTTTTTTGCCACACTGTAGACATATGACAGCGAGGTTATGTGGTATTTGTCACAGATAACGGCCGAGTAACACTTAAAAAGGTACCTTTTTTGTGAATTTCCTACGAATAACCTTTTTGATCATGTTAGTAAAATTTCATAAATATTTTAGTATGCAGTGGGTCGTAATAGATTTTGAATACTTACTATAAATAACAAATCTATCAGATGTCAGAAACTCGATTAAGCCATGAACTGTAGTACTTATTAGTATGTACAGTACTCTCATAGCCATTCGCATCGCCTATAGTCGCAAGCAAATTGTCGCTTGTCTGTCCGAGCCCTAAGTGGTCCGAGTATCTGACATGTAAATGTAGCAGACTTGTAAAGTTATCACATAAATTGTTGTAGTACATTGAGAACCGGTCTAGAATGGTTCTTGTGTGTAGTACACTTACTAAGCATGCTAGGTTCACTAAACGTGATATTTGAATTTTATCGCCATAATATGCAACCGCTTTGTTTAATTTTGTTTGGTTTCATAAAGGCGTCGGTGGCCAAGTGCGCATGCGGTTTCATGCCACAGTCCATGTGCAATCTAATTCATCATCATCATTATCATCATCAGCCCATATACGTCCCCACTGCTGGGTCCTGGGCCCACCCTAAACTAGGGCGATAAGGCCTTAGTTGACTACGCTGGCCAAGTGCAGGTTGGTTGACTACACAACCTTAGAATTTCTTCTTAGGTTTGCAGGTTTCCTAACGATGTTTTCCTTCACCGTTAAAGCGTCTAATGATGGTACATATGCATTTCAAATTTGAAAACACATTGGTCCCTGGCTGGGTTTGAACTGGCGACCTCTACATCCACCATCCATCCATGGACCATCTAATTACGTTACGCGATTAGTGTAGCCGAATACTAGGCTGATTACATTCTATTTTGCCATCAACTAGATAAGAAGAAGAAGTACACGTAAATGCAAACAACTTTTTTTACACTTTGGACAGCGTGGACGATCTTACCTGCAAACTAGACTTACGGGTCAAGTCATTATGCAAATAATAACGTCGTATCGAGAATGGCTGCCAGAAAAAAAACAAATTCAGGATTTTTTCCTTGCAGTAAGACAAATACCTATTTTTTTAATAAGCACCGACTTCAGTGGTAATTGATTTTCTATCCCCTTATCTTCTAAAAGGACAAATCATTTTTTAAACCGTTAGGTAAAATCTACAGGAATTATTAATCTAAACGTAGCATTCCTTCTTACAAAAAAAAACAAGTTCCGTATACTAATAGTTTGCCCCTGCGTATTAGTCGGGAACAAATCTCTCAAATCTATTTTGAGAATCCTTCTGATGCACTTAAACTTACTTTAAAATAACATTCGATATGTGCCCCACTTCAAAAACCATAAAATTACCTCAACTTAACCGATAGCTTATCTGTTTCTTATGAGGTCCTTTTAAGACTTACCATTATTTTGTCTTATTTATGGACCAAGTCAGAAGTGAACATCTTTAAAATTTACAAGTAGGTAGCATTCCAAATTATTTTATTATATTTAGGGCGATTAACTTCAGCAATACTAAATCTTTTACTTGCTCTTTCATTAATATTTTCAATGATTCCTACCTAAGATAGCCTAAGATCGCCCAGAACATGCACACGGTGACTTAAGTTATCAACACTACACGTGTTATCAATATTGAATACCTATATATTTTTTTTGCAACCAATTTCTTTTTTAAGTCAATATTTTGCAAGAACAATTCTGTGTACATAATGTATATGACTTGTGTGTTCAGTCA
Organism: Maruca vitrata; assembly: GCA_039566165.1. Classification (NCBI taxonomy): domain Eukaryota; kingdom Metazoa; phylum Arthropoda; class Insecta; order Lepidoptera; family Crambidae; genus Maruca; species Maruca vitrata. Next base: position 9,550,590 of record CM076926.1, read on the forward strand.
AAGGCAGCAGCCGAGTCACCTTTTCCAGGAATAAGCCCAGCCATCGCTCGATCCAAGCTCCCGATAGTCTCGATACCCGATGGTAAACACGGAACATCCCGATACATAGTTCTCAGCAAATTGGAATCCAACTGAAATGAGTTTTGGAATACACACAACCGATAGCTGCGGGGGATTTAGATATTGATCATATGCAATATTTGAACGGTATATGAATATTCGTTCACTTCAATATAACGTTAATCGGATTATTCCGAATCCCAAATACACGATCAATTGTTATATTAACCGTTAACGTGAAGCCCAGATAATGAGAAACCTATATTTTTATATTCTTTGGTATTAAAAATAGATCACTCTGGGTTATTTTCAAAATAGGATTTTGTACTTAAATTAAAAGGTTATTTTAGACTAAAATGTTAATTATGCCTGCCTCAATACCGAAAAGAATTAAAAGACTGTGGACGAAGCTCCATACCACAAACAATTTTATTGTACCAAGACTCTCCGACTCCTCCTTAGAAACATCTTAAGAAGTCGGGAAAAAATACGGAAAAAACAATAAGTGCACAAGTTTCTTCATAATGTTTCCTTTCACTGTTGAGTATATCTTTCAAAGTATTCCACAAAGTTCGTCGTACTAGGCCAGTGGACTAAGAATTTTAAAAGAATGGTAAATAAATATTTGTAGTTGCTAAATAATGTGATATTTTCAAACAGTTTTGTGAGATTTGTATAATATACTCGTTCAGTCTTATTGAGTTCTCCATTCTCTTCTGAAGTCGGGTAAAAGGAGTGCATAATATTCTTAACGGAGGATGACGGCGATAACACAAAAGGTTAAGCTCACGATATTTGCTACATTCCTTACAGCCGAGCCAACTTAACCCCTCACAGGACCAGGTAATGATTTACGATGTCCAAAGACCAGGAGTACATTAGGCTGCATCAAAATAAGAAAGGAGCGTATCAAAGGCAGTAAGGCGCTCCCAGGGGGCGCCTACGACCTTATTTATTGTACCCTCCTTTGTTGCCAGAGAAATATAAATAGTTCGCGGCGAAACATCGGAGCAGCTTTTGAGGGTTGAGGGTGCGATATTGTAGAAAATTAATGATGTGGTTAGCACTCCGATTGGATTAAAGATCCGATGAATGGATGGGAGTGAAATGCTAAAAGGCTTTGGAGTTGGCGCTTTGTAAAACATTAAACGGGATCGCAGAGACAGTGTGAGAGGAGAGAGGAGCGAGGATAGAGGGTCCACCGTAGCCCTCGGCGTGTGTTCTTTACCTAATTGTGTTTTTATTTTTTCGACCTTTCCAATTTGAGTGGTGGGCGTCCGCGAGCTAAAGCAATTTGCGTATTATTTATTTAATGAAAGGTAAAGTAAATTGCGTTTTTAATGGCGAATTTGTTCAGACGACTTTTATTCGAGCAAAGACAAAACATTAATAGAATGTTCATACAAACGGTTTGGGTTTGTACCCAAGTGTTGTTCAAAAAGGTAATAACACATGAGAATATTGACAACATGTTACTTAAGATTTGAGCTATTGAAATTGACACTACTATTTTACAGTTTGCAAGTGAAACAGTAGGTACGAATTGACCAACAAAATACTAAACATACTTTGTAAACACCAATTGGCCAAATCCACATCTTCGCGAGAATACGCAGATACACACATAAAATACAAATGTCTCTGGGTTCTGCTGTATACCAGCGATCAGGTTATCTACCAACAACACCGACTGATACGAATCGTAACTCGGTACATTTTTAATGCGCCCGCAATAAAAGTTTTATTAGAGCGATCGTGCCCTGAATGTTACTACGAACTCGTAAATATTGCCCAAATATAGTGCGCGTGCATGCATTCTTCGAAATGGAAATAATGTTGTGCATCACTGTTTAATTACGGGTGATCACACTACTTTTCATAATTTCTCTTTAAATTTTAACATTTAAAAGCTACTTAGTACCTAACGTAAAAAAAATAATAGTTTAATGATAACCTTACATTGTTTTTGGCTATCATCATCATCTTGGCGTTTTCCCGGTTGCATCCTTGCGGAGCCCGGGGTCCGCTTTTCTACTCCTAACTCTCCACTTCGCACGGTCTTCGGCATCCTTTACGGAGAGTTTGTTGGCACGCATGTCATCCACTACGACGTCAAGCCAGGCCTTCTTGGGCCTTCCCCTTCTGCCGGGACCCGGCGGTAGCGACATGGCTAGACACTTGTTCCCTACGTAGTTTGCCGGTTTCCGTAAAACATGACCGTACCAACGTAGGCGGCACTCTTGCAGTTTATCAGCGATGTCTCGGACATGAAGGCTGCCGCGAATTCGGGAGTTCTTTACGCGATCAGCTCGCGTAACTCCCGACATCCAGCGCAGCATCTTCATCTCCGTGACCCGCAGTTCCTGCTTGTGCCGCTCAAGTAATGGCCATGCTTCACTACCATATAAGAGGACAGGCCTAATGATGGATTTATAGACCTGTCCCTTCAGCTTAACCGGCATTTTAGGGTCGCAAGTGACGCCGCTCACCTCCCGCCATTTATTCCAAGCAGCAGCAATGCGTGCCTTGATGTCGGAGTCGATGTCGCCGTTCGCGTGGAGTACAGATCCCAGATACTTGAACCGGTCCGTGCGCTCGACCGTGTCTTCGCCTATGCGGACGGACATGGGATCTGTAGTGTTGCAGGCCAAGTACTCTGTCTTCGCCACGTTGAGTTTCAGACCCCCGTTCTCAAGCGATTCCTTCCATGTGTTAACACGTCTCACCAGCCGTCCCCTGTCCGAGTCCACCAGCGCGATATCATCAGCATACATAAGTAGCCATGGTGGCTGCTCATGGTGGTCTCTGATGCTGTCTGACAATACGTCTAATATCAGGCTGAAGAGAAACGGACTCAGGACGGAGCCTTGGTGTACTCCGACGGTTATACGAAAGGGCAGAGTGTCGCCAACAGCGGTCCTAACTACAGAATCGGAATCACAGTACATGTCTCTAATGATATCAACATACGTTTCTGGCACTCCCTTGGACCTCAGGGCCCACCAAATCATCTCACGCGGAACACAGTCGAAGGCCTTCTCCATGTCCAGAAATAGGAAGTGGAGAGGCGTGTTCTTCGTCCTGTATTTCTCCATGATGATTCTTAGGGCAAAAACGGGGTCCATAGTCCCGTGACCGGGGCGGAAACCATATTGACATCCAGAGACAGTGCACTCCCTGACGGATTCGAGAGTCTACTATCCGCTCGAATAGTTTCATGGTGTGGAACATGCCCTTTATACCGCGATAACTACCGCACTCTTGCACTGATCCCTTGCCCTTGAAGACCGGGGTGATAACACTCAATCTCCATTGGCGAGGAATCCCGCCGGTGCTGAGTATGCGGTTATAAAGGTTAGTAAGGATGCCCACACCACGACCACCCATTGCCTTCTAAAGGCTATGACAGAGCCAAAACATACGTTAAAAATATCTGTATTTGAAATAGATATACACGTACTCTGATACTACCTGAGTTGTTCCTTGACAACGTTTATTTGAAGTAGGTATTATAATTACTTACTTCCGCGAGAGACTAATACATTCGGCAAGTATTCGGCAACTTAGATTTTAGGTGATACAAAATAAAAATTGTATGTAATTTAACAATACAAAACACGATCATTCATCATTACTGATTTCAGAGAGGTTAACCAATTGGTTTCTGTCATGTTACAAGCAAAATATATCTATCATGAACGTAAAGGCGATTAATATGTACTGGCAGAGCTTTGACTGTCCGCTAAGCCTTAGCAGTTCCGGCCGTAATAACCGATCACAATTCACGGTTATGACAATGCGTATTGTTGCTACGTCCACCGAAATGACTAGTGGATACTATTCAAGTCTGTAGTCTTGTTCCTAACCGATTATTTCTTCATAAAATAACGTACTTAAGTAGGTGTGTAAGATCAATAAAAAGGTTCAAATGTCTTTTAATCTCCACTTGGTTTGAAACATGAAGTTGTGTAATATGTTTTACTACGATAGTACTAGTACTGTGTCTCAAGCTAATTAAAGCGCACAAGGGGCCACTGACTAATGGTATAGTACATTAGTACAATACATTACTAATGGTTATTAAATTTTGTAATTGTAGGGACCGAATAGTCATTATTGTCGCTTGGTCATATGGAACCTTATTTTATATGCCTGTAATGTTTTACAAAAAGCTAATCAATTTTTAAAACTGCTAAGTCGGGTGTGATATGAAAATAGATTACCTTTGTAATCGGCATTTGTCAATTCTAGAAAGAGTTGCTATGTATATAGAAAGCTTTAAGACAAAAGCTCCAGTATTTTCTTGTTTACCCCTTGACTGCCTAGAGCCTACTCTTACTGAATGTCAGGTGTGATGAAAATAGAGTTACCTTTGTAATCGGGATTTTGTCAAATCTTTAAAGAGTTGCTATATAGAAAAACTAGCTGTGCCAGCGACATCGTTCGCGTTTTCCCCCGTTTTTTACACATTTTCCATTATATCTTTGCTCCTATTGGTCGCAGCGTGATGTTATGTAGCCTAAAGCCTTCCTCGATAAACGGTTTATACTACACAAAAATATTTTTTCAATTCGAACCAGTAGTTCCTGAGATTACCGCGTTCAAACAAACAAACTCTTCAGCTTTATAATATTAGTATATGTAAGATTTTAGACTTTCGCGTTCCATTACACTAAATATTAGTCTTTATGGGTCTACACGCATTATTAGGAGTAGCAAATTACATAGCTACTTACTGCCCGACGTTTCGACTGGGTTACACCAATCGTGGTCGCGAGCGAACTGGCACCGCCCGTCTTTGTCTCCAGCAGAAGTAAGTAGCTATGTAATTAGCTACTCCTAATAACGCGTGTAGGTCTACACGACAAATATTTAATATTGGTATAGATTTGAAGATAAAACCTTCAGTATTTTCTTGTTAACCCCACCGCATTCCGTGCCCTCGGTGAGCGGTCAAGTGACAAGAATTTTTATCAGCAAAGACACACGGAGGTTCGCCATGAATTATGTACACGACGACACTGAACGACGCTTTATTGCAGTTTAACGGTTAAGATTTGCGGCCACCGCCGGTCCGGGGCGATTTGGGGCGATCAATTGCTGATAGCGATTCATCTAGCATACTTATGAAGGGCATTTGTCGGAAATTAAATGGGAAAAATAGATAGACAGACGGCGAATGTAACATTGAGGGATTTATATGTTGAAAAATATTTAAAAAGCTTTAATAAACTAGCAATTTGTAAAACAGAAAGTACCTAATTTAAATATAACAATATGTATAGTAGGCCCCTTTGCATATAAATTCATGACATTTTTATCTTTTGAAGCAATTTGTTTTTGAAACAAACTCAAAAGCTTTTGTCAATTAATGACAATAGCCTTATCTCTTACTAAACGACCTTTGATTACCAAATTTCGAAACTTTAACATAAACTAACACAACTGTTAATAAACGGCTAAGTAAGTAATAGCTTCTTATCAGCGGCGAATCGTTTAAGGTGCAAAAGATCCCCTTTGTGCGAATACCCACACCTACTTTGTTCTCACCTAACTTTTAATAGCTAGGGGAGGTTTATTGATATTTTTGTTTCGTTTACCTGAGACGCCCGTTCGCAAACAGACCCTGAATTTTCCCCACGGTTCGTTCCTGTATCTAATATTGTGCTGCGGGGAAATATATAAAGACTCTATCTCCGGTTACTGTATTCTTAGCGGTGCACAATATGAAAATGTTAAATTTAACGGCTATTGTTTAGATAGAACAAAACTGTTAGGTACTATAGAACTTTCGGATGAACTAAACTGTATTTATAAGATCGTATTAGAATGTTAACGATTATACGACTCATTATTAAATAACGAACGAAAAAATTAGTTGGTTTTAAGCACGATTGTTAATGGTTTGGATATTATGAGACAGAATGACATTACAAATTCAAGTGTGACCTTACTAAAATGGAAAAATAGTATAAAATACCTTGAACTATTAAACAATTGAAAACATTTTATCACCCAAGCATTTAGTTACCACGTTGAATTTTTGGTTCCCGATATTCTGCCGAATTCGTTTTGTGAAATCTGCTCAAAAATGTAACATGGTAGATCCCAATCATATTATGTATTCTAACGAAATATTCCTCGTACATTCGACATTACATCAACTGTAAAGGCTGAAATTCAACATTGATTTCATTGGAACAGCCTCACTACTCACAAAATGTTTGGTAATAAAATTTTGCTTACTTAGAAATCTGACGTGAAGTTTTTCCGAGCGCGGCTGATCGAAAAAGTTACAACCTTTTCGAAGACCTAAAAGTTTGTCAGAATATACGAGTACAAGTACGGAGCCGAAACTTCCGGGGGACATTTACTTAGTTTCTTTGAAGCGTTTCTTTACTTTATGTTAACATTTCGCCATGTGTTGCGGGTTCATTCTTTCACTGTGTGGGTTTAACAAATAAGCTCTGAAACTTGATATAGTCTAGACACAGAATCTTGTTAGGATCTAATAGTGTTCGCTATCTTCTTAAATTTAATGACTGAGAGGATGAACCGTTACTTTTCAAACAGAAAAGCATCGTTTAAAGACTGTTGTCTGTGAGAATTGTTAGCATTTTACGAGGATTGTATTAACTGAGATGTAAAGTATTGTTGCGCTATGGCATTAAGCATTTTGTTGGATCATCCATCCATATCTATCTATAAATATACATAGGGTAATTCATCGGTTTTGACTAAATATCCGAAAAATCACATGTATCTTCTGTCTGTAGAATTTTCTGTTGTAGCACATTATAGATTTTACTATATTTATTTTATTTTACTACGAGTATTACCTTATCTCAGATAGCTAGTAGCTCTAGCTCGTTAGAAGCATGGAACATACCTGTAACAAGAAAAAGTAAATAATAAATATTAGATTTTACAAACTATTTTATGCGTACATTACGTATTTCTACTTTTCCGTTTTACTAAGAACCTTTTAGAGAACTTCCTATATTTTATTAAAAATCTAATAAAATATTGACCATACTACCGAAGTATACAAATATACCTGTGGCATTACGAGAAAATGCATTTTACAAATTATTCATATCGTACATACGTAAAAGAACCAACATTAAATAAATCCCTTTTATTAATATTACTAGCTGTGCCAGCGACTTCGTTCGCGTTTCCCCCGTTTTTTACACATTTTCCATTGTATCTTTGCTCCTATTGGTTGCAGCGTGATGTTATATAGCCTAAAGCCTTCCTCGATAAAAGATTTTTTCAAATCGAACCAGTAGTTCCTGAGATTAGCGCGTTCAAACAAACAAACTCTTCAGCTTTATAATATTAGTATAGATTCACAATAACGACACTGCATTGTTATTATAATGAAAGTTATCATATATGTTCATTTAACACAATGGTATTTATAGTCTCCATTACAGAAGACACCGAAGGCAAAAGATCGCGCGGTCGCTCACCAACAAGATGGACTGACCAAGTGAAAGACTCATCGTCCTCGAAACTTTCCCACAGTGGTGAAGGACGCGCTGGATAGGAACCGGTGGAATCAGATTATCATTGGATCCTATGCTGACCACGATCCTCAGACATGAGGGAACGACTAGAGAGAGAGACTACAGAAGAATATAAATATTCATTATAAACGTAGATAATTACTCTAGTTAATATACTGTAGTGATAAACAAAGGTTTTTACATGCTTTTACAGCTAAAGACAACCCACAATATTTAGAAATACTTATTAGAATTTGTGTTTTGATCCAAAAAATTATACGAGATGAAAGCTTAATTAACGTTTCATATACCTTTTAATCGTAAGATTAATATTCTTTGGGGATTTATTCATGACATAAAATACAAATTGAGTTGTAAACAAGTTATTACGAAATTATACTGGACTTGAAAGGGAATAGAAGATAGCTCTCTAGAAACCGTCTTTGAACATTTTCAAAGACGGTTTCTAGAGAGCTATCTAAGCTAAGTTACAAACAACCAGGAATAAAGAAAACAGACCGATCGGCAACCCTAGGTTAAGAACAATAACATTGAAAGAACCACTTCAGAAATAGTTCATTCCTTTCTTTCATTGTGTTAACTAAGAATTATGAACGATATCCTAAAGTTCATTATTCATTGGAACAATAAGGCCATTATTGTTAGGCCTGTCTCGTTAATTACCATCATAGGAGTTGAGGCGTTATAAAAGTTTTATGTCATTACTAGCGACCCGCCCTCGCTTCGCTTCGGGTATATCTCGATCTCTATATAATATATTTCAACCCCGTAAGGGATTTTACATACAGAAGTGGTTTCCCAATTACTCCCGTTCCCATGGGAATTTTATTAGAGTACCTGCATGCCAAATCTCAATCATCTATCTTACGCGGTTTAGATTTTTTCATACAAAAGTTTTTTCCCTATTACTCCCGTTCCCGTGGGAATTTTACAATATCCAGTTGCAACTAAGCTTTTAATTTTATTAAGGTACCTGCATGCTAAATTTCAAGCGTCTAACTTATGCGGTTAGTATTTTTCATACAAAAGGAATTTCCCGTTAATTCCCGTTCCCGTGGGAATTTCGGGAAATCCTTTTTTAACGGATGCCTACGTCATAACATCTACCTGCATGCTAAATTTCATCTCCATCCGTCCAGTGGCTGTGACGACTTCGTCCGCGAAGAGATGTTTAACGGTTAAAACATTACTTCTTTATAGCGCAGTCGGTTAAAAAGTAGCCTATAACCGTTTCTAGGCTCTGGACTATATCTGTACCAAATTTCGTTTAAATCGGTTCAGTACTCTATGCGTGAAAGCGTAACAGACAGACAGACAGACAGACAGACAGACAGAGTTACTTTCGCATTTATAATATTAGTAAGGATTACGACGACGTCAATAGCATCTCAAGTCTCTAGAGTGCATGTAATTGCGTTAATTTATGACAACTGCGGGTGGGTCCCTTAATTGGTGGTTACTTTGGGGTTAAATATAGACACATTACCACATATATGTCTAAAATAATCGGGGACTTATGCAATTAAAATTAACATGACATAAGGAACAGGTTAACTAATACGAATTAATTTCCTGCGTGGACTTCAAGGTAACTGCTATTTTGTAAACATAGCTATATTTTGAAAGACAGGGAGGGATGTAGATAATTGAACAAAGTTTAGGATTTTTCAGTCTCTATTCTATTTTCACGACTCTAGTTTGTTTGTAGAATATCACACATTTATACCTGACGTCACATAAACTTCACAATCATAATCGTGGTTAAGGGCTTAACATATAACCATTTAAAGTTACCTTAAAGTTAACTAATAAGTTGCAGTGACTTTTTCTACCCATAAACAATATGAAAGAGTTATATTTCATTCATATCGATTAAGCAATCATGAAACATAAAATACGACACGTTAAGACGTAAACGTTTCTTAGCTCGTAAAATACGCTCAGTCCAGACATTAAAATCCTAACGGTCACTCTGTTTTAAGCCCCGTAAAATCCCGATCCATCGGTTAAAAGCGTACATTTGCTATAGAACAAGTCTTTATGGACCCTGTCTCAATCTTGAATGTCAGTAAAAGAACGCGTAAAATATATATTTTACAACAGTATCACTTTGCATTGCAATCGACAATTGAGAAATTCTAATAACAGAGAAAACATGTAAGAATTGTCGATGCATTCCAATTTTCAAGGAGTGTAAAATAGATATTTATAAGCGTCCTGACATAAACACACGTAATATTCGTCATAATAATAATACGGACTGGCGATAACGTCGTTAGTGTCGTACAAATAGTAGTTTTTTATCGCATGTCATGTATCACTAATAAAAGTGCACGTATCTTGTTATTCCATTCGTATACAAGAACATAATAGCATTCAATTTATCACATTAAATAAATAAATAATATTTCACAACATCACATACATCGATTTGTTTCCGTGGTAAATAGCTCAAGCACTTCTGTTAAATATATAAATAACACACCCAGACACGGAACAAACACCGATGTTCATCACACAAATATTTGTTCCGAGTGGGAATCGAACCCACGACTCTTGGAACCGTAGTGAACCCGGGCCACTAACCACTGTTCCACCGAGCCAGTCAAACATAATATATTCGGTTCTGCTTTATGGTTACGTCATACCTCCTTAATATTTAATTAACACGTATTAACAAGTACACGATGTAGTTATTACACCCGTTGCGGTGAGAAACCCTCATGATCTAACGGTTTTAAATGGGTCGACAACCGCTAGGTCGTGTCATATCTGCAATCGTAAACTATGAACTTACAACAATTTCTACTCAAAAGTTAATTGCGAATTATCATTTTAATGCACGTGTTAATTTAACAACAAAATTTTTTGAGAAATTTCACATTTGCACTCTATTTTAGAGTAAGTAACAACTTGTTACATCACAACATGTACACAAATCAGGCATGGTCAGTCAAGTCATAAATTCAATACTAGGCATAAACAAAGTTACTCTTTTATACTTATAGGTTATTTCCAACCCAATTTTCCATGTCAATACATATTCAGGCCAAGCCCCAATACTTATCAATATGAGCTTACAAGTACCTACTAAACTAGAGCGATCAGACATTTCACAAAAGAAAAAAAAAGACTTTAAAATATCCCAAGAACTTTTTCTAGTTCTCCACCGTTGAAATATTGGACCGAACATAACCACCATCTATTAACGTCAGCTGAAGTAGCAACGCCAAACTTGTGACGTTATCGGGACCTCCTGACGTTTCGAGAGACGTAGACAAACAAAAAACGCACACTTGACCGATGCATCGTGCACCGGGATCCTGTGGCGATAATAACATCGGCCAAGTGCGAGTCGGACACGGTCCGAGAGTTCTGTACAAATGAATAATTACGCAATTTTCGCCAAAACATACTTTATTAGTGATGGTTAAAGTCAACATTATCGGAACTTTATCGTTACTTGTATTGCAAGGCTTCATTCTTCCCTTTTTTTTCAAGCTCAGGACAAGGATTCAAAAGCCCGTATCATTAATTTTAACGTCGTTGACTTGAAATCACATAATTTTAAAAACTCAGTTTATTCAGTTTATTTCAATACACCTTCATGCGTTCTCATAAGCATGCAGGATCTGAACAGCCAGAAAAAATACGGTTTTCATTTTTCCTTTGGAAGACACGGAACACTAAAAAACAAAGCACTTTGGAGCAGCGCCAGCCACCGCTCTGATTCGACCTCATTGAAACGAACCGTTTAAACCCAAAGTGAGAACACTTGAATCCATTCCGTGAAGCAAAAATGTTTTAACTCGCTGCTATGAAACGCCAGACGTTTACCTAAGTGCTCTTTTTCACGAGATGAAAGACGGGAATAGCCGCATTAAGTTAATTATCATTAAAATTTAGTCTTTCTTCCGCGGGAATTAGGGGGCTTGTTTACCAGATGTTATTGCGAAATGGAACATTGTAATAAGCTCGAATTGAAAGAAATAAATTGGCAGTTCCAAGGGATAAAGTAGGGAAGACTATTATTGTTCATTGCATCATATTACAGAGCAACAATAAACATTTGTGTAAACGATTAAGATACAAGTAGGTATTTCTAGATCGCATAAAAAATACAATGCACAAACATTTCATGACATTGACAAACCAAGACTCAAGAAATAAATTAATATGAAATAACAAATAAAAATGTGTAGGTATTTAACATACAATGGAAACTCACAAATAATAATAATTTGTTCGAGCAATTCAATTACCAGCGAGAATATTTCTTGTGAAATGTGAAAGAAACGCAAAATCATAAACGAAATTGCGGGAAGACGAAATCGAAGAGCCGAATCACCCGACCGAGACACCGCCCTCGTTCATAAACAATTTGTTGTATTCTTCATTTATGCTTTCCGCATCGCGTTAAGTCGTTCCCGAGGTCCGTCGGACGAGCCCAAACAATCGGGAATTTCTTCACTTTGGACAAATCTTTCCGACATTCCTTTATTTGAGGAGCTTTGATATCGGTTTGTTGGGCAAGAGATACGGTCAAGTGGGAATTCCTGGATCGTTCGTCCGACTTTTGTTTTCCATCGGCTTCCAACAAAAACTTATTCGAGTTTCCTCATTTAACTTGACTACGAATATTTATAGCCAATTTATTCTGGATGGAGTGGGTTCCATTGGCTATTTTTGGCATTTTTATTTTTTTGAAAAATACCTATTGTTTGTTAAGGAAGTTGAAGAGGCCTCTGGTAATTTATGACTCATATTCACTGGAATAAAAATGCAAAACCAGGTGCTATTCTTTTAGCCTTAAATTTTTTTTATATAATAAATACGAATTCTTAAAGTCGATAAAATATTGTCAAGGGATTAGCGAAATTAAGTCAACTATACTCACGTACATTAATCATCAGATCACCTGTCTGCGTAGTTATGACATCGTAATTTTGTAAAGTAATTAACTAGTACATTCTATTTAGTCAGTTTTGTTTACATTTTACACTTTCGAATAAGATATACATACATGTTCGTTCATTCCCACGATAGCTTTTTATATTGCAGGTTAAAGGTTAGACGGTACTCGTAAATTTAATAACGGGCTTCAGACACTTTCACGTCTTTTCGCACGAAAAAAGTGTAACTAGAAATAAAATCCTAGACCAATATTGATCTTCTTTATGTTTATGATTTTTTTATATTTACTGTATTTTTTATTGTTTTATGACCACACAATACATTTATAAATAAATAATTTTAAACGCAGCATGTGCAGTGTCTTTGCCAATTACAGTTGTTTTACTTTCTTATCTTGTTGTAAAAGTCAATATACAGAAGTCTACCACTTTCCGATGACTTTATTGATGGCCACTAATGAACAGATAAATTATTATTCAAAACAGAACGGATTAGCTACAATGCCCCTTTGACTTTAGAGAAGCTGGGTGAATTGATTGATGAATTCCATCTTTCTTCTTCACACGTTATATATTGTAACCTGACTCCGGATCAGACAGCCGTGTAACCGAGTTAATAACGCATCAGAGTAGGTGCAGGGGTCGCGGGACAACGCGCCATTGTGACGTGGGAGTGCATCTCAAGATACTGTTAGTGCATGTGCTGTTGCACTCGGAACTGAAGGCTTAGTGTACCTTGAATTAATCCTCCCAGACACAAACTACATTCAAACGGAGCGTTTCACGAACTAACAAACCTTGTCTATACTGTTGAAATCTTGAAATCGTTTTGACTGGCTCGGTGGAACAGTGGTTAGTGACCCTGCCTGGCGGTCCAAGGGTCGTGGATTCAGTTCCAACTCGGAACAAAATATTTGTGTGATGAACATCGTTGTCGTTGATGTTCCGTGTCAGGGTTGTTATTTTTAAATTTTAGTTTATTCGTGTATCCACTCATTTGTAATATGTTCAACACAAGTGCTACGCTAAGCTACTTACTATGGTATCAGATCGATGTTTGTGATGTTTTGAAATATTTCATGGTCATCATTTTATCAGCCATCATCGTAGATCAATATAAATTGTGACGTGGTGGGAGTGCATCTCAAGATACTGTTAGTACATGTGCCGTTGCACTCGGAGATGGAGTGTAGTGTACCTTTGAATTAATCCTTCCAGACACAAACTGGATGTAAACTGAGTGGAAGACGATTGGGTAACGAACTTCGTCTATGTTGTTGAATTCCTTAGAACCAAGTCCGATAGTAATGAGAAGGCATCCATCTCCAATCCATCATTAGGTAATTTCGATTATAAATTTCACAATTAATATCCTACTAAAAATATGCAAGACAGAGTTAGACTGTAGTATGATTTGATCGGTAAATAAATATCTTAATATTATCATTTATTTTGACTGTAGTTTAAAAGTTAAGTGTCTTTATTCCTGACGAAAATTTTCTAAAAATAAACTTATTATCATAATATTCAAAAGCACCCATCCACTTTGATGCAGCACACACACAATCCATTGCATGTTTTTGTTTATATTGAATTTCAATAGCTTATCGAAATCTCCACTGAATATGGATCAATCTGGAAATCAAAACAAAAGCGGACTCGAAATTTAATGCACATAATTCATGGTGTGGCTCTAAACGTTTCACCAGAAACAACACACATAGAGTAATGCGTCGGGAGCAAGGTTCAAAGAACGATTTCGATAACTTTGAGGTTGAAGCAATCGATCCAAGATGTTTTGTTATGTTATCTACAAAAGGAACGGAAGGCTGGAATTTCTTGTCGTGAACTTATGTGTGTTCTTCTACTTAAACATTTTTGTAATAATTTTTGTTCAAGATGATCAATATCTTTTTATAACGAGGAACGAAATAAACAGTTTTCAAACAAAGTGTAAATGCAAATACGGATAAGAGGATCATAGCAAATCTGGAAAGCGGCTCAATCAAAAAATAGCAAATGTGAAACAGAGCATCCAAAGCGTACTAAACGAAAAAGTAATGCAATATAGAAACGAGCAAATTTTAGAAACTGGAATGAACGGTGTTTAGTCATGACGCGGTCGGCGTAGCATGCTAGCGGCATCCCCCGAACAATAGTTGAACGGCGATCATTCTCAGACGCCCCTTAGATTCTTTTGTTTACGACTTCTTTTGTTTCTCCTTTGTACCACAATTTAGGGGGCAGGAGACGCCTAAATAGCGTAAAATAAGTCAATTCTCCGCAATGAACTGCGATTACCGTAATGGTACGTGTTTTATTTGTTAGCAGTTTGATTGTCGCTCTGTTAATTACTTGGGTTGTTCTTTTTTTAAATTAACAACAGTAGAAAGCGCTGGTACCGAAAGAATACCCTTTTCGTGAGATTCACGTCTAAAGTAACAAGGTTTCTTAGAAAATGGTTGTAACGAAACTATATTCCTTTCCAGTTAGTTTCCGTTAGCCAGTCAAAATAGTTTGCTCCACTTTAGCTTTAATGAATTTCTTGACGAATGTTCTGAATTTTCAATAAATACGCTTATATTTTGTTCGGAATTCAATGTTGTTAAAGTATTGTTCCAAGAAAAGATCTTTGTAACAATCAATTCTTTTATGTATAACAATAACGACAATTAAAAAAAATAAGAATTGTACATACTCCTCTAAAAACGAAGTATAATATTTTAGAGTAATATTATCACTTTCTATAAATACACATTCACTTGCACTCCACACTGCATCATTATGTGTGGGTCGCCACTGATGCTTTATACATCTGTATGATCTCGATGCCAGATATGTGATCTTTTATCTATAATTTACAGTCCTTTGTAAGGGAGGGGAAACAATAGTCAGGCCAGCGAAGGCTTGATTCTGCTGGGCGAGGTCTAGTGTGGATGCATACTCGTATTGCCAATAGATGTGGCTGCGATCAGATCTCAATGGCGATACCGTCTTCTCGGTTTCAAAGGAAATATTTTTCACTGTCTGTGTTATAAATTAAACCTGTGTAACTTATTGTATGTATTCACTTTTTATAAGATAAAATGTCCTTACTTTTAAGCAACGACATTTTATCCTATAAAAAGTAAACATTAGTTAGAAGATAAACAATTATTAGTACGCCTACAATATTGGTAATTGGACTTTTAATTAAACTAACACGAGATATCAAAGTTACGATGTCAATTAGCGACTTATTGTAAAACTAATCGTAAAGCGAATTTGTTGGACCTATTTCAGCCCACGCACAACTAAATTCTGTAACTTTCGTATTCGATTGATATACGTATACCTACTTCGCTTACATACACCTCTAGATACTATCGTCAATGCGCCCTCATAAACACATGATAATAATCCCTTAAAAGCAACTCCGTGTCTAACAATACGCATATAAACAGCGCATTAACCCGACTTCAAGTGAAAAAAACCGCAAGACATTTTACGATAACGGCGGAACACAAGACTTACATTTCATTGAAATTGCGAGCGCCCCTAGATTGAGGGCTGGGACATTTTGGTCCCCAACAAAAGATTAAATAACTCGGAACGACTGGGGCCGATCCTTCATAAAAACCGGGAGTGGGCACACGACAGGTATAGAAGCTCCGTCTACTAGGACGAACACAATGAGACCGACTTCTGAATGGGGTCTTGTATTAGCGAACAATGTGCGCGATATTCATACTAATAGGAGCCAAATAAGAATTTTATTAGTTACGGTGAGTTACACAAATGGTAACTTAAGTCAAGGTATCGAAATACTGCTGTAAGAAAAATCTACTTTAAAA
The DNA here is from genome assembly GCA_039566165.1 of Maruca vitrata. Lineage (NCBI taxonomy): Eukaryota > Metazoa > Arthropoda > Insecta > Lepidoptera > Crambidae > Maruca > Maruca vitrata. The sequence goes on from CM076926.1 coordinate 9,566,928, forward strand.
TAAAATGGAAAGACCACGAAAGACTATATCATGTTTTAAAAAGTTCAGGGGGCTTAGACAAAGTAACAATGTCAAAACGATAACGAAGTTCGAAAAGAATAAAATGTATAGGATTGACATTAGATTGTCCACGTGATTTATCGCGTCTAATGTCAATTCCATACATTTGATTCTTTTCGAACTTCGTTATCGTTTTGATATTGTTACTTTGTCTACGGTACCTGTACTTTTGGCTTTAATAAACAAATTGGCAAGACAAGCTTTGTTAAAGATAATGCTTGTTATATGTTATTATTACATCGAGATTAAAAATAACGCGCTCGAGTTATTTACCTACAAGGCTTACCTTAAAGAGAGGTTTATTTTCTTGATCATTATCCAGCGATGAAGTTGTACTGTGCCTTGTGAAAATTTCAAGCTTTTTACATCAACAGCGGAATGGCTTGAAACAAGTTTAACGAGTCTGGCGAATGTTCATAAAAACCTGGACTCGGGCTGCAGGTAGACAATGCAGCGAGGAAGCATTGCGTTAATATTATACATTCCCTTTGTTAAAATAGAGTCATGAAAGCAACCGTTTTATTTCGAGCGAACATAGTCGGTACGGCGAATTTTTCATTTATTTTCTAATGGTTACACGAAAAGCGAGAAATTTTTGACTGAAATAATAGTTTAACTCATTAATTCAATTAAAAATCCATTGTATACTAATAAGGTTGTTTAACTTAATAATAAGTATCTGATTTGTCACACTGAATCGTAACAACATTTCAAATTTTTGCGGATCAACATGTCTATGGTAACTTATAATCAAATTGAGTTAATTTCAGGATCGATCAAAAGAAAGTTTTTATCTTGAATACTGTATTTTCGGTCAAACAAGAAATTTCTGTATACCATCAGGAGAAGAGCAGAGTACTTATGACTGTCTACGATGAAACCTCAGGTCTGGCTACCCAATTTCTCCCAACAATATACTAATGGGAACAGGTCATCCAAATGAGGGAGTGAAACGAACATTTCCTCTTTCTGGCCGGCTGGGAATGTTTATCAGCTTACAAATTAAGGGCGACATTCCTTTAATTGGTGCAATTACAAACGCGGCGCGGGCACATTCCCGACGCGCTGTAATCTGAACCGTGGAGAGGTTATTTTCATCTTCTATTGTTTTCATAGTGCAGAAATAAAAAAAATCAGACCGACATTCATAAGTGACTCGGATTTTATCCTAAATATTAGTCTTTATGGGTCTACACGCGATATTAGGAGTAGCAAATACATAGTTACTTACTGCCCGGATACTTACTGTTCGGATTTTATCGTTGGCATTGAAGAGTTTGAAGAGAGAAGCCAGCATTCGCCATTGGACTGATGTTAGTGATAATATAACTCGATGATGTCTATATCCCCATAGAACATCTTAAAACTTTGTAAGAACCGTCAATGTCAACTTAAATATTTTTTTACATTTAATTTCATTACTAGCAACCTGTAGTAATGAAATTAAATGAAAAAATAAAAAAAACAATTTCATTTCAGTCATTAAAGTAAACAAATTTGGACTGGTGCATCATACATAACTGTTTAAATAAATATTTTATACACTCTTGCACAGTTTTTATCTCTCTTATCAAGGCAGTAAATAAATAACATGCTGTAAGTAAATAGAATTATTCTTTTAGCAAAATTTACATATTGGCATGGGCTAAAATAATTAAATTTCACCAGCATGTTTAAATCCGGCAAAGTTGTGTATCTGACATGTGATGGACACGTAATAAACACAGCCAAAGTTACTTACGTGCGACTAGAATACTGATTTCATGTCATTTTATATTTTTCTGACAACGAAAAATTACGGAGTTTCTCAAAAAAATAATTTTGATGTATATTGCTATCCAGATAAAGTTCAAATGATGGTTTGAGAAGTATGTTCTTGACAATAAGAAAAATTGTTGCACATAAATGCCATCAAATCCATTAATAAGTAATTCAATAACAGACCCGTATAAAAGGTGACTATAAACTACATTTTATAGCTGCTACGGTTATGTCCAGAGAAAAACCTATTTAACGCCTAAGAGTTATGGGAGTTCACGGGAACCCGGCGAACGCGTCTCCTAACCACTTTAATATGGTCAACACAGCTGGACGCATTTAATACTCTAATCAACTTTAAACTTCCTCTGACAAAGTTCGGGGTCCTAATTGTCGTCCCCTTTATTTATTCAAAAGTAACATGATACGTCATACACACCAGCCGGATGCGTTACTCGTTAGTGTCAATAAATGTTGCCCAAACTACATGAAACAACGGCTGAGTCACACCGATGTGTGAAGAGTGGGCTACCGTTTAGAGCCTTGTTGACTTCGGTGCCACATTTGCTTTGGCGGCTGCTATGTACCGTTTCCATCAATAGTAAGCATGGGAAAAGCAAATGTCATTAAGTTACAGATCAAAATGTAGTTCCGATGAGCTGGCCACAGTTCACAATCGTTGGCTATGAATCTTCGTTAACCATACACAATATTTACCGTTGTTTAATTATAATATTTTTTAGAAAGACACATTCAGATTTATACGTTCATTCTGTATCAACGAACCTAATATGGTGATTTCAAGTAAAATTTATACATCAGTAGAAAACATAATAGTAGCTAAAGCATTACATAAATTACATCACATTGTTTGAATTTATGAGGCAGATGGCTTTTGAATAGTGAATTATCTCGTTTAGGCACAAACATACCAGATCTCATAATTATCATAACAGCGCTCAGCGTAAATTGTAACTATGTATTTCGTATTTCAGAGAACGGGTCTCGAAATTTCATATCGTGAGTGCATTCTAGCATAAGATTGTTGGCTTCTCCGATTAGTATGGAATGCTCTACTGATCAAACACTAAAATGGTCACTGTTCGTTTATGAAGTAGTCGTTTGTTCTGAACTTGTTCAAACAACCGCGGGAGGCGAGTCACTTAGGTCAGGTGTTAAGTACATGGAAGTTAAGACTTCTCGTACTGTAAGGGTCATTTAGATTTTCAAGTAGTAAAGTTGTTAGAGTACTTGGCAGTGTGAACTGAACGTATATTGTTTGCGTAATATGATATGTGAGTTCTAATGGGTCTTCAAACGGTGAATGCAGAATGGTAAACCATATATCATCAGCCCTTATAAGTCCTCAAAAGGGTTGTGTTTACCCTAAACTAGGGCAATAAGGGCTTAGCCACACTGGCTTAGTGTATGTGGACACACAACCATAGATTTTTATTCAGGGGTGAATTTACATCGATTTGTATCTTCAAAGTTTTTCACATCATACGTACAAACTACACCTTCTTATGTGGCTAATGAGTCAACTATAACGTTGAGATTGGGTATGTTTATTGCTCCAATAACTTTCTTCTTCACAGATTAAGCTAAGCACTGGCAAAATTACAACCTATTGCATTCATTATTCATGTGCTAGGGTTGCCATACTTGCCAACCATCCCGGCTTTGCGGAAGTGTCCTACAAAAATGTATGCTCCCTGTCCAAGTTTTCAGCTTTCAGAGATGGCAACCCTATGTTATCCACCACGTATCATCCTTGGCACTCATATGAGGCATTCCCATCGGCCCCCTCAGGATGTCCTAATTGCGGGGTCTTGTCGAAACACGCCGTAAACACCGCCTGATGACACATTAACACCCAGCGCGTTACTTAAAAACGTAAACTTTATAGGGCTAATGAAGATGGCCGAATTACAGTTTGTACTTTGCGGAGTTTCAGTTGGTTTATGAGTAAACTTGGTAGGGCCTTTTAATTACTTCTAAATTAGTTGGGAATATTTTTAATAATAAATACTTAGTGTTTGTTCATTCCGACCTAGCATTTACTTCAACAGATTCGACTTAGTATGTCAAAAGTGAATATAGGTCTTCACACGATAAAACAGTAAGTTTAAGTTTACTGAAATACAATGCCTCTACACCAGAAAAGGAAAAATTCAATCTTGAAGATTTAGTTTCACATACACAACATGCAAGCATTTCAAATTCAACGGTAAAATGAGCTATGATTTATGATACATTCACGAACCGGCTAGAAACTCTATCTAACATACATAAACAAATACTTCACTAAGTACAGAATCGTATAATCTTAGCATACATTACTACGTTCAAGTATCGAAATACATGTTCACATCTTGAACCGCAGCCTCATACATCAACATAGCTAGGAGATTTATTTGCAAACACTAGGAAACAGTTGGCATATCAAACTAGCCCTAAGGCGGAGTTAGGTGAACTACATGCGCTTAAACATCACTATGTACAAGATAGACACGCTACCATAGACTAGTAGACTAGTGGGTGGACTTGTCCCTAGTTCTAAGATGGTAGCTTAACTAGGAACCATTAATTTGGTGTGACTTTGAATTTCGAATCGAAACAGTGCTGAGTAATTTGTTACAAAAAATCAATTCGATAATGCCATCTCTCATGATAGTTTTCCACTGAAGATTAGCCACCTAAGGGGTAGTAAGAATGAAATTTCCAAAAAATTGCATTGTCTTATGTGGTGATGATGAAATGTAACATTTGAAGTTGATGTGATGGCCTGGCACTGTCACTCGATATGTGTATTTGCTACTCCTAATATCGCCTGAGGGCCTACCATGAGTTGTCTATCGAAAACTTACTTACGTTAAAAACCTATCGAGTTGTTTTTTTTCATACGGCCGATTTTAGTTCTTCGCGTAACCACCAGCGGCGCTGTACAAGTTTTTCATAGACATATTCACGTAGGCGATATCAAGTGCCTAAGTTTTAAACTCATGGTAGCCATACTGGTCTACAAGCATAAAGACTAAAATGTATTTACCGTCACAAATTTTCTATGTGGAAGCCAAATATTAAATATTGTTTCAGTATTTGGCTACCATTAAGGCACGTTCTAATTCCAAATAACTATTCAGATATCAAAATACTATTGGATATCTGTGCTATTAGCTCCCTAGATGAGCGTTACTCGATTTGTTTACCAAAACATCTAGCTTCTAGCAATTCCAGAACTTCGTTGTGTTAATATTGTGAACATTCATTATACCTTTTATCTTTCTACGTATATAATGTAGTTACGGTGGAAATTGCTTTGTTTTCATAGTTCGTAGAAACACTTACATCTCGCTAAGGATCCCTTTAAGCAATATAAGCTTTACTAATTCTCGATAGTAAGGTTCAGTAACAATACTTAATTGGTGGTATCGAGTTAACGTGGAATAAAGAAAAATATATTTTTAAATTAAAACATGTAACGAGAACACAGCAATCGATATCATAATAGAACCTTTATGAACGTTCGAACATTATCTTTAGTATCTAACTTTCACAGCTCCCCAGACCAGAGGTAATTAATTAAAGTTAATTTCCCTTCTAAGTCAACAAGACCGGGAATCGGACTATTAAAATTTTCATTTTACCGATTTCTACGATGCGCAACATACTACTTTTACTAGTTCAGGGTAAATGAATAAAAGTTTCTTACTAGATAACTTGTGTATAGTCTCATGTCATGTTTAACTTAGACTTAATTATAGCGCGAAGCTCAGTGCTCAAGCCTGCATTATGGCTTAAGTGGTTTATTTACTAAGCAAGAACATATTTGCCTCTGCGATACAATAATCTATGGTCCATTACTTGGAGCGACGATGCGTTTCGTACACGCTTGATTGTGTCATTATGTTTATGCATAATAATGATAACATACATAAACACCAATTGATTTTTAAAAGTATTCTGTCACTGATAAGGCTGTAGTAAAAATATGAAATGAAAATCTAGGAAAGGAAGAACGTTATATAAGAACAAGTTGCAGTAAAAAATAATACCATAAAACTTGTCCCCAGTTACAGCCCAAAGGGTAAGTCCTAAGCCAGCATCCCATCCCGTAATGGGTCTGTGATCACAAAACGACGCAGTAAAATCATAAAAACCAGCCAACACAGTAAGAACAACCTAAAACTTTTACCGCCTTGCCTACATAAAACATGTCGTAAAAGTTCCATGATTTCGTATGGGGGCATGATATTGCAAAAGGAACGAATGGGTTGTTACAGACAATTGGTCGCATTAATTTCAATATTAGAGAGATGGGGCCCAGCAATAGAAATAAAGTTGTGAGCACACTCTAGTTTCATTAACGAATGGTAACGATACATTGGATGCAGTTGATAGTTTTATAGGATCGTGTGTTCATGACTGTGTAACTCTATAACGAATATTCGCGAGGAAACCTACTTTAGGTAGGTATATCGGGGTGAGTGGTGGCATGTATATGTGTGAATACATTACTGTGATCTAATTGGTCTAGTTCACAGGGTTTGGTCAAACGCGAATAGCTTATCTGTAATTAGATGCCAGACTTACTAATTTGTGTTGCTAAGCGCATACTCGGCTGTGTAAATCTATGTCTAATCATGTACTCGAAACATAAATGATATGACCGACCATACTTGTCTTTTTTCTGACTTCATTTAAATAAGCAATAATTTACCAAAGAAAAAAAAACAAAGAAAATAGCTGTGCATTTACATCTTTTGCTAATTTATTGTGACAGCAAAGCCGTACCAAAATCATCACAACACAAAGTCAGCACAACTTTACTTCCTTTGCCAATTCGTTGTCCTAGTTAGCCGCGCCGACATGTGGGAGTAGACAAATCGATTCGCGAAATCGAACCTCCAAAGTTTCAATTTTCCATATGCGGTCCCGTGACGTCACCAAAAGACCACTTTGGCGGCGAGCCAGCTGGTACCGCGGCGGCTTAGCCTGCTTAACGCGGGGTTAATGAACCTTCGAGTTCCAGAATGGCCCAGAAGTTCTGCTGACGCGGCATGAAACTTGATCCGCTACATGGAACATCTACACCGCACTTCCAGTGTTTTTTGCTATGCTGTGCACATGAGTTTCATGCTTATGTGATGCAAACAAGAAGGTTTAAGCGGCATATGATGTATTACGAAACCTCCGTTTAGAATGAAACAAACATAATATTTACCCCTGCAGGTTTGTCATCAAGATCAACAGGTTAGTAGGCTGCTCATATCACTTTTATCTCAATGAAAGAAGTATGGTAAAACACAAAATATACACTAAGTGAAAAATGTCCAAAATCTTCATTAAATCCATATACGTCCCCACTATCCAATGTAATTATTCCAGAATCAAAACCTATTTGAAAAGAAAAAAAAAATTGAACTTTAACAGACCCAATCCCAAAACGATCGGTAATTTTATCATCTTTTGAACTATAATTAGCTAAGGTAACCTTCTTAAGCCACAAGGATAATGTTCAAACTCAATTGGTGCCTGCTCAGCCTACTTATCGGGGCACTCACGATCAGAAATAGCGGCGTTTAAGATACGGAACCATCATGCTCCGTACAGATTGCTACGAGTGGCCGCTTTGAGATTTAATCTTTACTGGTAATGGGTAGATTTGCCGGGCTAACTTCATGTTGTGTCTTGCGTTAGATAACGAAGGATTAAGGTTTAATCATCTGTGGTTTGTGCAACCTGCCTATTTGTAGTCTGACTTAGGAATCTACATTTATGTGGCTAGTATTATAAAGAAATCTATACATAAACAATTTTTTTTTGAGCTTAGGGAATTAATCGTATTACCCAAGTGTGCAGTAATTAAGGGATAGAAAGTAAACAGTTCTTAATTAAAAATAAAAACAATATATCAACCCACGGTACTGTTTGACACTAATAAAACTAATGTAAAGTTAGTTTATGACAATAACATTTTTAATTGTTTCTTTCATCAATTGTTTCATTTTATATCCTAAAGCGGGATAAGATTATGTCAGTCATTCATATAATTTAAGTACGTTCAGAATCTTATTTAGTGAGAACGGTTTCATTTAAAATTCTTCTACGTACATTGAAGTTTCCATCTTAATAATCCGAATGAAACTTAGCGAAAAGTAATCAACATTCTCTCGCCTTACCTAACTATACAAGGGAATGATTTCACAGTAAAAAATGTTGTCAGTGAAGTCAAATTTAATGGAATTGTGCAATTTATCAGATGTGATGTAACAAAGATTGGAACAGGATAATTAAGTTATTCATTTTGTATCCCGTGATGTATTTTTTAATATTAACTATATTTTACACAAAGATATATTTTGCATGCACTAGATATTAGACATAAATAAATGCTTACATAGACGAGTGATGCAAAAACATTTCTAGATTTCTATCATACTACGTAAACAAAGATTCCATTCTGAGTTAGATTACATTTCACTATTAGTAAATCTTTAAGTTATGGTATCATATTGAAGGCCACACCATTTACGAAAATGTAAAAAAGTCATACCGAAATTAAAGTTACCACTGCTTTAGGTGTGGATATTAAGTGCTGCCCCAAAAAAGGCTTTCGATGATCACTACTTTTTTATACAAGTCACGGTATCGAAGCAGTGACATTTTGGCACCTGTAGACAAAAGTAGCAATATGAAAACGATAACGAAGTTCGAAAATAATAAAATGTATGGGATTGACATTAGATTGGCAACGTGATTTATTGTGTCTAATATCAATCGCATACATTTTATTATTTTCGAACTTTGTTATCGTATTCATATTGTTACTTTGTCTAAGCCCCCAGTATTCCTTACCGGTCACCATAAAGCCGTACGAACCATCCTCACTGTAATTAGGCACTCTATGCCTAGAGTGGAGTAACGGTACCACTTCAGGGCAAACAAAAGATGTAGATAGTGAAGATCGCGACTTTGCTCCGTACAATTGTCCGTACAATTGTGGGAACGGCGCCGGTGGAACAAAAATTTCGTGTTTTGTGGGAAACTCCATGCAAATCTTTTCGTTTCTCCAGCCGTTTTTGCGAACTCTTTAATTAGTCCTAGGGAGGAGGGAAAATTAGCCGACTAGATTAATGGGTTGTATATTTAGACAGTTACTAATGCTCACCTAAGTGCTGAGGACTGCTTTTTTATTGCTTATATGTTTTAATAATGTTTTGTAAGTTTTTTTAAATTATAACTTGATTGACTGGAGTGGGCACAGTATCGAAGAGACAAGACTATTTGCAACTACTTATTATCGTCTACCACGTATGGTACGTGTAGTGTACGTGTACTAAAATTTCAAGATTCCCAAACCTCTGGAATCGAATCTTGCTCCTTAAGTTACTTCACCATTGTCAAATAGTCTAGTTATTTAATGATGACTTTATTTTTCTTCTGTGGTTTTTAAAGTTACATTAAAATATGATACTTAAGACATATTTATCAGTTTAAAGTGATGATATTGTGATGACTCTTAACCGTTTTCGGCTACTGCGACTACTATCAAATAAAAACATGAAAAATAAATATTTACAAGTAATACATTTTATACATATAAATAAGTTTAAAGTAATCCATGTAAATAGAGACTAATATTCGAATGACCGCTGAGAATGTTAAAAACTCACCTCAAATATAAATACGTGGGAAAATGATAGTTGCAATAATAGAGCACCATAAAAGCAATCACAAACAAACATCAACAATTAAAACAACAAATAAAACTTCAATTTGTATTCAACGTTTGTTTAAATATTCGCAAAACTATCGAAAACACATCGACACACAAAATAACCGTTCGCATTTCGCTTCAAACAGTATTTGGTGCGTGTAAAGTGTATAAATATGTTACTGTCACTACACTGCTTGTACATTTCATTTGTACTAAGCACATGATGAACGGCAATATACAGGGTTGGTTAAACCAGAGGTGCCCAACCTTATTCGCAGACTGTTTTGAGATTTAACCTCTAGTCTTTAGCTTACGGAGACTATGGTGACTTATAGTTTTATAAAAAACAGTATAAAAACAATCCCTACCTCACAAAAATGGAAAATAAGGAAAACAAACAACCATAGTCCACACAGAATATGGACTACTGTCCATATTCCATGTTAGTGTCTTTTGCTTCTATCAACACCATCCAATACGTTTACTATTAAAACTCTTTCTGTGGGTACTTATTCGAACGTTGGGTTTTAATTATTAAACACAAGTTGTAATCCCCATTTTTTATGAGTGCCGATAGTTAACTGTAGACACACCTAACTTTGAGAACCACTGCACTGGTCTAAACAATCCCTGGCAGCCTAATAAATCTCTCTCTGGCTATATTGGCCAACTTGGACAGAGCTTACTGCCTGGGTTCCAAGATACTATTTTATCTTACTTATGTAATCTTGGCTCTCGATTTGGTAATTACCGTTGCAGTATGGAAAGCGATTTCATGTAAGAAACGCAAAGACTGAATAGGTATTGCATAAGGTTTGTGGCGATGAGCCAAAATGTCTTCTTTCACAGGTGAAATATCAGCCAGTTCGTGAATAGACAGTCTAAGCCATAAAGTTATATGGCCGCAACAACTGACGCAAAGCTTATTTCAATTTTGAAGTTCGCAGTCAATTTTTAAATAAGTATTATTTTAAGCTTCACCGAGAATATGACTTACACATCTTGGCACATACACATAGTGTAAAGACTACTTACAATTTTGACCAGTCATTAAACTTAACGAACATTAACACAAGCGTTATTTAATTATCTTATATGTAATACAAATTACATATATAGGTGAAAATCGCAATGCGTTTTGGTCAGCGTTAATCAGTAAATAATTTTTCCAATAATCAACAACGTAGGTGTTAATGACTATAGAGCCAAAATTATTATAATTATTTCGATCTGGTGTTAAAAGATAATGACGATTCAATAACATAACCAGGGGTGCATATGATTGGAGTTCCTATTAGGGCATAATATTTATGAATAAATATCCATTTACACAACGAGGATTCAATTAATATTAATCCGCGTTTAAGAGCATCCACAACGTGCTGTTCAATTGTGATTGCCACTTAAACAAATTACAATGCAGTGCAATAAATTGACTTCGTTTTCAGGGGATAATTTAATATGCGTTTTTGATATCCTTCATGGAGAAAACATTTTTCACGCCTGATTTGTGGTCATTTTTACGCGTGGTCGAGTCCTGCTGTTGAAACAAAATTTAAATGGCTGCAAGTTATGTACAGTACTCAAAATATAAGAAGTAAAAAATGTATAACAATATTTTAATCATTTATATAATTGACTATACCTTACAAGCTTAGGGTCTAATGGAACCACACAACCATTATAAAAAGGTGGCATATAACTGTAATAAACATTTTTGTGGTATTCTACTACAAGTTTTTATATTTATATTGAAGATGGTTTTACGCCAAAGAGCGTCAACCTACGTCTTAAAACAATCAGCTCGACTAACTGAAAAATTTGCATAAATAAGATACTCAGATATTTTGTAATAACAAAAACGTCCGAACTCGAAACGAGTGCACAATGTGTCGGTATTCCGTGTGAAGAATCAAGTGTAATGTGGTAAGTAAATACACCGTCCGTCAAGGTCTACGGAGCGGCCGACAGCTGGGTTAGGGCTGGCGATGACGTGTCACGGTTTATGTAGTTCAGTTGGAAGTGCATCGACCGGGAAATTTTTGAGGATTAGAAAGTTTTAGGTTTTTAGAGTCTCCGTGGCCGTCCATAGCTGTCCATAGTCCTCTATACTTTATGATATGTTAGAATTTGTTTATTTTAATTCATTGCAACCTTCTATTTCAAGCTGAATCTATGGTTAATGAATGTAAATGGTACAAACTATACTATAGGATTATAAGATTCGTTGTTATTTTCATACTCAAATGATGAAAAATTCAACTCTATATCGTCATCATCACAACTTATGAACGCTCATACACCAATTTAAGCAATAAAGGCTAATTACGAGCCTCATGGTTAACTCATTTAATCAAATGTCCTTATTATTCGCTGTTGTAGTCCCACGCTTTTATTTTTAGATACACGATACACAAAGTTAAGAATAGTGTTCTTCCCAATCAAGAAAGTGTCGTCCCTCTAATCTAAGCTAACGGTATCAAACCAATAATGGCTAACCAGTGGCCAACCCTGCCTCGTCCAGCGGACACACTCTGTTTAACGCACACCGGACTACGCAAACCCGTTGTAACTTTGACTGCCAACAACTTTCCGGCGTCTCGCATGTAAAGGATTACAATGGCAGTTCAGAACTCCTGAGAACGATACCGGAATTTCGTCGCCTAACCGTTAAAGTTTGAAAGAAAAAGATTTCTAAGATATATGGAAGTCTATGCTGCCAGTGACATTCCCAAATGTGACAAAATTACACTTGTTTTTTTTAAAGCGGGCTAAATATGGCAATGGCCGCTTCGCTCCGGTTCGTCCACAAACGGTTGCCTACATTACAAACTAGTTAAGTAAGTTCAACAATGTAGTTCCAATACTATTTAGCTATTGAATTGGCCTGAAAATACAATGTTTTAATGTAGTTTTGTACGTCAAATATCGAATATGAATTAGGAACCTTAACCTTGAGTTGGGATATAAGTTCATACGCATGCTACCGACTGTGAATCATATTTCTTACAAAGATAGCACGTTTACGACAACAAAAGATGTCAGCCGTCTCTACGACAATAGCCACGCTAAATCTAAATGTAACAATAGACGTATTCTAGCACTTTCTTGATTTGCAGTCGTATAAAAATTCAGGTCGCATCCTACAATAGCAGAGCGCGTTATTATGATTTACAGCTTCATATCATTGCCTGCGCCCGTGCTACCCGTCATTTCAATTTGTGAGCACTCGTAATGCATATTGCAACTGACGTTTTACGACCTCTCATCAATCTTGCTGATTTATATAAAAAAACATACGATTGAACATTTCATATAATTGATGGTAATTTGTTAATAATTTAACGTGAATAATGATGAAATCGTGTAGATGAAACTGTTGATGCCTTTTTTACTATCACAAGATATGTTTAATATGACACATTAATATATTATATTCGTACACAGTGATTACCTTAATATTATAATCCAACGTAGCTCTATAGCAGAATAATGATTGCAGCAGGTATCGCTATCGAATAAACTTAATGAATAATTTTTCAGTCCAGTGAATCAAAAATGATAAACATTGCATTGTTATGGTTCGAGCCAACTGTTGCAATAAACATTGCATAACTAAAGCGATAATCAAGTGAAACGCAGTAAAATAATTGTGCAAAAGCAAACAAAATGATCAAGTTACGGGATATAGTTTCTGTAGAAACCTAACTAGATATTTTCTCGACTTTCAAGAAGCTAAGCTTAATCTGAGAGATTTAACTAAAAATATAATAATATAAAATACATGGATAAGTTCCTAAAACTTCTTTATAAGAACTATAAAGGTATTCGTTCTGGTATTTGGCCCTAATTTAGGTGACAAAAAAGTTTTGCGGTAGAATGTCCCGCTACACATCATTGTCCATAACTGCTCGGGATGAATCGGAAGTTCCACAGAAAAACAAAATCAACTGTTAATGCAAAAAAGTGTCCAACTGTTGAAAATCATTGATGAAGATTTCGTAGTTCTACATCTGTACTGGTTCATTTAAGGCAGATTTATAATAGAGAATCTTCAATGTTATATGAGGTTACAGTTATTTACGAAATAGAAATGAAATATTTGCTCATCGCTTATTGTGTATATGTATAATATTAGAAGTACAGGTCTTAGTTACTTGGAGAGTTTGAATGCCGTCTGTGGATTAATAGAAACCTAAGCAAATCACGAAAAAACGCTCCTTTTCTCGTACCAACACGCCTTTTTTGATAGACTATTTACACTGGCTATTCAGCCATTAGGTACCACAAACATCTACAAATTTCAGTAGCACGACTTGTCTTTTTAGTCAAATGGCCCAGTACACTTTCGCGCTGCGGCTGGCTAGTTCCGCACCGACCGCGGCAGCGTCAAAGGGAAGCCACTCTTCCATGAAACGGAGTGCCGTTAAAAAATTAACACAGGCATGAACCTTAACTTACACTGTGCAATTTGCACTGCTTTCCCTCACTACTCTATTCTGCTCGCGCTTACGCAATTATAGATTAGAAATTCAAGCCAAAAGGCATATCTAATCGGGGAATGCTCGAAATGGCCGAGCTCTGTCGGTGTAACGGTTGCGGTATTGCTACCGACTGAAAGAGATGCAGTAATTTATTTTAATGTATTCAGAATGAGTTTGCAACCACATACGTGCAACATCATACAAGCCCAAAATTCTTAAAAGATAGATGAACAAATTTTTAAAGCTTTAACGCAAACAAATTCCAATATGTTATTGGCTCATGAGTTTGATGGAAAGCAAAACTGTAAAAAACATTAAAAATGTTCGTAAATATAACAAAATATTTTTATCTATCAACCACAGGATATCCATTGTTAAGTCATTCCGAAATTGTCATAAGCCTATTAAGCATACACGTTAAGCTGCTACAAGGTCATCAAAACAATAAAACAGCTAGCACAGCAATAAGCTTCCTAAAACCAAATGGTGCTTATTGTTATAAACTTATGCAACTCAATCACTATGGATACGATTATTCAAACACACGTGATTCTAATATCGTCCAAGTTACAACACATTCAAGGCCAAACAGCCGCCATTACAACTTCCCCGCTCAAAAACCGGTCCGTCGAACAAGGCACCGGCGCCTTCTACTCTTCTCGAAAGCGATAGCGTTGGCATGCCCAAGGAAACGGATGTGGACATCCTAGAAAATGCCATTTCATTGGAAACTGGAAGCCGGAGCATTTCAAATTTAAATCTGGCGTTTAAACGTTTTTTCTTTGGTTGCGACGTAATGGTTTCTGTTTTTTCGTTCCAGCCAGTATTTTCTCTTTTCAGTTTTTTTCCTTAACTTAAAATTTTTTTTTTGAGATACTCAATCTTCTACAATTACCTTCTTATTATTTTATGTTTTTGCATTGCATATTTTGGAATTAATAGTTAATTATTGCACTGTAAATTTTCACAAAAATGCCTAGTGCTTAGTTTATTTGTGTTATTATATGCTCATTAACGGTTTTAAGCGAAATGTCACACGGTAACGTGCTGATAAAAATCTTCTTTATTCTACGTTGATTAATGGTGCGAATTTGATCATGGCAAATAGCTAAGGCCATTTACTTAATAAAAGACAACATACTAAAAGGGTATAAGCCAATCGACAATCGTATCGTAATCAGGCCAAATGGCAAACTCGTTGAACTAAAACACTCAGAGTTTAAAAAGTTCATAAATTTAGATGGTCAGTTTGTAGTCAAGTCTTAGTCATATACTGATACAATCTTCGTGAAAATGGATGAAAGTTACAAGAGAAATGTTAAATTCAGGATCTAAACTAAAAATGGTGTTATCTTTTTTATTCTGGAAAGCCAGATGCATGTCGTCGGTTTAATACCCATCCTGCATGTTTTCCTTACTGCGTCCCTTACTCTTTGTTCCTTACTTCTACCAACTTAGGAACGACTATGTTCAAGGACTTCCAGGTTAGCCACGGCAAATCGTACCCTGGCGGAAGGCTCTCTGAAGATGACATAGGAATCGAGTGGAGCAAAGTCAAAATCCACATGCTACTCTTTAAACACAAACATACATACATACATACAATCACGCCTTTTTCCCAGAGGAGTAGGCAGAGATCACTTCCAGCGATCCACTTTTCACCTCTGTGGGAAACGTGACGTGACGGGTTGTGGACCACGTCGCCGCCATTCTGCCTTGTGCATTGTTTAAACAAGGTCATTGCGTTCCCACGAGTAGGAAGGATATATGACGGGGGAAGGAAAAGGGGAGGAAGGATACTATCGCCTCGGATGATTTTTCTTTAAACACTCTGAGTGTAAAATATTGTTACACTAGCTGTGCCCGCAACTTCGTCTGCGTAAAATAGTAACTTTTGCCTGCATTTTAATTTCAGGAAGCATTTTTTTAAGAAATTACAGGAAAAATAAATAAAGCTACAAAAATTATAAAATTGTAATTGATTAGATTAATATCTATTAAAGAACCTGAAATTGTTTACAGATTATTAGGTGATAAACAACATATCACATTTTCGTTACAAATCGGCCAACTAAAAGATAATTCACTCGCACAATATGTTTTTTGTCTAAGCAATGATCTAGCCTGAGAGGAGAGTGGTAGCTAGGACTCGCAAAATTATTTTTCACATTTTAGCACTAAAACCACGATAAAAACTTTATTTTTTTGTCAGATACAGGTTTGAATTGTTGCAAACAGCATACTGTACCTATGTTACATACACGTACACAAAATAGATGTTTGATATCAGGATAACTTCAAAAGGTTAAATACAAACTACCTATCCACTGTCTCAAAATATTTATAAAGGATGTTTGTCGCCATGTGACGAATTAGTCAGTATTTGCTTTGCTACTTTGTTATGTGCCACTTTTGCGCATTGTTTTTTGTATATTTCTCGTAGATTGTATTGTATTCGTAATAAAACAGTGAGATAATAACGTAAATCGCAAGTTTAATAATTTATAACTTATGAATTACTTTTAGTATTTGAAGCAATATTGCGAAATAATAGAGCATAGTGACATCTCTTTAACTAACCAAGAACTAAACACTCATGTCATAATATCAAATCTGACAGCATTTGACATGACTTGCCAGCTAAGAACGTGATAGTTGGGGAGCCCAACGGGAGTTTTTGGAGTATTGATCAGACTCAGACTCTGTCTTGTAAGATTTTTAAATGGGAGACTCCTTGCACCCTTTCATGTACCTCTGCCGTATGTATATACACTTCATACGGGAGGGAGGGGGTGCGTGATCTAAAATAGAATAGTTGCTAATGCTAATTACAAAGACACTGATAAAAGAATTGGGCAGGATTATGAAGAACTAATAATCTCTGACGGTTTCCATGGGGCGATGACCGTAGAATCGCGCCTATAACAACAATTACTAAAACCTTTGACACAACAAATACCCAAGGGGCACTTGACCAGTTTTCTAATGATCTATGTGATTTTATTTGTAACGATCTTTATATACGATAGCTTTTTTAATTTTATAATGTCCAAAATTTTTACGTGAATGTTTATAAATTTCCCTTTATTTGCTTAGAATAGCAATATCCTTCTATATAAACATTCGGATAATATCGAACAGTCTATCAATTGGAACAACACAAACCACCAATGTAAGCCAGCAAGCAAATATTGGACAACTGACCACCTCCATACCGAAAACCAGGTAATAGAGAAATGTAGCGAAGTTAATAAACTTTTGAACCTGGCCTTTGTGGATTATTCAAAGGTCTTCGACGGTATCACCCACATCAACCCATTTAGCTTTCTCTTCTTCAGCAAAACGTCGAACCCACATATATAAAACTTCCCCAAATCATTTACCAACAAAGCACAGCCGATCAAACTGCACACTGAAGGCCTGACATTCAACATACAAAAAGAGTTAAACAGGGTGACTCCCTATCACCAAAGCTTTCAGTAGCACGCTCTAAGAAGTCTTCAGGTCACTATGATATTCGCTTTGCAGATGACATTTTTCCTAGTCGAAATACGTATACATCGACAGAACTTGAGTCGATGCTCGAACAACTGAGCGCAGAAAGCGTTGACGTTAGACTGACGATGGTCATGACCAACAGCCAGCACCACTGATTTGGTTGATTGCAGTCAACAGGCAGGTAAAGCAATATGTTGAGTAGTTTATACTTGGGCTAGGCAGTCTCCTTCGAAAACAGGTAGGACAAAGAAATAATCCGTAGAGCAGACAACGCCTGGAAAAGCTTCTGGTCCATGAATCG
Organism: Maruca vitrata; assembly: GCA_039566165.1. Taxonomy (NCBI): domain Eukaryota; kingdom Metazoa; phylum Arthropoda; class Insecta; order Lepidoptera; family Crambidae; genus Maruca; species Maruca vitrata. The sequence goes on from CM076926.1 coordinate 9,584,752, forward strand.
GTATATGTAGGGTGACCTTCTTATATCACTGAACCGCAAATTCATCGACGTTTTCATACTGCCTATCCTAACACATGGGGCACAATCTTGGTCCCCCACTGAAAATCAGAAGTCCAAACTCAAGGTTTTTCAAAAAGCTATGAAGCGGAGTATCATAGGTATTAAGTCAAAAGAAAAAATAAAATATACTACCATCTACTCCCGTACTGATATTGTTGTTGGTCAAAACTAATGTAGCAATGGGCGGGGAATGTGATGTAAAATGTGCGAGGATAAAGAACAATAGATGGACCAGAATTGTCACACATCCTCCACGGTGAAACAGGTTAAGAAAAAAAATTAGAGATTATTATACAGCAGGACTTCGATATCAACTTGAACCTCCTGCGTACAAAATGTAACGCGCTAAAGTATCTCAAGATTATGTGTTTTTCACATTTTATGGATTATTTAATATGCACTTTGAATGACTGACACGGTCAAATAACTTTTTTCTTTCAACAGCTTGTTACCAGGTAGTCCTCCTGTATTAATCGCTGTCCCCCCACTTATAAAGAAAGTGTAATATACTTTTCGTAATCTTCCTATTCCGATTCCATGTTGTTCGAGTAACTGCAAATCTAGCCATTTACCTCCCCTACTATGACGTTTTGCTCAATAAAGTAGTCCGTATAGTCCTATCTGATCTAATAAAGTTAGATTTTTAACTATCCTACAGGAATTTCTGTGACTAAAAGTATTTAAGATCTTGACCGGGGATGTATGGTACCACCATGCAAAATTTCATTTAAATCGGTGTAATAGTTTCAGAGATCAGTCATTTATTAAGGTTTTTTGAATATCCCACGGGAACCAGTTAACTTTCAGTGATTTAAAGTATCCTATGCATTTTTCCGGAATTTAAAGTACCTTCGTGTAAATTTTCATTTAAATTGGTTCAGCCGTTTAGGAGGTCAGTCGAAACAAACAAACAAACAGACAGAGATACAATTTTTTTAAGTATGGGGATGTGTTCTCCTACTCTCAAAACATATCCCTGACTTGTTTTTTTTGCGTTTTTCAAAAAAGTACAAGAATTTTTACCTCTACGTTTTTATTATAGTATAGATAGATAGATTACCCACGTATATATTGACAAGAAATGCACATATAGATAGTGATACACAAATAGTCATACGTTGAACCGCGTTGAACTCACATGACGTAATTGGGAACCACCTGCTACAGATTAGATAAACGACGTTATCAATGATAAACTAGTTCAGTTGCCCGCTGTGTGCACTGACGATTTGTATATTCGTATCGATTTTTTAAATCATTTGGACACTATACTTGACATGAAACGGATGACATTTTAAATGTTCCACAACATTTTTCAACCGTGTCATGACAGTACATTTGTATCATGATACAAATGTACTGTACAACTGTAATGTACTTTTTAGCAAATATAAAGGAAAATGAATGTAAGTAACTTTTAGCACAAAACCAACTTTTCTACGGGAAATTCATATCGCGCAATCGATGTCCAAACTACATGTGACGGCAATAAGTTATAAGTGCACTCACTAGCTACCGGTAAAGTCGCAGTAAGCCACTAACTTATAAGCCACCGGAGAACTCTCAGCCAAACCGGTAAAGTTAGTGGCTTCCGATTATGTTGTCACTATACGTAATAACGTGTTAGTTGGTACGGGTGATTCATCATTTTGACCCACATCACGTTCGCGTCTACTGCTACCATAATATGAGTAACGTGGGGTCATTTTTCTTGGACATAAAAAATACAGCTATGTGGTAATTTTACGGGTAAACTTCTTATAATGTGATACTCAATGGTCCCTTTCACAAACTACCTCTTCGCTCTCGACACCGTATAGAAAAATTTATGATTCCAAGTCTCTCATGGACACAAAACAGCAGGTACTTATCTAAACTTGTAGCTAGCTTCTTTAGACGTTTAAACATTGTTTGTGAAAACCCTTTAAGCAAATGCTAATTTTGCTGCCTAACAAACCGGATACTACAGTTTTGTTATCATCACTATTACCTACGTCCAAAAAGCCTATTTCACAAAATTGAAATTTTCAATTCGGCCATTGGACCCGGGGGAGTTGAGAACGTCATTACGACCGGTCGTTATTTTACCCGCTCTCGTTGCAATTTATTACTATGCCTGAGAGAATTTCAACAATGCTCCAAAATTGGTTAAATTTAGGCTTTGCTAACTACTAATACTAATAGTTCAAATAAATAATTCGTCCATTTATGTTTGGCTATGACTATTTCAGGCAATATTATGATCAAAGTTAAATTTAATTGATACGAGTATATTAATTAACGTCTGTAATTTGATTGCATTCATAGTGAAATTTCAGAAAATATTGTTTTATTTATGCAATTATTGTTGAGTAGATGATATACAACGCGTTGGTCACGTTTGGGTTGGTTGACTTATCATTCAATTAAAGAAGCTTTAGTATCAGGAAGTAACCTAGTATAATTGAACTCTTAAAATATAACATGAGGAACCAACGTCTTTAACTCTTCACCAATCGACCCAACAATACGTAGCGCAATTCCCCAGGCATTAACATTTGTCTACTTTCGTGCCTAATCCAGGTCATGGTTAGTCATTGCTAGAGCTAATACGAGGCTCTTACGGAATAGACTTCGATCGTGCACCCCAACCGTTCAAATATTGGCAGACTTTAAAAATATTCTACAGATATCTTCATTCAATGTTATACGGTCTTGTTCGCCATTCCTCTTTGTTTGATAGAAAAATAGAGCAAGTCTGTCTTCAAATAAACTGAAAAATAGCTCGTACTGTTTCATCTTTAAAATTTCGCAGAAGTTCAAGTAAATCACAACACGTTACTACAAATACATCATGCTATTAATGTTGCCGAGCAACCTTAAGTGAGATACAGCTAATCGTAGCTAAATGCACTACCAGTATTAATAGAAATCAATATTTTCTCTGTTGCACAATCGGGAGTGCATTTGATGCTGCAAGTTATTTACGTACAGGAAGCTGCAATAGCGAATGGGCAACTAATATTATTTTAGTATTCGAATGTATCGACTAAACATCATAAGAAACATTTGCTTTCTTCCTGAATACTTGTTATTGCCACTTGTGTCGGTTAAATTACTTACAGCAACAGTCATATTAAAATAAATAGTAAATATGATTTAATAAGAATATACGAGGATTGCTTTTCCGGGAGAAAGTAAGTAGGACAAACACTACACTTGAAAAAAGTAAAGCAGAACCTCGCCATACTTGAAACAAATATGTCTTCCTTCAACCTATATTTAGGAAAGGGTAGTAACACGGAAATTGCTCTCAGAATGTTAGTTGAGATGTCATCTCAATATTATCTTGTGCTGGAGAATAATCATAAGCGATCATGACCGTGGAAAGAGCCGTCCGTAGTCGCCATTAGAGACTCGCGTTAACAGGCTTAAATGACCGAGGGTAATGACACGGCAGATGCTTTGTATTTGCGTAAATTGTATCTAGTACAGATGTAGATTGAGAGATAACAGTTTCTGCATGCGAGTGAGTATGATGGTCATAATAACTGCCGGTTTGTAATAACCACTACAATTTTATGACTCCCTAACTTTATATCTGATTTGGTTCTATAACTTCGGGATTCAGATTAGCAGGGAATATGATGATTCAAAACTTTATCATCCTTATGCAGCATAACAAAAAATGTTTTATCATATTAAGTATTCGGTCTTATACGATCAAATTATTTTAGTGGACTGTCTGAGTTTAGCTTTATCTCACATTTTCGTCAAAGTTCCATGAAAACTCTTTATCACTTTTAATTTCGATCATTATATCCCTGTCAAGGTAGTTTGAAGAATTGATAAGTCAAATTAGTATAATTTTTGATGATACCTGAGAATTAAGAATCGAATACAATTCTGCATCAAATTCAATTCAATTGAATTGGTAATCCTGTACGTGTAAGGCAGAGAAAGATTGCTTTAATATTCTGGTAGTCGAGGCTATAATGATGGTTCCATCAAAACCTAGCATTCATATTGCTGGAGTGCAAAAAATTAAAGAAAGCGGGCCAAAAATGATTACAGTTTGCATTCAACATCGACAATGGAGGTGTGAAATTTCTCTAAATTAAGCTATGAGTAATAAACCACTGGTACTACTGGTGCACGTAGAAATAACGCCAACTTTTTAGAGAGTGTTATAATTTTTTAAATGTAAAACATGTACCTAAGCAATCTTCGTTTCTTTCGAAATCACTGATACATTTAGATATCCCCAACATCGTTAATTGGGCTCCTTGTCAACCTTGGATGGTTTAACCATTGTGACTTGTAAAAACCATTCTTTACCAAAAAGTAAACCTCATTTCACGTACAAAGCCCTAGAATAAAACAATTGAACGGACACGGATGTCAGATTGATCGATTTTCTGGCTTTTGGACGAGAAAGTAACGCACGAATGGACTGGGAACAAAATGTGTTCGGTAAAGTTCACCACTCCGCCAGAAAATCAGGCTTTCGCGGTTTGCTCACCATTTGTCGGGTGCATAACGGCTTAAAACGGTTTTTGCACAAGTGGGCCTTGGCGTCACATGGCTATGTCGACCAGTGCGTGTTTAACATGACAAAGACCGTTTAAATATCAATTGTCTAATCATAAGGCAGCATGTAAAAACATACTCGTATATAGGCATGGTTTAGATTGATTTCAAAGGTTCTTAAAATTTTTACAGATTTAAAATTAGGAAAAAACTAGTCCTAACTTGTGTACCTGATTGCTAAAATAAAATAGTTTCAAAAGATCATTTGAAATACATATAGTCATAGCAAGAACGCATTAACCTTCTGCTCTTCTAATAAAGGATCTCGCTCAAATGTCTTTGAGATATCATTATAATTTTTTCCGCGTGTGCGGGTGTTAAATTTGCATTGGAATGCTAGTCTACATCAAGTTTGTAGAAATATTAAACACAACTGGACAATATTTTACAACAAATACCTCCTTAAGCAAACTCGACGTCATGCAACTCTTTATCGGTAATGTCCATTTAAGGTTTATAAATTTTTGACTTCAATTTCCTAAATATTAACAAGTTTATTAAATACAAATCGATAACGACTTTGAGGTCAATTATTATTTGATCAAAGTATTTAATGCTATTTTTTGATTATTGAAAGAAAAGAAACTATAGTGGCCTATGCTGAAACGAAAAACATGTAAGTAGGTCTTCACTGTATTTTTTGTCGCAAGCTTTGATAGGACGAGTAAAAGGAAAATTAAAGATTTCCGGATTTAATTACAATTAATATACAAAAATAAGATACAAGTACGTAAAAAATGTGTGATTACCATAAATGGTATAAAAGGTTGTTAATTATTTTCTCATTTATTATTTTAAAATTATGTTTTTTAAACGCTTGTGATGAAAATATATTATTCGATTTTCTTTTGTCTATACATTTGAAAATTCACTACAAGGACAATTATTCAGATCGATTTTTAAATTCTACTTAAGTGAGGTAAACTATTACCCTAATAAGAAATATGGACTGCACAATTTATGAATGAAGTACACCGTATCTTATCCACTATAAAAACATAACCTAACTTTCGCAAGAGTGAATCATACATGCCTCATACATGTGCACTACCAACATAAGAACATTAAGCGCCATACATACCTGACGATTCAACTTGAAATACTTTAACGTGAAACTTTTACTAAACTGTTTGATACTAAAAATAAATGTAGGTAATTTATTGGTTTTCCAATAAGACGTCTAGTTACAAAGTTATTAGTAGTTTTAAAAAAATGTTACCTGTTGTGGCTGCCAACAGAACCACCAGAGTCGCCACACCTGTCGCTCCCACCCGGCGGGACCGCATCTTGTCTCTTTTCAACACGATATTACTTTGCGTCCTCACAAAAAAAATAAAACAAGAAAATGCAAACTTCCAACGAACCGTCTTTTGTTTCAAAACAATCAACAATCACACTCGCGTTCTTGTTACACCTACGAGTACTATCGATGGAGATAATAAAAAGGTGATCACAAACTGCACAAAAGTTGTTTAAAAACTTCACGTACGTTTAGGATATAGTTTTTTTCACTCGTTTTGCTGAGTCCATGATGGCATTTCGCGTGTGAGTGGGAATTCGTGGAAACAAAAGTATGAAACTTGTTTCGTGCGCTCAGATTGTGAGCGATAGGGGACGAGCGTACGTCTGATCTTGACGGGCGCCAAGCGGTACTGACGCGACGGGGGCGACCCACGCCTCCGCGGCCGATCTCGGAACTAGCGGGCGTTAGCAAACGCGGCGCTCTCTTCACTTCTAGTTCGCGCCTACTCCTAGTTTCTCGCAAGGATCGTGATTAGTCGCTCGCAGTTTACTAGGCTAATGCCGTTATTAGCTTAGGATGCAATGTCCTGGAAAATTGAAAATTGATTGCTTCCCTAAATAATTTTGACACGCAAGTTAGCTTGCAGATTCAAAATTGTCGGTTGAATGTTTTGGTTTAGAAGTAGGTTTAAATATAATCGCGTAATTTATCAACTTATAGAGAGAGATTCTGCCTAAATATTTTTGAAATACAAGTAGAACCTAACTGTCTTTACATTATAAAGAAGAAGTAGGTTGTAAAGTTTACAACCTACTTGTGACTTTAAAAAAAACCGTTTAAAAATCCCTGTTATTTTTTTGTCTCTATTTTTTTTGGCGCTTATTTGTCTTATAATTATACGACGAGTAACGTATGCATGGGCTTTGCATATTTTTAGGTAAGTAGTAACCTAACTAGAGTTGCGTGTAGTGTCCAATAAGTAGGTTGATTTACGATACTCTGTCAATGCAATAATGATGTGGCTGGAAACGCAACGCAATAGTGCAGTACTCTCCAATTGGATTAATGCTTCATCTATCACTAGTTGTTTAAGAACTTACAGCTGAAATTTATACTTTTATTTATAAAGTTGAAGAGTTTGTTTGTTTGTTTGTATGAACGCGCTAATTTCAGAAACTACTGGTTCGAATTAAGAAAATATTTCTATTGGATAGACTACATATTTGTCGAGGAAGGCTTTAGGCTACATAACATCACGAAGCGACCAATAGTAGCAAAGAAACAGTGGAAAATGTATAAAAAACTGGGAAATACACAGACGAAGTCACTGGAACAGCTAACTATTAATCATTGAGAACTGATTTACCGATTATGTAGGTTCCAAATTCAATACACCCTTAGTCTGTGTGGGTACACACGAGATATTATTGAAAAAACTAAATTTACAATAATTTATGTACGTAAAAATAAAGGCCCTTGCATATTTTACAATACATACTTAGTATTTTTTTAAATTTCAGTCACTTACAGATTTTCTTACTTAGCGGAAGTGTGCATATGTAAAAATAAAACTTGCCGTGTATTTAAAGATTTAAAAATTGATATAGAGCGTCTGAACGCAGCCATAAAAAATGTTACCGTACATAAAAAAGTAGATACTACTATGCAGAAATCTTAAATAATGCATGCACTATGGGGACCGCACACGTATTAAGTATTTTGTAGATTTTTTTTTATATCCGATGTTCAGAATGACCCCACTCCACCGTACGCGTAATTTTGAACATAGCGTCGCTTAAGTTGTCGTACTTTTTTACTGTATTTTCAGTATACGACCATTCAGTCATCCCTTCTATGCATAAATGAAGTCGCATCATAAGTCGCAGAGCACATTACAAGGTCGTCTAAGTATCGACACCTGTGACTGATTACACTCACTACATGAATAATTTATTTTTGGCGCGAACGCGCGCGCCGCGGTGCATCAAGAAATAGTCCGGATGCTCATAACCAAAAGTTCGAAGTGTCTGTACTTTGAACATGTAGTGTATTTGCTGGCTGGAGACGCAAAAAATAAACTATTGGAATTGCTTTATATTATTATGTGATAAACCAGCTACTCCTTTCACATGAAAACTTAAATTGCAACAAATATCTAAGTCAATGAATTTAAAAAAAGATGACATGATATAATGAAATTAACTATACCAAAATCTTTTTCAGATGTATTTAAGTAGGTTCTATATTAAAAACTGCCATACACATTTTTGAAATCTCGCTTAAACTGTCAAAAGTTTGAATTTTCTTTTCTGTAGTTATACCATGAATTAATTAATTTATACTGATAAAGTGCATTAAAAAATCTTCTGGCTCTTAGTTTAAATCGCAAGAAGCCACACCTCGACCGCGCCGCAGCGATCATCCCCGTAGATAAATTACAGCAGTTTACACATTATTCTCGTGTGAAGCCGTCCTAAATTGCCTTATACGAATAAGACGTTAGAATCTTGTGTGTACTTGGGTTTAATTTAGAGTGATTGATATTTATCAATTACAACGTGAAACGTGAAAGTCTTAAATCATCATATCTATTTAGATATTATGATTTAAGACTTTCAAGTTCCATCAAAATAAAAACTAAACTTAGCTGGATTTGAACATATTAACTGTCGCGGCCATAATTGGTGTCCGTGTAACCTATGTATAGTTTTTAATTTTAATAAATACTTAGTTGTTACATACTAATATTTTCTGTCTCAATCTCAATTAAATGCAGAAATGTTAACTAAGCTAAACAAATACTTTCAAAAAGAGCTTAGCCCATAGGCTTAATAAAATACCTAAATGAATGCATTTTATACCTAAAACCGTTACAGTATTAACGAGTTCACATAAACCAGACACATTTACGGTCATTTCTTACTCGCTGCCAATTTAGACAAAAATATGAACAGTTAAATAATTTAATGTCCGACAATGTAATCCGAGAGAAAACGGTGAAAGTAAGTCTAATGGTGCATTAAAATATTGCACAGATCGACAATCGCACCGTGCAGTATGAGAATGCGCTATTTGCTGTTATAGTCCAGTCAAATTAGCTCTTTTAAACACCAATCTGCGGAAAAATTACTAGTGAGCTGAATTTTGGTACACACCTTTATTACGGCATTGTAATGAAGGTGTGAAAAATCGACATTCATATCGTGCCGGCTTAAAAGTTATAGGGGTCAAAGGTCGCGAAAATCAGTTTTTCGCGAATATCTCGCGATCTATTGCTTGTAGGTTAAGTGAGGTCATTAGAAAAATTATTTGTTATAAAATTATCTACAAAAAATGTCCTCGGCATTGGATTGTAGAATTAATTGTCTTCGGAGGAGAGCGCCGAGAAAGCACTCACATACGGTATTGTATACCAAGGCGTACGCCGCTTTTCATTGATATTTGTAAGCGTGTTGTTAGTAAAATCTACTACATACAGACATATAGCATTAGTAATACTAGTACAGAAAGTTTTCCTTTTTGGAAAAGGAAAACTGAAAATCATGAAGATGTTTAAAAAAAGATTTGTAATTGTACAAAAAATTGCAGCGGTAGAAAATATGTCCTAGCATTGACAATACATCTCGAGAGCAATTTTCTTGTTGGAATATTTCTGCAAAATTGTTTAAATCAGATCTTTTTTCAACATCTTCATGATTTTCAGTTTTTCTTTTCCAAAAAGGAAAACTTTCTGTACTAGTATTACTAATGCTATATGTCTGTATGTAGTAGATTTTACTAACAACACGCTTACAAATATCAATGAAAAGCGGCGTACGCCTTGGTATACAATACCGTATGTGAGTGCTTTCTCGGCGCTCTCCTCCGAAAACTTTCAATTCTACAAAAAAATGCAAAGGACATTTTTTGTAGATAATTTTATAACAAATAATTTTTCTAATGACCTCAATTAACCTACAAGCAAAGCAATAGATCGCAAGATATTCGAGAAAAACTGATTTTCACGACCTTTTGACCCCTATAACTTTTTAAGCCGGCACGATATGAATGTCGATTTTTCATACCTTCATTACAATGCCGTAATAAAGGTGTGTACCAAAATTCAGCTCACTAGTAATTTTTCCGCAGATGAAACCTAATTTGACTGGACTATTACTACGATCCAATTATGATCTTAATGTTCTAGCTTTCATGTCGATAATTGGGAGTGTACAATAATATTTCCGGCTTTTATATGCCAAGATTATAGGGTTTTAGACAAAAGGTAATGAGGCAATTTTCAAATCTCTTAACACTTCAGGAAATTTAAGCGTACGAGTAAATAAAAATCAATGTATGAGGTAAAGTTTCATACTTTACCCTAGTGAAATGAGTGTATGAATCATTATTACGTAATAAAAATAAAATCACATTCGTTGTATTATTACAATAAAATATTACCTGCACAATGCACATATCTTAAAATCATAAATAGTACATAATCATTTAAAAAAATACAAAGTAAAGATTTTTTAAAGAAAATTACGACATCAAGAATAGCTTATAAAAACATATTTGCAGTCGATTTCAGACTTAATTGGACTGAAATTCTGAAAGCCGGCTATTCCTTAGTCCATTACTCATCTATACTAATATTATAAAGAGGAAAGATTTGTATTTTTGTATGTTTGTAATGAATAAACTCAAAAACTACTGGACCGATTGCAATAATTTTTTCACCATTAGAAAGCTGCATTATTCAGAAGTAACATAGGCTATATTATATTTTTTAAAAAATTAGGGATCCTTACTAAAACTCCAATAATGTAACCCAAAGTGTAAAAAATAGACCTGATAAATTCCTTACATCGCCTGCGCTGCGAAAACTATTGAAGATAGAACAAAACCATTTACTAAGACTTTGCAGAACTCATCATTATCTACAAAAAGTGTCGCGACAGCATATATCTAAATATTATAGTTATGTCACAGCAAGCGGTTTTTTATTCTAAAAATTTAATTTATATGCCGCCGCTTGAAAGGGCTCTTTATTTGTACCTTGGTATTAATCCTTATCAAAAAAAAAATACTTTTTATTCAAGACGGCTTCAATACCTTTTTATAACTTTTTGAATTATTCAATTCGGACATTTAATTCGGAAGATATCACGAGTTTAAAAATGCAAGTATTTGAAAAAAGTCGCGTGGTTTGCCGCCACCGCGCTCAGCTAGCCAGCATGCGATGTAGGCTCCATGTAAGCGTCACTGGGGTACGGGGGAGTCAATTTAATATGTAATATAATAATATTATAAAGAGGAAAGGTTTTATTTTTTATTTGTTTCGAATAGGCTCCGAAACTACTGCACCGATTTGAAAAAATCTTTCACTGTTGGAAAGCTACACTATCCCTGAGTGTCATAGGCTTTTTTTAGATAAAAAAATAATAGATTTCTCTTACGGGGTTAAAATATATTACATAGAGATAGAGATATCCCCGAAGCGAAGCGAGGGCGGGTCGCTAGTTTACAATATTGTAAGACAGTGCAAGGGGGAACCTAGTATTTATAATTTAATAGTGGCGTCCAATACACTGAAAGCATATCTTCATATTTGATGACGTACAGTCTAGAGTCGAATCCTATTTCGTTCAATACCATTGAAATATCAATCATTCGTGTTATGGGCAAATAGAGAAACGCGGTCGCACGTAGCTAAAGAAAGGCACTTCTATTGTGTTAATATGATTGGCCTTGTTTCGTTAACAAATGATGACTTACTTATCAAAGATATGATGTCATATTACCTATAATGTTTTCTCGCTTGATCACAGTAGGAGCTAATAGACGAGTATTTGTGCTCATTGAGGTTTTATTTATAACTAGCTGTGCCCGCAACTTCGTCTGCGTAAAATAGTAACTTTTGCCTGCATTTTAATTTCAGGAAGCATTTTTTAAGAAATTACAGGAAAAATAAATAAAGCTACAAAAATTATAAAATTGTAATTGATTAGATTAATATCTATTAAAGAACCTGAAATTGTTTACAGATTATTAGGTGATAAACAACATATCACATTTTCGTTACAAATCGGCCAACTAAAAGATAATTCACTCGCACAATATGTTTTTTGTCTAAGCAATGATCTAGCCTGAGAGGAGAGTGGTAGCTAGGACTCGCAAAATTATTTTTCACATTTTAGCACTAAAACCACGATAAAAACTTTATTTTTTTGTCAGATACAGGTTTGAATTGTTGCAAACAGCATACTGTACCTATGTAGTTAGTACACAAAATAGATGTTAGATATCAGGATAACTTCAAAAGGTTAAATACAAACTACCTATCCACTGTCTCAAAATATCTATAAAGGATGTTTGTCGCCATGTGACGAATTAGTCAGTATTTGCTTTGCTACTTTGTTATGTGCCACTTTTGCGCATTGTTTTTTGTATATTTCTCGTAGATTGTATTGTATTCGTAATGAAACAAGGAGATAATAACGTAAATCGCAAGTTTAATAATTTATAACTTATGAATTACTTTTAGTATTTGAAGCAATATTGCGAAATAATAGAGCATAGTGACATCTCTTTAACTAACCAAGAACTAAACACTCATGTCATAATATCAAATCTGACAGCATTTGACATGACTTGCCAGCTAAGAACGTGATAGTTGGGGAGCCCAACGGGAGTTTTTGGAGTCTTGATCAAACTCAGACTCAGTCTTGTAAGATTTTTTAATGGGAGACTCCTTGCACCCTTTCATGTACCTCTGCCGTGTATTTTATTTGTGTCCAAAATTTTTACGTGAATGTTTATAAATTTCCCTTTATTTGCTTAGAATAGCGATATCCTTCTATATAAACATTCGGATAATATCGAACAGTCTATCAATTGGAACAACACAAACCACCAATGTAAGCCAGCAAGCAAATATTGGACAACTGACCACCTCCATACCGAAAACCAGGTAATAGAGAAATGTAGCGAAGTTAATAAACTTTTGAACCTGGCCTTTGTGGATTATTCAAAGGTCTTCGACGGTATCACCCACATCAACCCATTTAGCTTTCTCTTCTTCAGCAAAACGTCGAACCCACATATATAAAACTTCCCCAAATCATTTACCAACAAAGCACAGCCGATATCAAACTGCACACTGAAGGCCTGACATTCAACATACAAAAAGAGTTAAACAGGGTGACTCCCTATCACCAAAGCTTTCAGTAGCACGCTCTAAGAAGTCTTCAGGTCACTATGATATTCTAAGGCAACAAAAGGAATTGGTGTAGAGGATAGGCGACTGATAAACATTCGCTTTGCAGATGACATTTTCCTAGTCGAAATACGTATACATCGACAGAACTTGAGTCGATGCTCGAACAACTGAGCGCAGAAAGCGTTGACGTTAGACTGACGATGAATAGATCCAAAACCAAGGTCATGACCAACAGCCAGCACCACTGATTTGGTTGATTGCAGTCAACAGGCAGGTAAAGCAATATGTAGAGGAGTATATACTTGGGCTAGGCAGTCTCCTTCGAAAACAGGTAGGACAAAGAAATAATCCGTAGAGCAGGCAACGCCTGGAAAAGCTTCTGGTCCATGAATCGGTATATGTAGGGTGATCTTCTTATATCACTGAACCGCAAACTCATCGACGTTTTCATACTGTCTATCCTAACACATCTTGGTCCCCCACCGAAAATCAGAAGTCCAAACTCAAGGTTTTACAAAAAGCTATGAAGCGGAGTATCGTAGGTATTAAGTTAAAATAAAATATACCACCATCCACTCCCGTACTGGTATTGTTGTTGGTTAAAACTGATGTATCAATGGGCGGGGAATGTGATATGAATTGTGCGAGGATGAAGAACAATAGATGGACCAGACTTGTTACACATCGCGTGCCTGAAGACGATTTTCGCCGAAGAAGACCTGAGAAAAGGTGGTATGACGATCTGGTCCATGTATCAAAGAACTGGCAAGTCCTAGCATTGGACAGAGAGCAGTAGATGAGTTTGAAGGATCTTTGCCCAGCAGTGAGGTGATACAGGTTAAGAAAATTACAGATTATTATACAGCAGGACTTCGATATCAATTTGAACCTCCTGCATAAAAATGTAACGCGCTGAAGTATCTCAAGATTATGGATTTTTCAACAGACACAAAGATTAATTATAACTTTGTGGTCCAAATCGTTTTTAATTATTTAACATGCACTTTGAATGACTGACACGGTCAAATAACTTTTTTTTTTCAACAGCTTGTTACCAGGTAGCCCTCCTGCATTAATCGCTGTCCCCCCACTTATAAAGAAAGTGTAATATACTTTTCGTTATCTTTCTATTCCGATTCCATGTCGTTCGAGTAACTGCAAATCTAGCCATTTACCTCCCCTACTATGACATTTTGCTCAATAAAGTAGTCCGTATAGTCCTAGTCAGAAGGTTCATTTTGGTCGATATACTTTTACCATTTTTGTACGTGATCTAATAAAGTTAGATTTTTAACTATCCTACAGGAATTTCTGTGACTAAAAGTATTTAAGATCTTGACCGGGGATGTATGGTACCACCATGCAAAATTTTATTTAAATCGGTGTAATAGTTTCAGAGATCAGTCATTTATTTAGGTTTTTTGAATATCCTACGGGAACCAGTTATCTGTCCGTGATTTCAAGTATCCTATGCATTTTTCCGGAATTTAAAATACCTTCGTGTAAACTTTCATTTAAATTGGTTCAGCCGTTTAGGCGGTCAGTCGAAACAAACAAACAAACAGACAGAGATACAATTTTTTAAGTATGGGGATGTGTTCTGCTACTATTTGACTGGCTCGGTGGAACAGTGGTTAGTGACCCTGGCTGGCGGTTCCAAGAGTCGTGGGTTCGATTCCCACTCGGGACAAATATTTGTGTGATGAACATCGGTGTTTGTTCCGTGTCTGGGTGTGGTTATGTATTTAAGTATGTATTTAAAAATATATATGTATGTCTATCAGTCTCTGACGCCCATAGTACAAGCTCTGCTTAGTTTGGGGTCAGATGACCGTGTGTGGAAATGTCCCAGATATTTATTTGTCCCAGATATTTACTATCAAAACATATCCCTGATTGGTTTTTTTTGCGTTTTTCAAAAAAGTACAAGAATTTTTGCCTCTACGTTTTTATTATAGTATAGATTACTACCTATATCAAACAATAGATAATTTACCGAACCAATCATATTACACGAGTATTGTTCATATAAAAGTGGCAGATTTATGCTGCTATAGTGTTTAGGAGTGAGAGGCATCCGCTCCCCCGCAAGTACGGTGATGATGACAAGGGTAGTCCAAGCCATCATCGTATGTAGTCAGTTAGGAAAAAAGACTATAGTACGCAAATATGTGCGCAACAATAGATTAAGACTCCCAGTGGCGTAACTATACCTGTTGAAGTCCGTGGCAAAATTCATCGGATGGGGCCCCGTGCACACCACGTTCTTTTTTTTATCTTAATGTGTATGTGTGTCGGCAGTTGAGATTCTGCTATGACCCTTTCGGCTGGGGCCTACCAGGTGGGGGCCCGTGGCATTTTGCCGACCTGCCACCCTGTAGTTACGCCACTGAAGACTCCCATAAAACACATTATATCTCTTCAGTATTGCACAACACAACAGCTTTTATTAAAGCTCTACAGATACGTAGCTAAAATCAACAAACTACGCTAAACTAAGGGTACCTATATTACTCAAGTCAAGGGGCCGGGCAACATGTCAGACGGCTTGATTCTGGGTTCCTCTAGATATTATTCAAACGACCACCGTGCAATCCACCTGAATCTTGTCCTGTCACTCGCACACGGCTTGATAAGCTGCAGAAATTCGGTTTGTGTGGTAGCCAAATATACGAGACGATACGAGAGCCCTTGCAAATTATTGTAAACTCCACGGCTACAGTTGCAAATTCTGCCGTATGAAAAGTAAATGTAATAAAGAGCAAATATTTATTCGCTTGTTTATTTTTACCTATTTAATATTAGGTATCTACAGCAAAATGTATCTCGATATTTTTGTTATTGTCTATTTAAAGCACATTGTTGACTTCAGAATTAATTAAGACATTAGGCAAAGAACGAATTAATCTGCAAATCAGAATTAGCTGGAAGTCGATATTACCTTATAAGCAGCATCAAATTAATCACAAAAGGTAATATAATTCACTTTTTGAACATCTATTCTTGGAAGATATATTTTTACTGTAAAAAATATCCCTATTAAGATAAACTCATGAATGACTTGTAGCGAGTAAAGAGCGAGGTCATTGACATTTGGTGCAGCGCTTACAACGCACAAAATCTATCGACCAACGTACCTTTAACCCACATAAGTGTTCAAACGTTACCAATTTTAACAAAACTAACTTATCTATTGCCCAATGAACACGCCAAATAGGCAACTTGCAAACAATCCCGCTGGGGCCGACTGAAGTTATTCAATTACACCATTCCTGTATCGGGCATCGACATCCATTTACTTTGTCCTGTTACCGCAACGTTCCGAATTTTCGATTGGACGAAACAGAGCAAAAAGCTACGGGATATTCAGATGAATTTAATTGAAAGGGGATCAGAGCCCTTGTTTTGGTTGGGCAAATAAAATTAATACACTCCCTATGTAGCGATGGCGAGCGCTCTATTAGGCAAAGCAAATAGTCGATGCATAGCGACAACCCTTATTAAGGTATTAGGATTAACTATGCCCCTTCGTCTGGCCGCAATATTTCGTTCGTCGTATTAATTGTTACATTTTTCGCCATTCCAATTTACGCCGGCGACCCCGACCCTGGTTGAGATTTTACGCCCGATAAAAGTACGCTGATTCAAAATAAATCCTCGAAAAGCAATAAGCTCAATATTCTACGTTCAATTTACTCGTTTAGTCGTCATAAGATTAGTCTTTTTAAGCTTAGTAAAAATAAAAAATCCTATCAACTGAATAAAATACTCGTGAATCGACTAGAAAGAATTTGATAATATTTATTTTTTGGATGCCAATTTTAGCCATGTACTTATGTATTCATCGAAATTCGTTGGTCAAACAAATTTAATAATTCAAATCATATAAGGTGTTATCGTCTTAATTTAATGCCCCAAAAATCAGTACACCGCGAAATACGAAATCATAACAAACGATGTGTCAAATCAGGCATGTGTGTCATCACCTCCAAATGACACGGTTGATCTGCGGAGCATATTGCTTTATTTAGTTTCGGCAGAGCCCACCTTAACGATATCGCCCGACGCAGATATACGCAGTGGACCGTGGCTAATCCGTCAGGACGGGATGGGGTGCAAAATTGGGACCCCCGGCTTGGCTGTCATGGAAATATCGCCGCCACATGGTAACGGCACGTAAAAGTTCGATTTCGTTATTGTCGTTCAGTTGAACTACCAGTTTGTGGGATTTGAAAATGTTGTATAGTTCTCAAAGGTTGAAAAATACAACTACAAACTGTCATCGTTACACACATTAGCAAACTGAACATGTCAGTTGACCAGTGACCATGGCGCTTGCTACAGGGCCGAAATATCGGGAGCTCATTAATGGCATGGTAAATATCCCGGACATATTCAGCATTAAAAACATACAATCGACTAACAACCTTTTTCTATGTTAGAAATCGTTTAAAACTCGTCTTCACTACATAGTAAAGCTGTGTAGTAAACAAAGTCGCTTCCCACAGTCTGTCCCTATGTACAAGTCGTCCCCGTCGTGTCAAAATTAAATAACTGACACTTTTACCGAAATTCACTTTTTGTGATTTTTCAATAATAGAAAGTGTACTCTACATTTTGGTATTTATCTTGTTGCAATATGTATGATATTCGCAAAGATATCTTCATTTTAGTGATTCTATTGACCACATATTACAACAAGGTTTGTTCAAGAAATTACGTTGAAAAACTAAATAAATGACTTTGTTGAATTCTGCCACAACTGACTCGGAAACATTGTTACAAAATTTGGTTGTGGCAAAATTAAACAAGTGCTCTTATTTTAAGTTTTCATTAAAACATTAATTCAAATTATCTTCTTTTATCCAAAAAAAGATCAGTGCTGTCTGTGTGTGTGTCTTATTACACATAATAACTATAAACGCACTATAGATCGGGGTGAAGCTTTGGAAAATGAGTACAATGAACAAATAAATAGAAAAGATAACTTATGGGCTGCATAGCCCATAAGTCAAAAGATATTGATAAAAACTAAGGTCAGAAGATTCATCTTATACACTGTACTACAATGAATCTACAAAGACCTCAGCAAATTCCATCCACGTCAGAAAGCTTATCATCATTTTATGAGTTCAAGCTGTCAGAAAATCCAGCACCAACCAGATGTCAATGAGTCAGATTTTATATCAGAATACATACATACATAAATAGTATCACGCCTTTTTCTCAAAGGGGTAGGCAGAGATCACTTCCAGCTATGTGCTACGGTCCTGGCACACCACAGTCGCTTCTTCCTTTTGATTTGACCATTCTTCAAGATGTGACCTATTTGGTCATGGAAGGTCTTTCTTGGTCTTCCTCTGTCGATTGAAACTTTCTCTATATACCTATTTCTTTAGTTAATCGTCTCATCCTCTCAACATGACCAAACCATCTAAGCATACCCTTCTCAACCCTAGTCACAACATCTTCTTTCACACCACAACGTTCTCAAATTGTTTCATTTCTGATTCTATTACTCAGTTTCCCTTCTAGCATACTTCTAAGTGCTCGCATCTCCACTGCGTTTATTCTATTTTCGTGCTTCTTCTGCCATACCCAACTTTCGCTTTCGTACATTAGTGTCGGGACCAACACTCCTGTAAACCGCCAGACGTGTCTTTTTGGACACCTTCTGACTGCTTGACTGCTTACAAAGATGGGCAGCGCTCCTTTCACCGTTACCAGCATTCAATGATCGCTATCACACCTACTATCTCTTGTGAGCTTGTATCCCAAGACCCAAACATACAAATTCTTTCTTTTGTTCTACTTTTTCACTTCTAATCATGACATCGCAAACAGTCATATCATCACATTTTTCAAAATCATGACTTTCGTCTAACTGACATTTAAATTTAATTCTTTTTTCTTTGAAAGACTCACAGCAGTCAGCATCTCCACAGCAGAAGACGCAAGAAAAACTTGATCATCAGCTTAAAAGAGACACTGGACAATTGATTCATTCATTATAGTTAAACTAACTTTGATTGTTGAACATGATGTTAGAAGTCAACTTTTTTTTAAATGTTGTATAATTTTATACAAAATAAAAGCTCACGATTGTTTTTATGTTATTTTAATGTATAAGGAATCTAACAGATAAATCTAGTTACGTAATAAACCATTTTTTCTATGTTCTTAAAAACTTAAATTTGTGTCAGTTTTTTAAATTATGTGAAAACCATGCCAATTCAATTTTGTTGATTAAAATATTTGTTCATTAAGTATATTGTTGTTATTTGACTGCTATTAAATTTTTTTCACTGAAATTGCATAATAAATTGAACAACCAACCAACAAAATTCATGGCAGTGAAACGATGTAAAATTAAACAAGTCACCTTATTCACTACAAATATTCGTATTATGTACTTCTTGGTTGTGGCAAAACTCGCTAAGTGACATACAAAAACTTGATAAATGCAATTCTGTTGTCAAAAATGGTTGTGGCAAAAGTAAATAATTACTTTTTTATTTTTATTTTTAAAATAATATAAAGTAGCATTGTGTCGGACTATTTAAATTATCGAGTTGAACTGGTTTTACAACATATAAAAATCTCGACAGTAAATTTTCTTCACCTTGAAAATCTATCGCCGTTTTTAAGTAAAAAAAACACAAAAACTCAATTATCTCGGAACTTTGGTTTTGTTAGTTGTTTAATTCTGCCACGACGGGGACGAAGTATGCTTAGTTCTTTGCCACACAACGGATTTTGCTGCAGTTTTTTATTACGAGATAGAGTGTTATAAGGGGAAGGTTTATATTAGGTATGTTCGTATTGAACATACATAATTAAACCTTGCATTCGACATCCAGCGGGAAGCCGGGTCGATAACAACAAAATTATTAAAAACCGTTCATTTACAGCGCTAATGGTCTCGGAAAAACAGAATTCGTAAAACGTCGAAAAAATAATATAAGTAAGCTGGACGAATGGTTTTAGATAGAATCACGTCCTTTTTCAGAGGGTTAGGCAGATATCGCTTCCTATCGATTAGAATAATGCAGGAATTTTCGATATTTCAGTCAAATACATAATAAAAACTAACATTCTTAAGAGTCATCAGGTACAGTAGTAAAATATTATTATGCATTCAGATACAACAACAACGTAAGTCATAGATTATTATCTTATAATGTCATGCCGTAAGTAACAATTAAATATTCTAAAAGCACTTGTGTGATCCAAGCTTATTTTGACTGAACTCATGTGTTTAAATTATTATTTAACGCATGCTAAAGTGTTGGATTGATTAATATTTAAATGGAGCACATGTTGTATTCCTTGCTGTTTCGGAGAATGAAGTAGGTACAAATTAATGTAGGTGCCCGCATGTTTAACATAGAGTCCTTTGATAGACGCGCCACCATCACATCTAATTTTTTTTCTATACCTCATTAATCATAAGAACTCATCAAGTCTATAACAAATTATAATAAAAAATCCGGTGTTATGTATCATGAAAAGCCGTCTTAAAACAAAATCATTCAAATACTCAGCGATTAAAAGAGTAAAATTTACATTAGAACTCTAAAAAGCACTAATAAAAACCAAATAAAAATATTTCAATTACTTTCACACGTAATAAATGTTCACTGTGCATTTAATGTGACTTGCATACATTCCCAGTTCGAGAATGTTCATTACCGACTTACAAAATCAGATGCGTTACCGACCAAACCCTACACCAAAAACGAAATGAATAGCTCGTCAGTCTCCCCCAACTTAATGACTTTATTAGAAAATACGAGTTGAAAACTTAATTGCGTACGATTCAGAGGTTCCTCACATACCGTTATGCGACTATTAGGTGGGTAGCACATTGGGCGTTTTTTAAACGCACTTGTTTCTAACGCCCTTTTAAAAACTGGGAGTTCTATGAAGACCAGTTATAGGGAGATTCTGTTGTTTAGAAGTGTCTAATGTGTACCTGGCCTTAGGGATTGTGACAATGGACTCAACTGAGCGTTTTTTAAAACGCGTCGTCGAAACGCCTGCAATGTGTCTCTACATCTCTTTAATGAAATTGCGATACAAATAGTATATGCATAGCTTTTTTAATCCAATTCCCGGGGCTTTTGTCCTAGTACTTTTGTTACGGTTAATAAAATAAAATAAAATGGAACGTTCAGCTAATGGTACGTACAAAAAAGAAATTATTTAACTGACATGAAAAGAGGGGATTCTCAGTTCGACTAGATTTTTTTTAAGTTTAGTTTGAAATTTTTTTTTTCTATTTTACAAGTCTTAGTGCTTTCTTAAGAAGACGCGTTCGTGAAACGACGCGTTTGTAAAACCGCCTTGTGAGTAGGCTGTCATGATGCCCACGCTTCCGTCTTCGCACTTGTAAAAGAGGATTCTGCGAGTGCATTAGGATTCGCGGGTTATGACTCGGAAAATGTGACACTTCTTGGGGTATGGATATTATAGTGCTGCTCGTGTTGTCTTTACGGCAGTATCGATAGTTCTAACAAATGTAACTACAGAGGTAAAAAGTTATGGCCGAGTGCGGTCGTTGCTTGCCATGCGAGAGGTCGCCAGTTCAAACCCCGCCACGTAACACTGTGTTTTTAAAATTTGAATTTCATGTGTACGATTGTTCGACGACACCAACGAAGAAATTCTAAGGTTGTGTAATCAACCAACTCGCACTTGGCCTGTGGGGCTACCATGAGCTTAAAACTTACGCACTCGATATCGCCTACGTAAATATGTCTATGAAAAACTTGTACAGCGCCGCTGGTGGTTACGCGAAGAACTAAAATCGGCCGTATGAAAAAAACAACTCGATAGGTTTTTAGCGTACGTAAGTTTTCGATAGCCAACTCATGGTAGGCCCTCTGATCGCCCCAGTTTAGGGTAGTCCCGTAGCTCAACAGTGAGGCGTATATGAGCTGACGATGATGAAACCAATATGTATTTTCACATTCACAGCTCATTAATTATGGTATTGGATTGACGAATTAAAAAAAAAATCATACATTCATGGTGAGTCTATAATTGGACATGACTGAACTTTTATAGAGTCCGATTAATTGAAATAAAAATTCATTAATAAGTCAGTTAACAAATGAATTCACCAATTTTTTTAACATCAATTTTAAATTATGTTCAATATTTTTGAAAATTTATGCATTTTACGAATCAAATTAGAATAACTCCAAAATAAACGTTTCAAAATCAGTATCGATGTCGACAAATCGACATTCCGCCTCTAAAACGTATCCCGCGGTGGGGAGAGTAGTATTTATGACGTGTCCTTGATTTATTGCCTAACCACCCCCGCTCTGAGTCGTTTTGTTATTCTTTGTCTTGGGGCGTCGAACCCGGGACGTTGTGAGTCAGCAATCGAAGACATCTCAGCCGACACTCAAGAGTCGGACGCTGCGGTCAAACGACGAATTGTTTGATCGACGGAGATAGTTTTAAAATGGTTTAGAGGAAACTTGCGGGCTGTTTAGAGGTTAATGCGAGATTGTCAATGCTACTACATTGATAAATAACGTTAGAAAATGTATTTCTTGTCATTTTATGGTATGGTGCTGTTTATATTTTAATTAAATATACTTCAACTACTTACTTATTTCTTTTTGTGTTTATCTTTGCAAGCTAAAACTAAACGCAAGGTGTAAAAGTTTGTTTTAAAATTTGTGACGAATTTTTGTGCAATTAAAATATAAATTTTGCAGTCCAATTTTGTTCTCAAAATTGTATAAAAATTTTACATTTTTGATTTAAGAGGCACGAACAAAACTCGTTTGATAGAGCTCCTGATTTCTATCAAGACTTTAGAATTTGGGAGCAACACAACATTTGAATTATTCATATGGAACCCGAGCCAGGGACTGCATAAACAAACCAAATCTACCCATACGCAATTCACGAATGAACTTCCTTAAACATAGTTTAGACGAAAATAAATCCTCTACGAACCTCCAAAAATCCACTAGATTCTAAATGCGAATACTTACGAAAATTTCGAGTTACAACTGTACTACACTAAAAACCGAAATCAGTCATACCTACCACGAATTCACATCATTATTATTGAGTTAATAATTTATTTGTTGTATAAAACAAACAGCCCAGAATATTATATTTCACATACATTAAGCAGACTTTGTTAAACACATTTTACACAAATATATTGGACTTATGAAAATAAATCGTGTTGATGAAAGCAGCTTATTTTAAAATATGCAACATCAGCATTCAATTAAAATAATGCGAGTAATTTAAATTAAAATACATTGTTTTGAGCAAATTGAGCGTAAATCCAAGCTTTCTGGTTTTCACCCATTTACGTTTTCAATGTTGTGAAGAAGTATTACGTAAATTAAATAAAATAAGTTAATTTATTTTTAGGCGAATATTTTGCCGAGATATAAGATTATGTGGTAAAACTAGTAAGACTTCGTAAGACATGGGAAGTAAAAAATATAGGTATAGATAGGATCTACGCACATGAGTCACGCTACACAAAAACCGACATTTTTACAATAATTGACCGCAACTTAATTAATGTATCGTTTGGTTTAATGACGATGATAACACTTAGGATGTACAATTTACCGACTAACGTTGATTGGATTCGTTGTACAAACAAATAATCGAACGACGAAGAGCGGTCGCGGTTCATTTGGGTGTAGAACTGTAGATTATGGTGTCGTAACTAAAAACAAATCTGAATAAATGTTAACCAAAATGTAAAGACATTTCAACTGCTTACAAAAGCTATCTTCTGCTTAACTCGTCATCAACCATCGCATTAAATACAAAACCTTAGATGAACAAGACCGATAAAATGAGATTGTGCTGTTTAGAAAAACGGCCCAATTATAATTGTGATTAAATTCCATGCTTTTAATATTTTGAACTCAGCTGTTTGTGGAAATGTTCCAAGAATCTATTTGAAACGAAAGACAGGGGTAACAAACTTTCCTCAAAAAAGTCGTTACCCCCACGGCACAATGATTCTGTCAGGACGACTCGCACACGTCTTACGTTCCTTGATTCTCAATTCTTGGTGCGTTTCACCACCATTATTCACGTTTCATTTTAACGTGTGTCGCCCAAAGACGCAGTTGCGTAAATCATCTCGCCGCCTTGTTGACAAGTATTGCTATAGGCGTGAACAGGCCCGGATTCACCCCTAGGCCCGTGAGGCCCGGATTCACCCCTAGGCCCGCGAGGCCCGGCCCCAAGGGCCCAACCAGTGAATAGCCCCCTGCACACCTTTAAACTTTAAACCTTGATTTAGATAAACATAATATTTAGAGACCCGACGTTTCGAGGTCTTTACAGCGCTCATGGTCACGGACATTGATTTTAGACAATCGAAGTATTTCATTAAAAGTTTAAATCTTAACTTTTTGTTAATGAACATTTTTTTTTTGTAAAAAGAAAAAAATACCCACCAAGGAAAGTTTAATAGAGATATTCATTGCAATGTGAAAGCAGTTGCCTTGGCAGACATTTGAACTGAGACTGTAACTTTTCTTAGATGGGGATATTTTCCAGACAAACTTTAGGTAAAGGAAAATAACGCAGAGAAAGTAAAGTAAAGCAGAACAAAGATAAAAATAAATAGTCAATAATATAAACTGTTACAATTTCGATCTTACAGTGCCCTTCCTAAAATAGCAAAGGCTAATTCTCTCATCGACTTTTTTGCTAACAAAGTTTCTGAGGCGTCCACTTTAAATTAAGCACTATGTACCCGATGTTACCTTTCTCTAGTAATATGTCATAGATACAAAACCTTAAAAATATTATGAATGCATAATGCGAGCATGCAATAGTAACACGTAATGCTAACGTGAAAGTAGGCACTGAAGCGACTTTAATACGTCTCATCACAGATTATAAAATACACAGTTAGAAACTAGAACCAGATAAAGGACATATTTTAACCGACTATCCAATAAGGGAGTAATGTTTTGTTTTAAACTCCACACGAACGGAGTTTCTGTTGGAAAACCAGTATTCCATAAACATAATGTAGGTAACAAATGAAACAAAAAAGTTCCGATATTACATGTTTGGCCGCATGAGATTAAATCGGCGCGATAGCCGATAACCCTTTCAGAATGCGACTATTACAGTAACCCAATAAAATTGGCCACGACTGTGGATTATGAAAAATAGAAAATAATTTGAGAAACTTCCGTTAACAAGAAACCTAATTTCCTTTGGCTAGGCTTCCCGCATTTTAGTATTAATATGAAACACGGGCTGCTTTTGTAGTCACGCGACGGGCTTTAACCAATGTTGTCTTAAATTAGAAAAAAACAACACGTTTCAATAATAAAGTCCTATAGATTGAAGGTACATGCATGTTTAACTGACTTAGAATAAACAAGAATAAAGCATATGTGTATTACAGCTATTGAATACGTTTTACGTAGTGATATAATAATCGTTTGATCGTTTCTGTCAATATTTTTATAATGGACCAAATAATTTAATGATAAAGCTGAAACAGTGCCATCATTGTCGTTTACTTTAAATTGGGAAACGATTCGATTGGGGGTCAAAAATAAGTTTTACGTCATCAAAGCATAACTAACTACTAAATTTAGTACTTAAAAACGAATCTCCACATCTGCTCATCGATTTTCGTTCAGAAATGCTTGCGACCCACCGTAAGGTCGATGAATAATCAGGTCATTGCCGGTGAAAATAGCGTCGTCTGAGTTAGCACTTTGAGCGTCTCATCTCTCTACGAACTGTCACATTATATAGGAAGCTGTAGCTACCATGTTGATGTTGAAGAAATCGAGTGGAACAGAGACAACCGACAGAGAGTAGCTATTTAGGGAAAAATAAATAAACAAAAAATGGTTCTACCTGATCAGTGACATAGACTCATTATCCATGTTAAGCCCGTGGTCCAGTGCCTGATCTCTCATCAGTCATTCCGAATAGCTGTCACACTGAACTATCAGAATAAGAAAACAGAAGGGAAAGTGCGCCTGTGGACTATAAAAGTCCATCGCAGTTGGCTGAAGTCCATTGCAATCGGTCGAAATAGTTCGGACACTATATTGTCTTAACTTTTTTTCGTAACTTCAGTAACTTCTAAACAGATGCAAAATACCAGTCTAGAATATTGCGATATAAAAAAAGATGGCGGATATTGTCGTTTTAAACCCAGCGGATCAGATTGCGAAACAACTCCGCTTATAAACCGATCGGATGTTACTATATCACTTTTATGACAATAAAGGTCAGAAGTTAATGATATGCTCGGTAGCACATTTGACTTGCCTTTTAGATCAGCCCCCGTAGTTACCTAGTTTTAAGTTCGGATTCGAAAAAATATGCGTTGCCATTGTCAATTCTTATGGATTACGAAAAAGATAGCATAGTTTCAGAATCCGTTTCCGACACATTGTGAATAAGAAGCAAGACTCACAAGTCTCTGACCGAGGACTAAAATCTTCACGAAGATTTTCTTTTCTATTCTATTTGTTTCGTCTCGTGGCGTGCTCGGATATTGTTTATCTATCGAATCCGATTTGTCTAGGTCTTACTACTGATGGTGTCGATATCCTTAACAAATAGCTGACAAAACTACAGGGTTAAAATTAGACCATTGTTTTAAATGTAATGTAAAGTGTAATTTTAAGTGATGAAAATGTACTAAAAAAATCAAATTAAATGTTATTTTAGTGTAAACGAAAAATAAATACATCATTTAAAGTTAGAGGAAGTCTTAGTTATAATAGGTTTCAGGCGGTAAATGACACACTGAAGAGTTTTTAAGGTATAATTTCACGTAATTATAATAGCATAAATTCACTAAGCTATCTCGTAACCGACTGTGTCTGTCAACTACTCAGCTAAAACTTTTATAAGTCGATCAAAACAACTTCCGGAAGTGGAGAAATGTTTAACACAATATTGTTTTGATCGGCTTACAAATATTATCTAGCGTATTAAAAATAACGATAATTAAATTAAAATTAAATTAAATAATTCTATGAATTTATAATGCTAAGTATAAGATTTAATACATTTCTTAAACACCATTATCCGCTGGCGGCCTAAAATATTTATAAGTCGAGCAAAACAACTTCCTGTGTTGTTTTGATCGGCTTCCAAACACTATTTATCGCTTAAATGATAATAATAATTTATATTAAATAAACTTAACCATTTATCTGAATTTATAATGTTAAGTATTCTGATTAAATTAATTTTATAAAACTAGTTTCCGGTAGCGATGAATGATATTATTATGATCGGCTTTACTTCTAACAAATATTATGTATGCATGCATGTAGATTTATATAATAAGTACATGATTAAATAAAACATCTAACATTCGGCCCTTCCTGACACATAGTTTGTCCTCAAACTTAATTATCAACAGATAGAGTTTAACACATCCATGCATGTACCTACATGGCAGCTGATGTGTGTTTGAACCGTTCAAATATTACAATTTGTTCATTGTACTTAATGTTTAGTTTTATTTTAGCAATAAAGAGTATCTACCTATACTTAAGTACAATGAAAACCTGCAAAACTTTTAACAGCTCTGGGCAAGCTTTATCAGCCTCAGTGCATTTATCAATCTACAGAGTTATAGAAGTGATTTATGTTTATACTATATTATATTAAATAGATACCCTCGGAGTAGGTTTGTAGAGTTTTGAAGTCTGAGCAATTATTACATTTTTGCTTACAACTTCAATACTATAATCATTCGCATACTTAAATAAATTGCAACAATAATTAAATAAGAGTGGATCTGTCAACACTCTTTCCAATTAATTGCTCAAACTAAGAGTGGACCTATCAACACTCTAGAAAATAAAATACATTTAAAAGTGGATCTGTCAACACTTTTATCATTTCAATCAATAATATAAGAAATACTAAGATTGAATCTGGCAATACTTTTCAATCACATTTATATTTTATGAGAGTGGATCTATCAACACTCTTAAATCTCCATTGAAATCAACTTAACATACAGTAGTGGATCTATCAACACCACAATTTTTGTTTTTAAACAAATGGCTCATACATACAAGGACATATATATAATTATTATACTCATGACACTTATATAGATTTATTCACTATGACTTTTTCACTACTAGAATTACTATCAGAGTTGTGATCGCTATAAGTCGTAATCCATGGCTTTATACGGTCTGCAGCCCAAATATTTGAATAATTTTTCTTAGAAATATTAGTCCCAACAATACTTGTAACTTCATATCTATCATTATCTAGAACCTTAGTTATTCTAAAAGGACCGGTATATTTTGGAAGGAGCTTCTTACTTTTTCCATCATTACTTGGCGTAGGTTTAAGTATTTTCACCAAATCACCCTCACTATATATTCTAGCTTTCGTTCTTTTCTTATCGTACCTAAGCTTTTGGAGTTGCTGATCTTTTTCAATGTGCGTATCTATTTTATCCCTTATATTTTCAATTGAATTTGATTGCCGAATATCATGCAATATATCTGAAAACACATTATCACCCTTACTTACAGACTGTACCCCAAATAAGGCTTCTGATGGTGTTTTGCCTATACCTTTATTGAGAGTGTTATTCATTCCCCATTGCAATTTACCTAGCACAGAATCCCAAAGTTTTTCGCCTAATTTATCTGTGTAAGCAGTGAGAGCATCTAAAATAGTTCTGTTGTACCTCTCTACTTGCCCGTTAGCTCGAGGAGATGCAACAGCGTTTAAAATATGTTTGATTTTGGATTCCTCACAAAACCTTTTGAATTCTTTGGCAGTAAAAGATGATCCTTGATCAGATATTAATCTATTAGGATAACCAAAAATAGAAAAAGACCTCATCTAAAGCATGTATTGTTAATCCAGATTTTAAATTTTTCAGGGGTTTTAAAAGGCAAAATTTGGTGTAGCCGTCTACTAGCACTAACAAAATAAGATTTTCCTTTAGAACTCTTTTTTACAAAGGGACCTAAATGATCCACGTGCACCGTATCAAAAGGTCTATTGACTTTATGTATTGGATGTAAGAAACCTTCTTTGGGACCTGTTGGCTCCTTACTGAATGCACATTCCAGGCAGGAACGTACATATTTTTTAATAAACCGTTTCATTTTAGGGAACCAGAAATCTTTTTGAATTTTATCCAATGTTTTTTCGATACTAAAGTGACCAATGTCATCCTGATTTAATTTACATAATTGAAATCGTGCCGATTTGGGTACAACCCATTTGAGCTCATTGTTCACTACACGAAACAATCTATTATTTTTAATTTTATAATTTTTTCTTTACTTCGGCGTACTCTTCACTCTCTAAAAGACTTCGAATATGTTGTATGTTTGAGTCTTTTAGTTGTAAACTAACAAGCCAATCCTCTTGAGTGATTCTTAGAATTGTGGGAATAAAGTCATTATTTGTTTCCGTTTCACCAGGTTGAGGATTTCTACTAAGCGCATCCACATGTGACATAGAATGTCCTGGCTTATATTGAATATTGAAATTATATTCTTGTATGGCAATCCACCAACGTGCAATTCTTGGAATTAGGTCTCTTTTCGTAAATGTGGCTCGCAAGGAATTACAATCAGTAACAAGTGTAAATTTTAAGCCTAATAAGTATACACGAAAACGCTGCAGCGATGCTATAACTGCAAGCGTTTCCAATTCGTAGGCATGGTATTTTTGCTCATCGAGAGTAGTTTTTCGGCTAAAATATGCAATGGGTTTCATTGATCCGGACTCGCTTTTTGCATTAAAATGCCCGCCAATCCATACTTACTAGCATCTGTATGCAAAAACGTTTCATTTCCCGGGTCATAAATGCCCAAAAGCGGTCTCTGTATCAATGTTTCCTTCAATTGTCGAAAAGCACTCTCTTGATCCAAACCCCAATGCCACGAACATTCTTTTCTAGTTAAGTCTGTGAGAGGTCGCGCTATTGTTGCAAAATTTTGAATAAATTTTCGGAAGTAACTTGCGAGGCCAATAAATTGCCGTACTTCATGCACGTTACGTGGAGTCGGAAATTGCTCTACTGCAGTTATTTTACCTTGTCCCGGCCTAATTCCACCCTCACCGATTTCATAGCCTAAGTACTCCAAATTGTCTTTAAAAAATGACATTTTTTCAAATTTAAGGTTAAACCTGCTTCCTGCAAGAGTTTGAAAGTTTCCTCGAGCCTGTACAATTCTTCATCGAAACTATTACCAGGAATCAAGATGTCATCCATGTAGGCAAGAGCGGACTTAAACCGAGTATTGCCAAGTACTTTATTAATCGTACGTTGAAATACAGCAGGAGAGTTAACTAGGCCGAATGGCATTTTTTTGAACTGATATAATCCGTCTGGAGTAATAAAAGCCGTGAGGTGTTTACAATTTGGATTCAAGGGAATTTGGTAGTAGCCACTAGCCAGATCTAGACTAGTAAAATATTTACTTCCGTTAAGCATATCCAGTTGGTCATCAATTCTGGGCATAGGAAAATGATCCTTTTTAGTTTTACTATTTAAAGATCTAAAGTCTACACACATTCTGTACCCTCCAGTTTTTTTAGTTACTAGTATTATGGGGCTAGCATAAGAAGAACTTGATTCTTCTGCTATATCATTGGCCACCAACTCTTGAACCATGTCTCGAACAATTTCTCTTTCCGAATAACTTAACCTATATGGTCTATGCACTACCGGAGTGTTATCATTCAATTCAATATTCATTTCTGTTAGCGATGTACAACCTAATTCTGACAATTCTTGAGCAAAACATGCTCGATATTTGTTAATAAGATCTACAACAGTCTCGCGTTGTGTCTGAGAAAGTTTACTATTGATATTAATATCATTTGGATCTATCGGAGTGACATTAGTCTTATTGGATATCCTATTACAATCCATAATTTCTATGCTTTCATCATGTTCGGGACCAACAATAGTGTTTGCTCGGACTAGAACTGACCCTTTATGAAACTTTATTGACTTTTCAGAAAAATTTTGCACTCCTATTTTACATTTTCCCTCATCCAAACGGTAAACTCCCCAAAATACAGTAGTCGGTATACCCAGTATTTCGAAAACTATTTTCAACAAGGATATCACAGGTGGACTTATCATTGTGAATACAATCTACAAATTCCAAGTTGCTAACAGCGCTATTAGTCACAATCCGTAACACAATTTTATCGGTTTTATCATTAACTGGCAAATGAGAAAGTTCGAATGGCACATTTCGCTTTAAAATATCTAACTGTTGGTTTGTTTTAATTACTACGACTTCTGGACGCTCCGTGAAATTTTGTCCTACTAATAACGGTTCATTCATCATTGAAGGCTCGACTATGTATGCATCTATCAAGGCAGTTACTTCACCAAGAGTTAACTTAATTTGAGTTCTTCCTAGCGGAGTACACACATTATTACCAAAGCCGCGAATAGTTGGTAGATTATCTTTAAATTTGGGTAGAGAATTTTGTTCTACTACTTCACTACTAACAAGTGTGCAATCGCTACCAAAATCTATGTAACACTGAATTTTGATGATATCATTAATAAGTGCTTCTTTACGAAACTTAGCATCTGTTTTATTAGACCGTGTTAACAAAGTACGTTTTTCAAAGTTCTTAAAGTTATTGTTTGGTTTATTCAGAAAAGACTCATTAGATTTATTTTTAAAACAATCCGAAGATTTGTGTCCAATTCTATTGCAACTATCACATTTTACTAAAGGTTTACTACATTTTTGGAATGTGTGACCTTTCTCCTTGCAATTAAAACATGTGATATCGGTAACTACACTACGGCACTGTGCACTACGATGCCCAGTTTTATTGCATCTATTACAATACATTTCTTTTGAATTCGAAAAGTTATTTTTGTGCTTGTTAAATCTAAAGTCAGACTCTCTACCCAAATCTTTCAAAAATTTTAAGACGTCTTCCGGATCACTCAATCGTGCTGATGAGGCACTGGACCTTATCATCCGATCATCTATACCGAATATCAAACAGTCAACTGCCCTTTTTCCCTTGATATCGCAAGCATTTAACAAAGACATTTTCTCAAAATAATAACCGTCTATTGAATCGCCTATTTTCATACGTCGGTCTAGCATATCAGATAGTAAAGCGCCATAATTAGTTTCCGAAGGAAAGGCTTTGATCAAACGTTCTTGCCACTCTGGCCAAGTCAAAAGTATTGTTTGAAGACCTTCATACCACTTTTGAGCATGCCCTGATAATTTTGGTAGAGCAAAATGGGATGTTTGCTCATCAGACCATTTATAAATTTTTGCGCATTCGTTAACCTTAGCAATCCAACTCTCTATCTTTTGATTTTTTTGTGTAGGATCAAAAGTAGGTATTATATTCTTATCATAAGAAATGCCATGAGTAGTAGAAGTAGATCGTAACATATTTTGTAACAACATTGTAAAATCATTAGAATTAATGGTTACAGTATTTGCCTTAGAAGCATTGCTTTGTTCACCAGAATGAGAGAGATGAGAAATTAAAACATTAGGCTCACGTTCCTCCTGGACATCTGCTGGTCCTGCTGGTGCCGGCATCTGTGACACTGCGTGCTGCATTTGCGCTGGCCCTGGCAGCGACACACAGTCCTGCAGCGTTGAAACTGAAGCGGCGATCTGCTCGCCGCGTAAAGTCTCAGGCACCGAAGGTTGGTTAGCCTGGTTTCTGATTGTGCTATTCTCCAAATGACCGACGCGTCGCGGCGGCGGTGATGGTGTCCGACCACCCTGGACGAGCTCGAACTTCTCGCGCTGCGATCACGCCTAATTCTCTTGCGCTGTCTTCTCACTTTCTTTGAAGTATGATTATCACTTTCACATGAACTGGTATGATGTCTGCGTCGCCGTTTGCTATAGCGAGACCGCGTACAGTTTCGCGATTTATGTCGATGTCGTCGATCGTGATTATCACGATCGTCCTCCATTACGTGGACGTGATATGAAAATCCCGCTTCTGATAATAGGTTTCAGGCGGTAAATGACACACTGAAGAGTTTTTAAGGTATAATTTCACGTAATTATAATAGCATAAATTCACTAAGCTATCTCGTAACCGACTGTGTCTGTCAACTACTCAGCTAAAACTTTTATAAGTCGATCAAAACAACTTCCGGAAGTGGAGAAATGTTTAACACAATATTGTTTTGATCGGCTTACAAATATTATCTAGCGTATTAAAAATAACGATAATTAAATTAAAATTAAATTAAATAATTCTATGAATTTATAATGCTAAGTATAAGATTTAATACATTTCTTAAACACCATTATCCGCTGGCGGCCTAAAATATTTATAAGTCGAGCAAAACAACTTCCTGTGTTGTTTTGATCGGCTTCCAAACACTATTTATCGCTTAAATGATAATAATAATTTATATTAAATAAACTTAACCATTTATCTGAATTTATAATGTTAAGTATTCTGATTAAATTAATTTTATAAAACTAGTTTCCGGTAGCGATGAATGATATTATTATGATCGGCTTTACTTCTAACAAATATTATGTATGCATGCATGTAGATTTATATAATAAGTACATGATTAAATAAAACATCTAACAGTTACAGGTTACGTACATATTATGACCGTGTTTGTTAAACTTTCAATAAAGTCAACAAAGTCGATAGGCCGTTCCGTCTTAGGGCGCCGGAGGTAAAGAGGGGCGATTAGAAGACAATTGTTTTTTTTTCTTTTTAGGTGAAAGGGGCTGCAGATATTTCAGCCTCGGGCGCTGGTAAAATTGTAACTGGCTTTGCAAACAAAAACATGTCATGTTTACATTATGCCACGATGCAATTCGACGGATCAGCTTCATATATTCAATTTAACTCCATTCAATTTCTTACCGGTGTCACATTTCAGAAATTGAAAACAGAGCCACACATCCCACATTTCTCTATTTACCCGTATATCCCAAACTAACCTGAAAAATCACCACGCGGTAAACTAAACCAAGGTAGGAAAACTGTGACAAACTTCTAAAGCTGCCTGTAATAACAAAGGTAACAGTCGGTCCGAGCGATTGTGATGCAAGCGAGAATACAACGCATGCCAACTTGCCCGTGCCAAGCTTTGCAATTAATGATTCATAGATTAATAAATTTGACTGGCCAATCTGTCTGTTCATCTGAAATACTGGATTGTTACTATATTCTGATAATTTGGTTTACTCTCTGATTGTGTGGTTTCGATTGTCATTCCATGTCACTTGCACACACGAACACTTGCTGAAATCGGTTGGACAACATCGTCATTATCAAACTTGACTTAAACTAGCTTACAGTGTTAGCTCTCAGAATAATAATAGTTATTGTATTCTAACGATTTTGAAAATTGCCGTTATATGGTGGTTCTGAAATTGTAGAGCTTCCTCCACTGCTCCACGTCCTTGCTGGACCTCGAGGTGATGAAATGAGATTGTACGAGTAGGTCAATCTCAGTTTATTCCACAACAGAAAAAAGCGACGGAGAAAGGAGTTCGCCACTAGTCCACGACCGCCAATTGACGTTATGCAATGTATACCTGGCTCTTTGATTGGCTCGATGGAACAGAGGTTGGTAACCCAGGTTCACTAACTACGTTCCTATATAAGATTTTAGACTTTCGCGTTCCATTACACTAAATATTAGACTTTATGGGTGGGTCTACACGCGTTATTAGGAGTAGCAAATTACATAGCTACTTACTGCCCGATCAAGAAATTCACAACCGCTGTGGCAGACGAAGACGGGCGCAGCCAGTTCGCTCGCGACCACGATTGGTGTAACCCAGTCGAAACGTCGGGCAGTAAGTAGCTATGTAATTTGCTACTCCTAATAACGCGTGTAGACCCATAAAGTCTAATATTTACGTTCCAAGACTTGTGGGTTGGATACCCACCCGGGACAAATATTTGTGTGACGCACATCGTTGTTCGTTCAGTGTCTGGGCATAAAATATTTTTAAGTATTTTTATGTATCCACTGTTGATTCTGATATCCGTAACACAAGTGCTTAAGCTACTTACTACGGGATGAGATCAATGTATGCGATGTTGAGTAATATTTATTTATTTATACCTACGTGACAATTAATGTTCGAGACAGAAGCCGGGAGGATTGCTGCAATAAGATAGAAACCTATAAGTTGGTGAACGGACGAATCTAATATCAAATCAAATCTGTATAGGCTCCTTCCCGAGTTATTAACCGGTATACCAAACCACCTCTGCCTTCACTCGAGCTCAAATGAACGCATCGCAGCCGACGCCCAGCACACAATTAAATAGGTCGCCGACAGCCTCGTCTCACTGACTATTGTAGACGATACTCCGCCGATGCGCTTCGCCAGACAATTGTGAACGCTGAGGAAATAAAAGCTAGAACCTATTCAGATGCTCGATTAATGTTTACCACTATGCCTCAGGTCCGACGACTGCTGGCTATGAATAGTAATTTTATTTGTAGACTACAAAGTTATGTATGTTACAGCAAGTTATATGTATCATAGCGTTTATAGAGTTCATAAACGTCCTTTCAATCGTCAAATACAAATAGTAACATGATTATACTTTTGCAATTTTGGTAGAAGCTTCTATTGAGACAATACTACAAAATGACATCTTGCACATTACGACACATTATTATTCACTACATTCATACTAGTTATTAAATGACCAGAGTTAAGTACCTTCTTCATCGAAGACTTTCAAAAATAAATCAAATATGGGATGATCAGGCGGCGCATTTTTATTAGATCAACCCGAATCGATCGTTAGATAGGTACTCGCTAGAGTTGATCAAACACTCCGTCCAATTTCAATCGCGCAATACCATTTTATCCCTTCCAGTGGTTCTAAACGTTCTAAACTCAACTGACAAGCCCTCATCTAAATTAATTAGTAAAAAAAAAGTTAGGGGAATACCTGCAATGTGAAATGTCGCCTTTCATAGTGTG
The DNA here is from genome assembly GCA_039566165.1 of Maruca vitrata. Lineage (NCBI taxonomy): Eukaryota > Metazoa > Arthropoda > Insecta > Lepidoptera > Crambidae > Maruca > Maruca vitrata. The sequence goes on from CM076926.1 coordinate 9,620,816, forward strand.
ACCACACGGGAACATCCTCGCTAATTGGTGACCACAAGTGTGTGAGGTGGTGTAATTAACGAACATTCGCGAGGCGGGGCGGCTCATATCTTCATTTCCCACCGCAGAGCGGGTGCAAGTGTAGTGAAATTAGCATGTTGCACAACTTTCAGGCTGCCGTGTAAATGAAAGCGCGAATGCCGACACTAAAGCCTAATTTATCTCTCTTTAACAGGCGACGTTCAGAGTTAAACAATGAAGGGATTCCCTGATTTCATTACCTAATGTGACACGAGTAGAACTATGAACAGATCAATTTAAGTTTAAGTCTTTATTCGACATAAATGGCATAATTAAAAAAAAAATACTACAGAATATTAATAACATTATAATTTATAATTTACCTTTTACAGGTAGTGACTTAGATATGTACTATCTTTGGTCGTGTTGTTTTAGTCTTGCACTTAGAATTTAAAATGCATACTAACATTTCCGATACTTTTGCAAAACTGCATTTAATTTTCATCCGAAAAAAGACGTGTGGCACTCGGAGACTGCCGCGGTATAGCTATTGCATAGCATCGTCCGATATCGGAGCAGCTCGTCTTGATTTGTGCGAGTTTCGTAGAGTCGTACAATACGTCTAACCGCACGCACACAAACACCGTGCCGAAGTCTACCGAACTGAAACGACGTTAGATGATTGTGAGGTTTTTTCGTTACTGAATTTCTTGGTTCGGTCGCCGCGCTCAAAGCCCGCGATAAAAGCTATGCAATAGCTTAAAAATTTCATCGATTATCGGATGATGCACCGTTAAAAATAGAGCGAGTACAATATCGTTTTATACAGGGTGTATCTCATTTCGATTTATTCCTTTTGACGTCACAATACGTCGCGCGCGTCACGTCATGTCACATGTCACTTTTGACAGGCGCCGGAGCCGAGCACGTGGTGTTGTCACATCGGCTTTATTTATATTAAAAACTTCATTGTGATGATTCGCATTAACTTGTTATGGCGTAACGTGGGAGATAAGTCTGCATTGTTGAAACCAGATCGGCGATCTGATCTTGGCTGATCTCAATTGAGATCGGCCGCCATGGCTGAAATCGGTCGGACGCCTTTAGATAACTTTGATTTGAGTTTAAATTAGCAATCAAGTGGTATTAGTAACAATTTTTTTTTTTTTGCTTTGTGATCTACATAGTTTAGATTACGAGGTTTACTTCGGTAATTAGATTTTGAATGTAGAAGTACTGATAGTAACCTTTTTCTTAGAGCAGCCGTGATTGTTGCAATTTTATAAAAAAACAGCTGACTAATTTTTAAAAAATTACACTGTACCTATGTAGGTACTTAATTTTTTTTTGTATTCATTACTTTACCGGCTATTTTCGTATTACTTACTGAGCAGAAAAAGAGAACAGGGAATATTATTAAGAGAAATTACTGTGTATTATTTAGTTTCTTAATTAAAAGAATTTTAACTATTCTTAATTTAAATACAACGGTATGTACAACGTAAAAAAATAGGTTGGAAAACAAACGATAAACTAAAACTTTTTTCAGGATTTTTTCTCGGTTCTGGTAAATCACAATATATTAGAACAATACGGTTCATACATTCAGATCAGCTGCGTCATTAAAACCAAGCTTACCAGGTTCCGCTGAAATACCCCAAAATTTATATCAAAATGTAACTTTAAATTCTGCCCTAATTCCGTACCGATGAAACAGAATAATGAATTAGCCACGGTAGCCGGGCCTCATCGCAACTCATGTGTTGCATTGTAAAACGCATTTGCCCCTAAACGATTTAGGACAATAGCAGTTAAGTCGGATGCTAAACACGTGTCAAATGTCGAGACACCGATTCAACATATAAACGAGAGTCGTAATAATATCACAGATATCGGATAGCTAGGGGAGCCCGGGAGCACAATGGCTTATAGCGAGCATCGCGCGTGACGAATCACCCTGTATCTTAGGGGCGAATGACGTAAAAAATAGAATTAGGAGTTATTGCAGCGTGCAATACTAGAATATTGTTAAATCCTATTATGCCCACTCTGGTAGGCGATTCCATTCTGTGTAATCGCTTAAGAATGTGGTTCACTAAATAAAACGACTATTTGATATCATCCTATATTTTATCTATAGGTATCTTAGATCAAACATACAACACACTTGCATAAGTTGGTTATAGCAGTAAGTATTCGTATTAAATTTTACTTAACAGCTCTAAGGAACACTAAAAACTACCAAAAAAAACATAAAGTAGGCTTTCAAAAAGTAGCTAGCGATTATTAAAAAGAAATCAAAAATGTCTCCAATCTGAGTGTAATAAATAATGTTCTGCATATTTGCCATTGTACTCTTCCGAAACCTTCAATAGTAAATGTAAATAAAAAATCAGCGCGTTAAAAACATTATCAGGTCATCGGGTCAAACTTTACAAGCTTCAAAGTACTTTAACATGTTACGCCAAGAATGAGGTAAGCGCTCAGCAATTGCCTGGCGATCTCATGAGACATTCCATCATGAATATGCAGACTCGACCCGCCCATGTGCAAAGTTGCACCAAACGCTAAATAACTTCACACTATACTTATTCAACTAAGTAACTAGCTTGAATCTAGCTTAAGACAATTGAAGAGTGTAAAATAGATGTTACATACATCGTATGTGATGAGTTTTGATGCTACAAATATTTATTTATCAATTTCAGTATACATTAAATAACATTATTTTTTATTTAATTAACCGACTTCAAAAAAAGGAGGAGGTTCTCAATTCGTCTGTATGTATAATATTTTTTTTTTTTTATGTATGTTCACCGATATTTTCGTCAATTATACACGGACTTCACAAATTTTTTTTGTTAGATAGAGTTTACTTCAGAGGTGGTCCCCATTTTTCACCAGTCCCGGATCTGATGATGGGATCCAGGAGAAATCGAGGGCAACCTTCAAATTTTATAGGGACATGTACCGCGTTTTGCATATTATCTGAAGTTATATTGGCATTTGCTTCTGGCAATCATAATGTTATGATGCTGAGCTGATGATGGAAGGTCAACTCCTTAATTGTTTGGAGTAAAAGGATAATTCTTTCAATACTGTATACATATTAAGACTACTAGTTATAATATCAGTAGTATTACAGGTGAGCTGAACTAATAGGGTGAAAAAAATGTAACACTAAAAAGTATGAAAAAAAATTTGTAAAAAAACCGCCTTCAAAAACTCGACTCACTAAAAATTGCAAAATAATATAATGCGAACCTTTATAATCATCTGGGTATGAATTTTATATGTTTTTGAAGGCGGTGCCAATCAAAATTTTGAGGAAAACGAAGCACTCTGTGCTTGTCTGTATGAATTAATATAAACGGCACCGCCTTCAACAACATATAAAATTCATACCCAGATGATTATAAAGGTTCGCATTATATTATTTTGCAATTTTTAGTGAGTCGGGTTTTTGAAGGCGGTTTTTTTTTGTTTACAATTTATGTACTTTTAAATGCTTTATGTGCCTTATGTACCATGCCAAAGTGATATAATGTGTTATTACTTAATTTTTTTTATGCATCTTATGTTGGTAATGAATAAGTAATTTCTAAAAACTTCAGCACATTCAATTAAATTTTGTTTCTCAAATAGTTTGAAAACTGTTATTTTTCCCCTCCTGTAAAATGCAGATGTCGTATCACAGCCACTTATTGCGTGTAATATACGTGGCGTACTCGTGCATATTATGACGATTACAACTTTTACAACTTTTTGAATCGTTATATCTCAAAAACGGTGGCTAGTAGAAAAAAAGTATAAATTTAGTTTTTGTAGATAATTTTATAATCTACAATTTTTGTCTGAGGTATTTTTATGATAAAACTTACCGTTTTGCTGAAAATCGCGAAAAACTCATTTTTTGACTTTTGACCTTGAATAACATTTTTTCCTTACAGGGGAAAGATGGGGAACTTTCAAATTTTGTTTTTAATGATATTTTAAGCAATCTTACCGATTTTCAGCTTGGTGGGAATTTATGTAACTTTACTCTTATTTTTTGGTCTAATTTGACCGGACTATTAACACAAATGTGAAAAACAAAAACAGAAGTTATTGCAACTTACACAACCTACATTCATAAGCACAAAGATTATTGTATTTTGAATTATAACAGTTTTCTATAAAATTTAAATTCGATTCTCATCACTCATAATAATATACTCGTGCATCTCTCATATTTGAATGAATCGCTTTCAATTAATGAATACAAGCAACTTACCCCTTTAAGTTTATAAAGTGCAAGTGTAATAATGCCACGAGCTCACAAGCAACGCTGTAGTCGGTTAGGTACGGACGCTTTATTATCCCTGTATCAATGCAATGTCAGGGGATGCCCTGCAGTAGGTACCTGAATGAAATCCTAGATGTATAATTACCCGCTCGATGGACTATCGGCCAAATACTGGAACATTAATTCGATATTTAAGCGTTGATTTGCGGATGAGATACGCCGTGAATTTTTAATACTTAGTTGTTTTCCCGAAGCAGAACGATTTACCTTGATCAGTATTATCGAATAATGCTTGTTATTTCTTGAAAAACAAATCAACTCAAAAAAAAAAAAAATCATTCAACTCGAAAGCGTGAGAAGCGATAGTTCTCTTACGAGATGTGATTAACTCAGGTACTGATTTCCGCATGGAATCGTTGATTAAAGCTCAAGAAGCCTTACGCCTAAAATAATAAAGCGGTTCAAGCGTGCTTTCGAGTATCGTATATCACTTTTGTAAAACTGGTATTTATTAATTATAATATAAAAAAACTGCACAAATCTGTTTCAGTAATAAGAAAGAATAATTATACTGCGAATAGATGTAGTTCCAAATTCATCCGACATCCATGACTCTTGGAGCAAGAGTCAGGGGCACTATGCAATGAGCCAACATGCCAGTCAACATTAATCACCTACACAAAACGATTACAAGGCACTCTAAGATGTGAGTGGTGACTTGTAAGCAATTCGCGGCTCGTCAGCTCCTCATGAATATTCAGGGCCGGTGACGCCGGACGGCGTCCGAACTTGTATCAAACGCAATATAACTTTATGTATTACTTGCTTAACTGCTGAGAGAATATTAAGCGCACTTATAGCTATCGAACCGTTACTCCAACTATATAAATAAACATTAGTTAGTCTATATAGCAATGTCTACGTATATTCGCTATGGCCCGAAAAGTCAGTATTCCTATCCAGCATATTAAAGAGTAGGTAATTATTAACTGTGTGGCTGATTGGATGGTACTATATGTTTTGACGCAGAGACAAGTTTAAAGTCGGACAGAAGATATAAAACATCTTAAACCATACATTGATAAGTAAAAAGATAGGTAAAATAAATGTCATTTTTTTGTTCTAGCCATCCCTAGCCGTCGCATGCAGAATGCATCCGACAAACAGCGGACATAACTGACGCTGACTGACGGACGCTGGCTTCGCTGCGTAAATGTTTCCGATGAATCGATCCTACACAGGACTGTTTTCCACCGAAGCCGACAAGAGAGAGGCGGAGAGATGAAAATGTGAATACGAGCATATACCTAAGATTGTGTAGAGAGAGCGCTGGCTATCGTGTCCAGGGGCTTTTTAGGGCCAATGTTGCGTTACACGGGCGCGGGTTCATACAAAATTGACCCACAGAGAGTACAAATGTTGTTTGATACTTAAGACCGTATAGAGGGCAAGCTAGTCCTTTTGCGGATGCGGTTACGGGAGCATGCAATTACGACTTTAAGGACTGTTAATAAAACACTATTTTCTTTACGCTGTTGACTTCCTCGTTGGTCTATTGGTAGCAAGAGATGCGTTAGGAGCGAGAGGTTCCCGGTTCGAGTCCGGGGTCAGGCAAAATTTGTGTGAGTTTTTCTGTTAAAAAATTACTCAGCCCGGAATCAGGAAGTTGGCGGTTGCGGGCCCGTGCCTTGGAAAGCACTGTTAAGCCGGTGTTCCTGCGCCCGATCTCATATCGGTCATGTCGGATTGCCGTCTCACCGAACTATGAGAGCAAGGAAACAAAGAGTGCACTTGTGTTTGCGCGTACACTTGTGCACTATAAAATGTTCTGCGCAGTTGGCTGATCTCCATTGAGATCGGCCGCCATGGCCGAAAACAGTTGAACGCCTTATATTATAATTATATTTTTTTTTTCTTTACGGCCGTGTCAGTGCGCTCCGCCTCACTCCACTCGGTGACTTTTGTAAACGGCTCGAGCGACACGGTAGAAATCCTTAAATTAGTATGAGCCGCCCTCACCGCCGCCCTAGCAACCGCTCACTGCGTGCGTCCGGTTTGCAGCCCTAGGCCAACGCTACGTTACCCGGTCGTAGGGAGTAGCCTCATTTAAAATTTACTTGTCGGCGACTTTTGTATGAACTCGCACCCGTGTCCGCGTAACGCAAACGTGGCCCTTATCGGTTTGCCTTGTGGTCAGCCACCAGTGCCACAGCCCTGTGTGGAGCCACGATTACCTACATAGCCTTTCAAGTGTGAATGTATAAGACATTTCAATGAAAAGTTATATGTTTATACAAAAATAATTTAAAGTTGGACTGACATTGTGAACATTTTTTATAGATATATCGGGCTTTAGGGTGTTATTTACGAGCCTCATAATCGACCTATTTATTTTAACGTTAAGTTCACTCGAAGTCTATAAACTATTTGGAGAGTCTATTTACAGCCTGCTTATGAATGATTAAGTGTCAAGATTAATTGAAGTACCTACGCGTTAAAGTCCCAAAATAGACATTCCTAGAAATACTTTAATAGCATTGTCGATTATTTGCGCTTATTTTACGGATTAAACTAGCGTGTTTTGCTATTTTAAACATATTATTCAGATATCCGTCTTTTCGAGCTCTTTACATCGCTCGTGGTCACGGGCAAGACATGATCTAATTATATACGCGAGTTTAATACGTAGAATTAATTTTATTTCAAATACTTGAATAGCGTTTGTACAGTTTTCATCCATTCGACTTAAGAGTCAATTCTAGTTAATAAAAGTAGCTACGAATATAAAAACATGTCTTTTTAACATCTAAACCCTTAAAAACGAAAAAATTGCGTACTATTTATTCCCAAAGCTATTCAATGTTATTAATTGAATGATTATGGTACTACATTTACCTTTTCATCGAATCAAGCGTCCGTAATTACTGCCAAACAAACACCATTTATTTGGAGCGATGATGATCCTACAACAAAATGAATGCTTACATTGTTGCAATATGTGTTCATAACGCCTGCCTGCCCACATTGTTCATTTAATTTTCGCTTAAATGATATCATAAATAACGGAACGACGCTATCTTACCCTTCTTTTTGAATTTTTAATTTTATATTTAAACTTTACCCATTTTTTACCTTCCCCTTATTTAATAGCAGGCACAGATTATATTATTCACGTGTTTTTGCGAAAGTGTCGAATAATATGTAAGATACGTATTTATGTTGATAATACTATTTATGTCATAGTTATGAAAATATATTAAATTTCTAATTTTTAGTAACTGTAGGTATTTTAGCAATATAAACATTTATAATTTAAACTGTTCAAATAAAAACATAATTTCTCTGTAGCTTGTTTTTCGGAGAATGAAAACTGTTTTTTAAACAAGAAAAATGTTTTTCATCGTACAGTGGAAGTTGGTGCACTCTATTTGCAGTTTTCAATATTTTTATTACATACCCTACTTTATGACATTCTTGTGTACAAACAACTTTCCATTTGTTTATTTTTAAGGTAAATCTTATTATCAATCAGGAAATTATTGGTATCCCGCAGAGCTGACGTACAATTACTTCAGGAAATATGAAATATCTTCAAAGTTATCACTTAAAAATAAATTATCATAAACAATACCTAAAAAGATCACACCACTGGAAATATTAAAACATACGACGCGCTTTATACATATAAATATCAGTTTAGCGTGACGGGGTGAATCCCTCCTCAATTTATTTTTTCTATGGCTTTGGTCACCCTTCGCAGATGAAATTACGATAGATAGAAACTCGACTTCCTTATCTGCCGTAATTTCGCGAATAGATACAATTTCCTATCTTCACTTTTATTAAGTTGATGCGCACTACAATAGCACTTAAGAAAACGAATAGCACGACCAAATACAATCAAATTAGCGAGAGAGCGAAGGAATTACTGGAGCTATTAGAGCTACTATTGCTAATACTTATAAATCACGACACTTACAAATCCTATGTATTTAGTTCTATTGTTTTTCTACGTACATTATATTATGCTACATCTAAAAAAGTCAAGTACTATGCATCCTCCAAGGTACTAGGAAGAAAATTGCTTACCCCTTGGTATTTTCGATGAATAAAATTGTTATATCTTATTACGTATGAAACTTCCATCTTTCATACAACAGAATAAGATATTTTAGATATTCAACCCTTTCGAATGATTGATTGAATGAGATAGAGTCTGTGATGGATGAATTTGTTATTTAAAGGAAAACGCCCGACGTACTATTTGCCTTTCAAAATGCCTTTCTAGGTAAAATAGACATATTTTCCACAGAGGCTGTAACATTGTATCACTATGATAAATATTATTTCGGTATATAGGACACTCGTACTTTGCTAGTTGAATCGAAACTCAACACACAACAGTCGAATTTTGCTAACATACATTCCCATATTCTATATTTTCCTGAACGAAAAATGTAACCCTACGCTTTGATTGAATAAGAGTATCTATTGCACTGCAGATATTGATTGAAAAGCAAGCCCCGCGATTGCTTGCTAAATAACTTTTAAAAACTTTCTATGGTATATCACGTTTCCTCGAAAAAAGCTAGCCAGTCTCAATTCCCGCTATTGTAACGCAGGAAACACTATTTTCATTTTTTCCTCTTTGGCCGGATGATATACGCGACAATCGGGGAGTGTCCGCCGCGCGATTTTATTGAGTTATTATCGTGTTTCTTTTTATGTACGTTACAAGTTGAACTTTATGATCGGATCAGGCACATTAGTCAACCTAGTGGTAGAATTATTATGGTAAGTTATTAAGCTAAGTTAGGTTTAAAATATTTTTTTTTACTAATACATATTTTGCATGTTTTATAAATAAAACTTATTATTTTTCATTCATTGACTCAATCGAGTTCAGAAGAGAGCCAAGTGAATAGGTACCTAATTTAAAGGGATAAAAAGGCAATGAGAAAACGAATATACAACGTCCATAACTGTTTAAGTGGTAGTAAACTAAAAACCTATAAAAAAAAGTAATGCATTGACAATAAATTGTCGATAAATGTATTTTAAGTACAATCAACAGTGCGTCAGACGTAGCACTTTGTACTTTGACCTGTCATTATGTCCAAAGCATACCGTTTATTCAATTGTTAGTGACACGTCTAACATATTGTTGACTGAGTTAAAATATGCCTAATGATTCTATTCTACCCATGAATTCATATAATAGAGTTTGAAACTTGTATCATAACAAATTGTTATAACAATGGTATGGATAACACAAATTTTCTTCGGTGTGCAAATGATTTAAGGGCTATTCAAGTACAATTTTATTGAGCTACGGGCAACGAGCTTATTTCAAGCACAGTGGCAGCGAGTGGAGCTTTATTTGACAAATGACCGGTTTACTGCCACCAAATTTTAGTAACACCACATTCATCTCTTTATCTACTACCCACTAGTTTGAGTTACAGTTTTACTGTTTATACGGATACAAATAATTCATATTTACAGTATATATTGCACAACATGATGGAAAGTCCAAAAAGTAAGAACTTAGAAACAATATAACATACCTGTGTATTAAATAAGAACATAACATAATCATAAGTAACAAAACAAAAAGATTGTCCGTCTTACATAATTGTGCACAATAATGTGTTATATGCATAAATAAAATATAGATAATAACATTCACACTTGGCTTTCTAAAAATACGCATGTACCAATTGATCATAGGAGACCAAGTCCCAGAGACTAATAAAAATACTATTTTAAAAAATATGATTCGAAATTACTTATGTACTTACATCTTTAAATAGGTAAGTAATTTTACCTAGATACACATTGCGGAAGAATCAGTATTCGATTAGTATTAAATCAAAGAAAAGATCATTCCGTGGAAGGGATGATATTTTCTTTGCTGTTTGGTATCCATCTAAGCATTTGTGGTAGTATTTACCAACTTTAAAAATATTTCTTTTTAACAGTATCTCAAGTAATTTACTAAAATACCGTCGTACCATCAATTGGGACGTATTTTATTACGGCAATAGGTAAATAAACAAAGACTGAATAATTACAACGATCATGGTCGACTTGGTAATGCCATTAACGTATTTTATCATGGCGGAAATTCGACGAGATATCGTCCGTGACATCGCTTCGCATTTATCATAGATAGGGACAACTTGAACTTGTGATATCGTTTTATTGGAGAAAGCTCATAGGGGGCGAGTGCGTAATAAAAGCTGTGCTTTTATTTCAAGATAACTGTATACAGATTGCAGTATAGATAAGATTGAATGCATCTAAATAAATAAGGTTGTTGTATTGCTTATAATGCAGAGCACTAGCCTCTAATAGTAACTATACGATAATAAAAGCGTGTTAATAAAAGTAGGTAGGTCGTTACTTAAAATAAGTATAGGTATGTAATATATTTATGAATTGAAACAATAGAAATTTTTAAACAGCTTTTCTCCCCGCTCTCGGCGACATAGACATAACATGGAAACTTTCTAAATCTAATATCACGTACTAAAAGCCAAGTAGGTAGGTATCAGTTTGCAGAATTTAGTCATATCCGCAGAAGTATAAGCACACAAAAGTAGTCCGTGTTGAAGAAGATAATATAATGTTGAAAAAACTTACAAACCTATGATTTGTATTAAAAAATACCGAAAATAAATAATGTGTTTAATTTAAAAATGCTTAAACTTACTGCAAAGAAACTTACAATTCTATGCAGGTTTGGGTACATAATACCGTTATTAAGTCTTTAGATCCTTTTCCAACCCATAATACTCAACAAAAAACGAAAAAATCTCATTAGAACATTTATAACGTAGAATTACACCATCATACTTAACTACTGAGATACTAGTTACATACTTTCCACAAGCTTTACTTTGCTTTCGCATCAGGCATCCAGTAAAATGAGTCACCGTAACAAAGGGAATGATCCAGACGACAGGAGAGGCCATTGTACCCTCACATTCCATTCATGGCGAGTGATTTGGAGGAAGCAGCTTTTAAACACTATAGAACATAACGACAGTCTATTTGCCGTGTTACTATGAACGGGTAATTAGAAATATCCACCTATACAAATGTATGTAATAGCTTTTTCTTGTAGAGCAACTTATACTTTTCCCTTCCAGAGTCCAGAGAAGCTCCAGCTCTTTGTAATTAGAAATACTACATATTAAGCTATTTTTTTTTTATAAAAGGCTAACAAGATGACCTCACTCCACCTGATGGTAAGCGGTAGTGAGATCCAAATATGAGGTCGACAGGCACAATAGATCGTATTGAGCCTGTCGCACTCACCCTGAAGGCCTGCTTAAATGCCGTTTCACGCCTGAAGAGCCCGTGATCATGGCCGTGAAACAAAACAACATGGTAAATATCCCGGACAGTTACAGTTTTCTAACTACATATTAAGGTAAATTCATCATTATCATCAACGGCAAGATAGTTTTACCAAATAAATGGCAACAGCCACACCAAACTAGTTTAGAAGGTTTGCACGTACTATTTAATCGAATAACATGCATATAATACTTTAGTTATCGACTTTGATACAAGACATCAAAAGATCACATGGTTTATTTATTGAAGAGGAGCTGAATATTTAGGCGCGTTAATAGTGTCTAAATTAATAGGAAGACCGCAAAATCGTAAATCTTGTCGCTCGGTGACTAACAACTTACTAATTAGATTAAAAACTAGTTGGTATGGGTGGGTCTACATGCTACATGATAAAAAAACCGAATCATACTTTTCAACTTTATCGAATAATATTATAGTAAAAGTAACTTGTGATGATGTGATGAGTAATTTGTTACTTAAGATATGTATGAATTATTCATTCATTTCTTTATTTGTATAAACTTTATCTTGATCTCTAGCTATTCCATAAAATAAAACAATAGCTTTGACCGTCAAAGTGGAATTGACTGAAATTAATTAATTCCTCCAAACAATGTAACAGCGAAGTAGTTTATGAAACAGAAACAGGTATTTGAATGAAACAACTTGTTTCCGTTCAATTTGCGTACCAAAGAGTTCTGTTGTTGTTGAATTTCACCGGATTACAAATGATCATTCGACTACCGCCGTTGTACAATGAGAAAATGCTTCAGAAACTCATTGTGTATGTATGAATAACTTTTTAAACAAACGAAAAATAAATTGACTGGCTCGGTGGAACAGTGGTTAGTGACCCAGGTTTATTAGCTACGGTTCCAAGAGTCGTGGGTTCGATTCCCACTCGGGACAAATATTTGTGTGACGAACATCGGTGTTTGTTCCGTGTCTGGGTGTATTATTAAATATATTTAAGTATATTTGTGTATCCACTGTTGATTCTGATATCTGTAACACAAGTGCTTAAGCTACTTACCACGGGATCAGATCAATGTATGTGATGTTGTGAAATATTTATTTATTTATTTAATTGAGACTTCAAATGATGACATTGTATTAAACGTATCCATAAAAAAAAGTTGATTTTCATTCGTACTTTTGGACTGTTTTTAAAACCCCTGGCTTTCATAGAATCTGTTCTGATTTTGCTGCCTCGTTGGTTTATTGGTAGCAAACGCTGCGTAAGGACCGAGAAGTCCCCGGTTCGAGTCCGGGGTCGGGCAAATTTTGTGTGAGTTTTTCTGTAATGAAATTACTCAGCCCGGAGTTAGGAAGTTGGCGGTTGAACGCCCGTGCCTCGGAAAGCACGTTAAGCCGGTGGTCCTGCGCCTGATCTCTCATCGGTCATGTCGGATTGCCGTCTCACCGAATTATGAGAGTAAAGGAATAGAGAGTGCACTTGTGTTTGCTCGCACACTTGTGCACTATAATATGTCCTGCGCACTTGGCTGATCTCAATTGAGATCGGCCGCCATGGCTGAAATCGGTCGGACGCCTTATTTTTTTTTATTTTGATTTTGCAAAAACAAATGACGATCGGTGACCTACTACTTGAGTGACAAATTGGTTCTCATCATTGCCACTAGAATTAATCATCATCGATTGTCATTTGTTCTCACAAGTTCCTTTCTTTCCAACGGACCCGATTCCGTTTTAAACCAACAGAGTGATTAACTCACAGAACAAGATTAGCTGGGTAATTTTGATTGGCCAGTACGGAGCGCTCCGGGGCCGGGGCGGGCGATTTGTTAGTGAAAAGTATTTTCTTTGTGAGCATTTCTCTAAATCCGGCGAGAGCAAATTCAATTTGAAGAAGTGTTCCTCGTAGACGGTGTGCGGAACACAAACAGTCCGCAAGCTCGCTAACTAGTTTAACTTGGTATTAGGGAATCCATTTAAAACATCGTCGACATCCCATAAGCCTTGTATTGGTTTTAAAATTGTTTGATTGGGAATTCAAACATGCCTTTGTCGAACTAAAACCAATATCTACTATATAAATGATTGATACAGCTAATGAGCAACTAGGTTTTCAATGTGTCGCATGATATAAATGTAATAAAAAAAATAAGGCGTCCGACCGATTTCGACCATGGCGGCCGATCTCAATTGAGATCAACCAAGTGCGCAGGACATATTATAGTGCACAAGTGTGCGCGCAAACACAAGTGCACTCTCTATTTCCTTACTCTCATGATTCGGTGAGACGGCAATCCGACATGACCGATGAGAGATCGGGCGCAGGACCACCGGCTTAACGTGCTTTCCGAGGCACGGGCGTTCAACCGCCAGCTTCCTAACTCCGGGCTGAGTAATTTCATTACAGAAAAACTCACACAAATTTTGCCCGACCCCGGACTCGAACCGGGGACCTCTCGGTCCTAACACAGCACTTGCTACCAATAGACCAACGAGGCGTAAATGTAATAACATACTATCATAACCACTAACAAATCTGTGATGTGGTTTCATCAGTACATACCATGTGAATAAGGATTTAAATCATTATTTGTTACAGGTAATTTGTATACAGTTTATTTATTCGCAGAACTGAATAACTCGAGCGGAATAAACTGGAAACGCCATACCATATCCTTCCAAGAATTCGAAATACAACGTAAGTTTTAAGTTGGTAAATGTTAAATACCGTTTACGTAACTCGGAGCATTTCGGTTAACTGCAAACAGTTTTAACCGGGCAGTATCCCCGGCTGCAATCAAAGAGAACCAACAAATTATAAACGAAGTACTCTTCCACGGAAATCGCGATGCCAAAGACAACTGGAGTCTAGATTATTAGCTTTTCCGAGAACTTCTCGAGCGTAGTATTGATATCGGGTAAGGCTGAATTCATTAGGTTAACCAAGCAAACTGTTAATAACGAATCGATACATACACTTGTGCTGATTGCTGATTACCTTTTTTTCTACATACGTGCCCAAATTGTAAAACTGATTATACACATTTACATTATTTACATCTTTTAGGCGTAGTTAGGTCCTTTACCGAACAAAATCTCGTGACCACGAACTTAAGAAAGACTTTTTTTCTACATACGTACCCAAATTGTAAAACTGATTATACACATTTACATTATACACATCTTTTAGGCGTGGTTAGGCCCTTTACCGAACAAAATCTCGTGACCAGGAACTTAAGAAAGACACAAAAACAGGCTAAGAATCTTTATCTTATTATACCTACGCGAATTCCATACGTAAAACTGTTTAGTAGTAGTTTTATTTGAAACGATAAAGAATACCTATTATATACAGCCGATTGAGGAACTACTCGTAACTTTGATGACGATGAATTCGAGTTGTAAACTTATTAATTGTTGTTTTGTTTGCAACAACAACACGGGAACAATTATTTAGCGTTGTTGCCCAAGCGATTCCGCCGCGCTTAGCATAATTGGTATTAAGAAATTTTGGGGGAATTGGGATAAATAGAGATGGCGCTCGGCGTACCGACCAGCTGAGACATTACGAACACCCGCCGCTGTCAGACATACTTACAACTATAGGTAGATCTTTTATATTTATTTGTAAACATTATGGTGTGGCTTTTGATCCTTTCGTTGATTAAGTATTGATTTGTGTAACTTTCGGCCACTACGCTGCGTCGTTTATATTATGTACTAATTATTTCTTGTGTTATTCTCATTTTAAGTGAACTTAATAATCTATCATGTAGTTATGAGAAATAAATATCTTGAAACAAAACCATCCTCTGTGTTAGGTAATACAACATAGGTAATGTAGTTTCAACCTACATCATATTATAATCCTTACTGATTGTGAATGTAAAAGTTACCCCGTCTGTCTGTTGCTCTATCACGCCAACAGACAACTGATTTTTTTTCTAACTGACATATGATGATGACTTGGAGTAGCCTCGTCATAATCACCGGACTTGCGGGGGAGCGGATGGCTCTCACCTCTAAACAAGCAAAGAAATTTAGTACACACTTTACTGTCATTCTCACACACATTAGAAAACAGGAAATGTTCAGGATATCGAAACATTGGGAATTCGATAAAATAAGGAAACAGCTAAATATCCCAAAAAAGTTAGGTATTCTAATTGGGTAGCAGTCTAGCAAGAGCCTTATAAAGAACATAGGCAACTTTTTGACCATGTGATAAGCGAGTAAACTTCTTATGCGATTACCGACTTCACGCGGATTGCGGGTGGGAAGTTAGATTATCTTAAAATACCTTTCATCCATTAACCAGATAAGCAAAAGTCGTTCCATATTCGAATCCTTCGAATCAATCTTGGACAAAGATGCTAGCCGAACATGCACATAGCATAGACGCTAGGAACGAGCCACCCTAGCCATGACATCTTCTTTAATAAAGTGAAGCCAGGGCCATAACTACAGGGGATCTTAATGGACATTAAAAACGTGACGCCACCCTAATAGCCCCTTTAAGCCGAAATTAGCGACTCCCTAATAGAAATTACGAAGGTAAATAATATTTTAATAAGCTGGAGTATTCGTAACGATAACTGGCTCACGCAAATGTTTGTAAGCAATAGAAGAAATACGTTCTGTAATATAGCATCTTCATTAAAGTAGGTGCTTAAAATTAACTGGCGATTTGGAGAACAGTAACTTGAATGGTTTAGATTTTCCTCGTAAGCCGATTTGCATACTCAATTTCGTGGCAATATCTGTTATTATTTAAGATTATTGAACTGATAAACAGAAATCCAATTAAAATTTATTCAAAAATCATAATATTAAATAACTGGGACATTTCCACACACGGTCATCTGACCCCAAACTAAGCAGAGCTTGTACTATGGGCGACATAGACTGATATACATACGTATATATTTTTATATACATACTTAAATACATAATCACACCCAGACACGGAACAAACACCGATGTTCATCACACAAATATTTGTCCCGAGTGGGAATCGAACCCACGACTCTTGGAACCGCCAGCCAGGGTCACTAACCACTGTTCCACCGAGCCAGTCTAAATATACTTAGGTAATTGTTTTATTTAGATGTCGTGGTTTAAACCATGGAATATTAGCTATACATATTTGAAAACTTCATATTTACTTGTTATCATGGCGTTTGCAACAATGAAGAAATATCGGCAACTCGCCAAAATAAGAAAACACATCATGGTAAATATCTCGGAAATTATTAGATTTGTGTATATTTTCGTGATAGATTCGAGTCATCGTCGATAGCACGGTGAAAAAAAGTGTCAACTTTATTTAAGGTCGCCAAAAACATATTTCACAATTTGTTTTTTTTTAAGGCTCAAAACAAGTACCCAGCTGTAAAGTCAGCAATTTGAATAAAACAATTTGATAATGTGCTTTAAGGTTCGCGGCGGCGCAAGTGCAGTGTTTATTCAGCGCTAATGCATTTATGCGTTTTCAATGAAACACAGAATGCGCGCGGCCCGCGTTCAGCGTGTATTAGGTAAATGGGCCACGGACTCGGCTAGGGGTGGCTGCCTTTTGGATAAACAAATAAATATTGCACAACATCACATACATTGATCTGATCCCGTGGTAAGTACCTTAAGCACTTGTGTTACGGATATCCGAATCAACAGTAGATACATAAATATACTTAAATATATTTAATCAAACACCCAGACACGGAACAAACAGCGATGTTCGTTACACAACATAATTTAGAGATCCCGAGTGGGAATCGAACCTTTACACGACTCCGGAACCGTAGGTTATGAACCTGAGTCACTAGCCACTGTTCCACCTAGCCAGTCAAATGCCTTGGATGCAGGGTCGCATAAAAAAAAATTCAAACAATTCACTTGATATCAAACTTTAAAGGGTAAACGTGTATTTTCTGGAAGGACATAATTTAATGGAATTACATCTACGCTACAATATAAGATGGGAATGTGGATAATTGTCTGTATTGATAAATATTTAAAATTCAATCTCACCAAACTATGTCTATGTTACAGACGACATCTCATTTTTCTAAAATCCTGGCAGAAAAGTAAGCCAAGTAAATTTTCTTATTAAGTTGTTAATTCAAATTTAAATAAGAATGAAAACAATTGAGTTTGATAAAAACAAACATTTGTTTATACAAATAGACAATACTATTTGTCGACTGGCTCGGTAGAACAGTGGCTAGTGACCCACGTTCACTACCTGCGGTTCCAAGAGTCGTGGGTACGATTCCTACCCGGGACAAATATTTGTGTAACAAACATCGGTGTTTGTTCCGTGTCTGGGTGAATTATTAAATATATTTGTGTATCCACTGTTGATTCTGATACCCATAACACAAGTGCTTAAGCTACTTAACACAGCATCAGATCAATGTATGTGATGTTGTGCAATATTTATTTATTTATTTTTATTTATTTTATTAATTTTGAAAAATGCATTATGGCACCCCTATCAGCCGGATAGCGCGCCGCGATCTCGGTCGGCCGCGCTGTGGCTTACAGCGCTTTACATTACAGAACATACTCAGCCAAAATTTATCTCACGGCTATTCCGCGTATCCCGTGTACCGGCGACGTAATAACAGCTAAGCTTGGCAAACAGTCGCGGCGTCCAGTGTTTTTACTTAAATCCATATTTACAATAAAAGCGAGCAAACAGCGCACCTGCTTGCGGAAATGAAACACTTTTGTGTCGGACTGTACAAATGTTATGTTCGAGGTGGTGTGGTTTTTATTTTCGCATGTTTGTATTGGCGTGTTGCGCTGCAGCCCGGCCACGGCAGATTTCATAATATGAAGACGTATCAATTTAAAGTGCATTTATTGTTCTTGCTGTACTCGTGATTAGATTAAATGTACCTCTAAAATATCTGCCTAAAAATACACTTTATGGTGGCCGGGCTGTACCGTGTATGCTGCAGCCCGGCCACGTCGATATTTACTAATGGGTCGCACATATTGTGTTGAAATATAAACCAAATAAATGTTCCTTTTGTGTTCTTTAATTTTCAATACGAAAATTGGAAGCAATGGACGTTCAAATTATTTTTGATAAAAATTTATAATTATTGCTAGATAGCGCCTATATATTAAAAATAGCAAGTCTGATTGATTAACGATATTGCTATAATATTTCTGAATAAGCAATTTTCTTAGAAAAACAAATAATTTTAATGAATATAAAATTAAATATGTGACTGACTGATTGCGTGTTTTCATTAATAAGGATGATATTTTAAAAATATTTGTAAGATGTTTACCTACATACCTAATGTTTAAGGTAGGTAGATTGCAATTTTATGGCCAATATGGAATTTAATATCTACAATTCGTTTTCTACCTTCACATATCACATATTTTTATTTTTAACCTAAGGTTTAGGCGCAAAACGTCCACTTCTCAAAATGTCCACTGGTCCCAAAATAATAAATAAATAAATAAAAAAAAACCTTTATTGTTCAAATACATACAGTGCATTACATATTTTAAAAACTTAAGTACCTAAACTAGGTCGAACCTGTTCTTATAGGCACTTATGCTCTTCACCTATTTAACAGGTATGTATTAATATGTGTGTATATATATATATATGTGTGTGTGTGTGTGTGTGTGTGTGTGTGTGTGTGTGTGATTTAAAGGTCCATTTCGCAGTATGCCTCTTTCTCAAAAGGTCCACTTCGCAGAATGTCTCTTTCGCAAAATGCCCATATCTCTGCTTGCTAGCAGAGACCAAAAACAAAAATAAAACGAATGCATGTTATTAACGTCTTTTTATATTTACTATGTAACTTACTGGTTGAAAAAATGCAAATTTTTTGTCTGTCTGTCGGTCTGTATGTTCCTTATGGAAACAAAAACTACTCGACGAATTTTAAGGAAACTTGGTACAGTTATTCTTCATAGTCTTCTGGGCAGGTTATTGTATACTTTTCGTCATACTACAATCAAAAGGAGCAGAGGAGTGAAGGGAAATGTTTCCGTCGCGTGTGCAGTCTAAATATTCTACATAAAATTGTCTGAAAAATGTCCCGCAACAGCTTATTATGTCTATCTTTTATGGTTGACTCACAATAACACGTGTAACTACTAATAGCTTAGCAGTTCGGAGCATTCTGAATATATTTTGTTTTTGTGTTGTGAATGTGTATATGTTGTTGGTATGCCTCAAATAAAATAAATAAATAAATACCGTTAAGTTTATATTATAAAGCTGAAGAGTATGTTTGGTTGTTTGAAATTCAGTTCGAATTGAAAAAATCTTTTTTTTTTCAATTAAAAACGGCGGAATAGACGGGGCGCGTTGGCTGATCACGCGTAGTTCAGCACTTGCTGGGCTTTTAGTAGGCGCGGTAATGTTAAAAAATGCTGGTTGAGGTCTCTTTTCCACGCAGACGAAGGTTCATTAAACAATTACATACTTTTAAACGGTGTTGTTAAAAGAATTCCTGAAATTCCCACGAGAATTGGAATTAGTGGGAAAATCCTTATGTATGAAGAATCTAAACTGTTGTTGTCTGTAGTATTGTCTATTTTTATTTGCGCGAGCACTACACTAATTTTACGGATTAAACTCGCGTGTATTGGCATTCTAAACATTATTAATTATTAATCTCTAAATAATGTTTAGAATACCAATACACGCGAGTTTAATCCGTAAAATTAGTTTTATTTCAAATGTTGTTGTCTGGTTAGTTAGACGCTTGAAATTGGCATGCAGATAAAAGTATCTGCATGCCGATATCAAGCGTCTAACTTTACTTAGAAGTAATTAGCTTAGTATTAACTTTAGCTTAAAAACCTTGTTAGACAAGGTATTGTAAAATTCCCACGGGAACGGGAGTTAGCGGGAAAAAACTTTTTTATGAAAAAAACCAAACCACATAACATAGATGATTAAAATTTGGCAATGAACGTAAAAATTACTTGCAACGCAATATTGTACAATTCCCTCAGGAAAAGTTTTGTATGTAAAATCCTGTCCACACGAACGAAGTCGCGGGTACAGATAGTAGTAAATAAAAAGACGTTTATAACATGCATACGTTTTATTTTTGTTTCTGGTCTCTACTAGCAAGCAGAGATAAAAGTGGGCGAAAGAGACATTATGAGAAGTGGACGTTTTGAGAAAGACTTTTTGCGAAATGGGCATTCTGAGAAATGGACGTTTTGAGAAAGAGACATTCTGCGAAGTGGACCTTTTGAGAAAGAGGCATACTGCGAATTGGACCTTTTGCGACCAGTGGACATTTTGTGGACGTTTTGCGCCTAAACCGCTTAAAATTGCTCATTCAGAAATATCATAGCAATATCGTTAATCAAGCAGACTTGCTATTTTTATTATATAGGCGCTATCTAGCAATAATTATAAATTTTTATCAAAAATAATTTGAACGTCCATTGCTTCCAATTTTCGTATTGAAAATTAAAGAACACAAAAGGAACATTTATTTGGTTTATATTTCAACACAATATGTGCGACCCATTAGTAAATATCGACGTGGCCGGGCTGCAGCATACACGGTACAGCCCGGCCACCATAAAGTGTATTTTTAGGCAGATATTTTAGAGGTACATTTAATCTAATCACGAGTACAGCAAGAACAATAAATGCACTTTAAATTGATACGTCTTCATATTATGAAATCTGCCGTGGCCGGGCTGCAGCGCAACACGCTTGTATTGGGGAAGTTGTTTAAAAGTAATGTGGTGAGAAATGTATTTGGACGGTACCTATGTTTTCATATGATCCTACTACGGAAACACAGTAAAGGCCTTTTTCTTTTGCTAATGGACACATCAACATTCAATCAATCTAATATAAAATCAAAATTCGATACTTCGAGAATTACGTGGATAAAGAGAGACATACTATACACACATACGAGTACTACACAATCCAGACTTTGAAACTTACAGGCTTTCAGCATAACGAAGGTATTCCTGGCCGTAGCAGGCCTTAATCCATCCATTTAGTAAGTAACGCGGTTGAACGTAGAGCTACGAAGTGCGAATTATTCGTAGCGTCCTACACATTGCTACATACGTAGCATTAGGCGTTCACTACGAAACTTTTAGGATCCAGTTCGATAGTATTGAATATTGGAAAATGGTAAATTATTACTACATTTTTTTTAATACAATATTACACTAAATTTTTACAAGTGACAAACTATTAATGTACCTAAATATTTTATGTTTTGAATGGGTTTAATGTGCAGAACAAATTATTATAAATATGTATCATTAGGAGACATGTTTTCTGAACGAAGATTTAAAAAGTACCTAACCTACTTTCTTATATCATACCCCTTCCGAAGCTACCATCATCCTTCGACAACTCCTTATCAGTTTGCTCATAAATCATCTCATTTTCCGTTTATCCAGCAGATAACCAGCTTAAAGGAGTATAATATTAAATTTGGCGCAGCATAATCGTCCCTGATGCGTGAAGTCGCCGCCGGGGCGGCGCCACTGGCGCGCCATGATGACCGGGCACCCCACGGTGTCTTGTTAATAAGTTGTTTACAACGCCTCCCTATACACCGACACTGAACTTCTTAAACGATCAAGTATATATGCCAGGATCGTAGCACCTGGCAGGAAGTGATCTCTGCCTACCCCTCTGGGAAAAGAGCGTGATTTTATATATGTGTATATGTAAGTATGCATAGGAAAATAAATATTTTTGTTGACTTATTAACTACAGATAAGATACCAATATTAATCGCTTTATAAATAGGAAACCATAACAGGTGTTAATAAAAATTGTTCAAGTGCTCAAGCTTGCACTAGCTATTCAAATATTTCTAAAACGGAAAAAAATCCCCTGTTCCCAGTAGTCTTACCCAGTAGTCTTACCAGTAGTACTAATGGGAATTTTCTTCCCAATAGACTTACTTATAGTAAGACTTCGCGGTTGTCATATTAGGGTACATTTTTCCCAGTAGTACTACTGTAAAAAGAAACAATAACACATAGATCTCGGAGTTTACAGACATACCAAAAATAGATAAATATAAATAAATTAAATATTACACAACATCACATACATTGATCTGATCCCGTGGTAAGTAGCTTAAGCACTTGTGTTACGGAAATCAGGATCAACAGTGGATACACAAATAATAAACTTAAATATATTTAATAATACACCCAGACACGGAACAAACACCGATGTTCGTCACACAAATATTTGTCCCGAGTGGGAATCGAACCCACGACTCTTGGAACCGCAGCTTATGAACCTGAGTCACTAACCACTGTTCCACCGAGCCAGTCAAATATTGATATTGATATAGATATTGTATGAGTCCTGATGATTTTGATCAAATATATAAAAACATGTCGGCTGTCCCCCCCATAATCGAATTTTTCTAAGAAGTAAGTAGTATATTTGAGCTGAAATACATTAGATATTTTTTCTAATTGCTTTTGCAATTAATACAATACGCCTTTCGGAGTACCAGGGTAGCATGGCTTATAAGGAAGTAGTTCTATTGGCTACTTGAATGTTTACCCTATTATGGTAAGTAACCCTACTATAGAAAATACACCTCTCAGTACCTACCAAGGTAGCATGGCTTAGAAGGAAGTGCTTCTATAGGCTACTTGATTTTTTATATTTGGTTGCATCCGAAATCTCAGCAATTTGTGCCTCTTGATTTGATAGATATAAAGTGACAAGATGTCAAGGAGAATGTTTTATAATATTTCATAGTCAAATGCAATAAAGAGGATAAATACATATTTATAAGGAATATCTTTAGGTATTTAGGTCTACATTATAATATTGTTTTGTTTTACTAGTAAGTCTATTGGGAAGAAAATTCCCATTAGTACTACTGGTAAGACTACTGGGTAAGACTACTGGGAATAGGGGAAAAAATCTACTGCTCGCGTATATACCGTATATACGGGTTTGAACCCCCGTACTTCCGAGTTTCGCGCCCAGACGAGCATTGCCATCACACCAGAGCTATGTACAAGTGATTCAAGTAATGTAAAGACTTTTGTGATAAAATCTTCTGAGGCGACCTGACCCTGACCCTGACCTATGCCACGTTGTGTTTTACTAGCAGAAAAACTTTTCATTTAGAATTTGCCTTTTGCATACGAGTAATGTATGCAAAGACAGGCAGTAGGTCGGTACCTACGGTTTTTACCTATTAAGTATTATTTTGACTTTTAAGATAAAAAGTTACATACAACAGGTCCACGGTTGGTACATGGATACCACTATAACCGACTATATCCAAACTGACTTAATATTAATTAATTCCTGATAGGCTATTTGCAAATCAGAGTGATGCTATTGACACGTCAATTTCATTTGCATTACTATGCATACTAAGCGTTGATATTTACAAAATCAGGGACTACAATCTTTCAAATGTTTTATAAAGGTATATATTATGAGATATATGTCGTAAAGTAGTAGAGTATCCATAAGGAACTTATGTGTCTGCGATAATAAATATCAGTTCCTCGTCACGTACGTCTCAGGAGTATAGCGAACGTCTGAACGAACCATTTAAGTGTATTATTTGGCAGACAGCCATGTCTGTCTGTATCCATCATAGCCCATAGTTTGAAAGATGTCTAGTCGTATTTGATGTATTCTTTTTCGAGTCGATGGCCAAATCAAACGTAATCGGACCAGTATTCAACGAATCTTGTTATCTGAGGCACCGAGCAGGTTTCCGGACAAGTGGGACATGAAAATATCGATATATTTAAGTGGTGGTTCGTGCTGCGATAGAGAGAGCTCACAGAGACAAGAGACTTACATACTTTTCATCATCATCAGCCCATATACGTCCCCACTGCTAGGACACGGGCCTACCCTAAGCTAGGGTGAACAGGCCTTAGTGAACCGTGCTGGCCAAGTGCGGGTTGGTTAACCACACAACCTAAAAACTTTCTTCGTTGATGTGCAGACTGTGCAGGTTTCCTTATGATGTTTTCCTTCACCGCTAAAGCGTCAAATAATCGTACATATAAATCGAACGAGTCTATGGTAAATTCATATTGTGATGTAATTGTATTTTTGTTGCGTTTTATTGTGTTCGGTGTGACAGGCGGTTCCTAATAGCAGCTATTGTGCAGCCCAGCTCCTAATAATCATGATCAGCGTTATTTATCGGCGGCACTCTCTACTCCATCATAACGAGACTGCAGAATTATCCAAAACACGTCCCAGTGTAGATTCTGAAGAACCCTGTAATTTAAAATAGCCTTTGTGTTGTTTGAATACGCTTGTAAAATATGTTTTCTTAGTAATTAAGTAGATAATATATTTTACACAGACACAGAAGTTGATGAATATTTTCGTGAAGGTACTCGTATAAATAAATTTCACTAAATTTCAAAATTTTCTATCGTATATTTGACTGTAGTAACCTGTTTTCCTGTAAATATAGGAAATAAAGTTACCCGCTCTTTCTCGGGTTATTTGAGCAGACCTCTTGATATTGCCAAGTGCTATCATTTTTTTATTATTTAGTATATGTAACGGTGAACATAGATCTCAAAGAGCTCAGACGCAGTAACGCAGGTAGCAGTGGATACCGCGACTCAAAGCAAATACACGTTTCCAAGAATTCGCAACGGAATCAACAAAACACGTGTCAACGCGCCACCCCTGTTTGCTTTGTATATCTGTGTAGGTGAGAAAAGTAATCGCCGGGGACCTTATTGACTAAACGAGTCCTCCGCTGAGAAAAATATTAAAAATAATCCTCGCTGAAAGCACCTCTCAAAAGATTCAAAGGATTTGCCCTGAGACGTGGAGGGTACGGCAAATATAACACTCATGTACTTTTATATTTTTTGAAAATCTCTTCAACGGCATCCGATTTAATGCAAATCATCAATTATGTAAGACATGTAATAGGTTTGACGTTTAAAATGTTGTTGTTTTACGATTATTTCTTCAAATACTTACCGATACCTGTCTACTACTTACATATGGATTTAAAAAAGAAACAATAAAACTGTTCACCTTAAGTGTTAATTTCACATTAAACGTAGTCACTATATCTACTACCTGTTACACACAAACCAAGAAAAAAAATAAACCAAAGGCCATTACTTACTTAGGATGTTATCTGTGCTTAAGTATACCTACCGAAATGGAAATGACTTGTTACCACGAGAAATAAGACATAAAGTAATGTACACCTGTAAAACGCTTAAGTTGTGGTTTTAGACAAAGTACAAGATAATTTACACACATCTGATTACACGATTCATACAATTTGGGACACAACACGTAGTTCAAATTCTTTTGACTTGAAATTGCGCTTCGCAATCCAGACAGTGTTGATATATCAAACGAGGCTAAATTTACATACCTCGACAGTGATGTGGTGCCTAATAGACGAATATATTACATACTTATGTGGCGTGAAATTTTAAACCAAGTGTGAGTCGGACTCCCACACGAAAGGTTCATAGCAATATTATAAAAAAAATACGTGTGCTGTTTGGGACGACGTGGAACATGTTACTAGTGTATATTATACTCGTACATAAAAGTCTTCCTCTTGAAATCCATCAAAATCTACTGCGTAGTTTTAAATATTTAAGCGTACATATGGGATAGACAGATGCGGAAAGCTACTTAATTCATACTTACTTGTTTGTAAGGATTGTAACGCCAAGAGAAATTTATCATTTCTGAAAGAGTTAACTGTCTAGCTATGAGAGTAAGGGAATAGAGAGTGCACTTGTGTTTGCGCGCACACTTGTGCACTATAATATGTCCTGCGCACTTGGCTGATCTCATTTGAGATCGGCCGCCATGACCGAAATCGGTCGGACGCCGTAACTGTCTAGCTATCACAGTTGAGATACAGCGTGGTGACAGATAGACAGCGAAGTCTCATTATTAGTTCGTTTTATACCCATTGGGTACGGAATCCTAAAAATGACAGAACATAAACAAATTACGTGTCTGGAAAGCGTACCTCTCGTAATATGTCTCTCGCCGTTCCCTGAGTGGGAATCTATGTATACTTTTTGTCTCCCCCGCCTGCCTAATGTTCTGGAAATTGAATCCGCCGCAAAAACTATGCCAAAAGTCGGCGGCAGATTTGGTCGTCCAATATTCGTAGAATCGTAGCTGCCACTTAAAAAGTTATTTTTAAACGCGCGCAATGAAGCCGATGTAAGTTTTTGCAGCCGTTATCCTTAGGAAAGGGAAAAATCGAATACTGCAGTGGTATTTTTATTTTGTAGAAAATTCGATCATATTTCGATGCTATTTCACATGCCCTCTTAGACAAAGTACAATTGGCTCCCAGACAAGACTTTTCAGATTGGTCTTAGTCATCTGATGGAAACATTGAATGTCCAAATGGTTGTAAATTACTTAACGAGAAACGAAATAACTACATAATATACGTCACGCCATCCACACGGAAGGCAGAAGGCGGGTTTCAATTCAGCTCTTTGACATTCTATCTCAGGTTGTTGAAACCTTTTAAAACTTGCACACAGTAAATTCTTTTTCCTGAAAATTGCAGTAAAAGGCACGATTTACTTTTGATTTCAGCTTTCTATCGCTTTGTAGATAAGTAAGTCTTCTAACCTGTACAATATTCTCTATGAATATAATTAAAATGTAAATGGCTGTCTGTACATGATATAAAATACTATTTTCTGTGCGTTTGTGCACGCTAATCTCAGAAACGGCTTTCTTAAATATATTTTAGTATGTTCAACTCAAAATTTAATAAGTTTAAACTGGCATGGTTACACACCATAGAAAACTGAAAAAAATGCAAAAATTACCATGTTTTGTATTTTAATGATGTCGGGTATTTCGGCAAATATCCCGGAAATTTTAATTTTTTTTAAATTTAATGTTTGATTCATGTTAATCGGGTCAGAAATAAAAAATTATGCTAATTTGAACAATCACGTTGAACGTGCTTGGCGTTTCCATGCGGATGAAGTCGCTGGATCAGCTAGTATAAAAATAAAATCGTGTTACTTGAACTATTTATAACTCAAGAACGGCAGACAAGGCCTTTTAACCGACTTCAGTATAAGCGAGAAATGTTTCACGCGATATAACGACTTCACACGAAAAGCTAGTTATAATAAACATATTTAACCTAACAACATTTTCGACACCCTCCGAGGTAATAATGGCATCACTTTGTCAAGGTTCAACATAATAAAGGTAATTATAATTATGTAGCGCTTATTACCGTTTAATTAGCACACGTGAAACACACGAGTGAGAGATTTCA
Organism: Maruca vitrata; assembly: GCA_039566165.1. Lineage (NCBI taxonomy): Eukaryota > Metazoa > Arthropoda > Insecta > Lepidoptera > Crambidae > Maruca > Maruca vitrata. The sequence continues at coordinate 9,648,743 of CM076926.1, forward strand.
TTAACAGAATGTCGGAAGACGCGGCGAGACAGTCTTACCACGTAATTACGAATAGTTAGTTCACAATTAACATCGCTTTATGTAGGCAATCACAGTTTGAGTAAGGTAATAGATATTTTTTTTTATAAAACACTAACAGGATGTCCTCACTCCACCTGATGAGGTGAGAGGACCAATCCACCGCAGTGAGATCCACACATGAGGTCGACAGGCATATTAGACCTTATTGAGTCTGTCGCACTCACCCTGAAGGCCTGCATAAATGCCGTTTCACGCCCGCCTGAAGAAACAGACAAAAATGGTCTAATGGAACAAAATCCAACGGACCAAGATTCCAAAGGTCATCTATAACATTTTTTATCATAAATCATCGATATGTATGTACAGACAGTGACCCGTTACATTTTTATAATGTAACTAGTGACCCGCCCTAGTTTCGCTTCGGGTAAATTTTACATACAAACCTTCCTTAAGAATCACTCTATCTATTAAAAACCGCATCAAATCCGTTGCGTAGTTTTAAAGATCTAAGCATACATACGGACATACAGCGAAAGCGACTTTGTTTTATACTATGTATTGATTGAAGATTACCCTACTATAGCCTGCACTCGAATCGACACGGCAACACAGCTGTTGCACAGTTACGTTGCGATAACAAAAGTATTTTTATATCCGTACACCACTATGTCGCGAAATTTTAATTCAATTCCTATTGTGTATCCACTCGTAAAACGTTGATCAAAGCCCCATTCGACCCGTTTCACTTTCAAAGTCGAAACTTAACATCGGCACTCGACAAGCAGTCTGGGAATAACTCAACTGAGGGTATGTCGTATCGTTTACTGGCCCAGAGTTTCTGTAGTTCATGAACAATGTACGAACAGCGGAACGGAATTAAAGGTACAGTTTACGAGTATCCGATTTTAGTTCCGTTTAAAATTTACAACGCAGTTTCCGTTTAGTTTGGAACTTTCGATTGAGCCGTCGCGGGTAGGTAAGTAATATACGTTGGGCTTGTTTTATCTGTTATACTGGACTAAACTATTCCCATTTGCCATTCATTTTCCTAATAGGTTGGTGTACTTTATTGTTTTACCTGTTCAGGGTAGTATCCTCAATAGTTCTCGTACGTGTAAATATCGCTTGTGATTCTCATGAACGTGTTGATCAGTTCTCTTTATTATAAAGTACATAAATAACAGGCAAAGTAGGTCTGGCCAGTACTATCATCATTTTAGACTGCTGCCATCCGAAAAATTTATGAAGATAGGACATCTGGGCTGCATTTTCAATTACTATTTCCTGAAATATTATTAGGTGAACGTACGTTAATAAGGAATAAAGTACATACTTGACTGAATTAGAAAACCCCTGATCACATAGTTAAAAAATATCAATAATATTCACGCAAGCAGAAGCATTTCAAGCAAGCCCCAAAAATTCAGAGTTACTCAACCTTTTTGGCGCGCCATAGGTGTAATCCAAAATCAATGTGCCGGAGTAGTTTGCAAGGTGCAAAAAGGAAGGGTAATAAATTTCCCCGCTAGAGGTCACTCGGCCCCGTGGCTCAAATTATAACGAATGGCGTCATACATCACGCCCGGGTGCGGGCTCGGTATGGTCGGAACAAGATAAGCTGCACGTCTTTATTAGCGGCCATATTTTGTGTAGTGATAGACGATCAAATTGTATGTTATATTGATTGACCTAATGACTACAGAAACGAAAATGATATACTTTACTAAGTACGTGCTTAAACGATTATAAATTTTAATTCACGCCCCACCCTTCCTCCATGCAGCTTAATATTATCAATGAGTGCACAAGCAGATAGTATACATTACCTCTCTACTCTAGACTCCTCTTCTCTCTCTACTGTAGACTACTCTGCTCTCTACTCTACTAAAACTGTGGGCCTAAGTCCAAAGGTAGTGGGACGCGTCTTCGTAGTAACTATCTTTAAGCAGGTACAAAATTCAAAATTCGCTCATAAATTACGAATTTCTTACGGAAGTTTCATGCTTGCTTTCCATAAATGCTGCAGAAATTAGTTTGTTCTAAAATAAAGTTAAAAGCACATACATAATATTTATGCAAAAATCATCCGACAACCTACATTTAATCAATCGTGACCACATGGACAGTTAAATTTCAAGTTCATACCGTTTCCATTTTTGCCGACTCTACCTACATGTTTCTAGGCTTCGCTCCACCGCTATGGTTACCTGAACTTAATACATAACAAGCCAGATAAATTCAGTGCAGTTATCTCGGCCATGCGAATCCGGCAAATACGACCATAGTACTGTACAATATTGCTTACTTCTACGAAATTCAGACAAAGTATAAGTAGACCTTAAACAGTGGGGAGCGGGGAGGAACTGCGTACGTTTGGACTCTTGGTCCCGGGTTCGATTACTTCAGCCCGGAGTCATTCAGGAAGTTAGCGGATGCTCACCGATGAAAGTGAGAGAACAGACCATTACTTTAAAAGTGACAGACTCGATATCGCCTATGTTAAAAATTTCTATGAAAAAATGTACAGAGCCCGTAGCGGTACTGCTAAGAACTAAAATCGGTAATATGAAAAAACAATTCGACAGGTTTTTAATGTACCTACGTAAGTTTCAATAGCTAACTCATGGTAGCGCTACAGAACACTTGTGTTTGCGCATATACGCATGCACTACTTATAAACATCATCATCAGCTCATATACGTCCCCACCGCTGAGACATAGGCCCACACTAAAGTAGGGCGATATATAGGGTTTGTAACGTTCCCTAAAACTTCTTTAAAAATATAAAACATTTGTAAAAATATCATAGCTTTTTCCACTCCAAATGTGACGCCATCTGATATGTTAAATTCAAGCGGTTTCATTTAAATTCTGTTTTACAGAACACAGAGTCTACACGCGTTATTACATTTCAAATAGGTATGATGCAAATGCTTTTGGAAGGGAATACGAATCCAGTTTGTACCGACACGACAGATTTTTTAAATAAATTAAATAATAATAATTCGATTTGTACTAATTTTTTTCATATTCTTTATATCAACAAATCCAGTACAATTTTAAAATCTTCAACTTAGTTATGTGTGTATTCGTATGTACACCTAAACCTGTGCTTAATAATCACAAAAACGAATTAATTTATTTAAACATTAATTACAATAACAAAATAATTTTTGTCAGCCGCATAGGTACTGAAACTCACACAAACACAATTTTACTACAAAACGCAGGAAAACACAGGAAAATCCTCGTTCAGGCACATATATTATTTCCCTGAACCATATAACGAATTAAGATCCAATAATTTGAGAATTTTTTTTCTAATAAAGACTTTATTTGAATTACAACTTTAAAACCTTTATAATCGTCTTAACTAGCAACATAATATTTTATCATCACTTCAGTATTGGCCCTTTCACATACTCGCAATAACGCAATAACATGTTCCATAACGCATATTATGTTGGTTGGTGATTGTAATGGGGTGCGCTCACGGGCTGTTTCTAAGTTTTAAGAACAATTAAGGTACTGCTTATAAACAGGAATGAAACTACAAAGTAAACAGCTTCAAATAGCCAGAGCTCGTGCTTTTAGTAAGTAAGTACGGATCCAACAAGACCTGTCTCGAACGCTGACTTGTTTCGCGAGTACTTAAGTCATTAAGCTTTTTGTTCTTGAAGAGATGAGAGTTATTTTAGTTTCTAATTAACACCGCTCTGTAATTACTGCTCTATAAACTCGGAACTTTGTTTTCCCTTTTTTCTATTAAGAAAATTAAAATGTAGTGTTCTTAGTAAAGCTATGTTTTATGTGCATAAAAAAAGTCTGACAAAGCTTTTACCGAGGTCTAAACCATGTTCTAAATCGCAATAGGATTAGGATTGATTTTAATGATAAATAATTGTATTTAATATACGATTTCCAGTTGGCTAGCGACCATTATTGGTGTAACCTAGTCGAAACGTAGGGCACTAAGTAGCGCTATGTATTTGATCGTTTGTAACCATTATACCTATAAAGTATTTAACTTATTAATAATTAATACATTGCTTTTTTTACAAGGATTAAACATAATACAGTTTTGAGTTCATCGCGTATTTCTCATACTTAACTATTTTAAAAGTAAATGTTCCATTGTTTTTATGTAAGACATTGTTTTAAATCACTAACTTTGCAATTGAAATTCCTTGGCGAGCACTTTAAACGCAACTAACTTGATTTATTGGTATCCTTAAGAAGTTAATTGCTAAGAGAGCTTTATTTTAAGCAAATTCCTTTGCCAAATAGCACAAATTCAGTCGGTGGAAGCTTTGTAGGACTTGTTTTGTTTCTCAGTGCCAACGCAAGCGGCTACGAAGCTATATTTATTGTAAACTAGTAGCCACTATAAGTTTTATATTCTTTCCGAACACCAAAAATAAGGTCAACGATATTTTGTCAACGTAAAAGTGAGTAATTCGTAGAGATTTTGGTATTACAAAGGCATATCTCTACATAAGAGTAAATACAATCGTTAAAGTATCAAAGTCTACTCAAACAATTATTTGTTTACACAAAATACTCGTACCTACATAATACAATCACAAATATTTTAAATAAAAATTGTATTTGATTACTTATTCATTCTTTACACGGCTCTTGTTACTGAGACAGACAGCCAGATTGATACCCAACAAAAACGATACAACAGCAAAGTATTTAAAACGATCAAAGACCAAACACACTATTGTGGCGCATAAACAGGAAGCTTCTCAGTTTCGCTTTAAGCTCCCGAAAGAAGGAAAACTCCGAGCTTTCACCGCATAAGTTGAAAGGCAGCGCGGAAAGCTCTCGTCACGATACTTCGAAAGCCTAACGGCATACATCACGCATTCAGACGCTTTCCGACCTTCGGCATTGAAACGGATAAAGAAAGCTGCGACACTTACCAGGAGTAATAGGTTACGAAAGCTGCGACTTACCAAGAGTAATAGGTTGCTAAGCTTTTTAGTTTCGATGTTTGATATTAAGTAATTGTAGTTGTTTCGTTATAAATTTGTATGTTTTTTGTTCTTTTGATGTGTAGGTATACTTTTGTCTGTATGTGTGTCACTAATTAAACAAGTTTTATTCATTATACTTATTATAAGCTTATTTTATTCTTAAGGGCAGAAAAAGGTAATCAACTTAATACTAGAATCTTATATCAATATTTTAAGTTTAGTTAGAGATGAAGTTTGATGATGTTGATGAAGATTGGTAACTTCTCCAAATCTCTACACAAATGTCCACAGCCTACTTTTTAACTCGTCGAAGAACATTGTTCATCTTATTTTTGTACATACATTCTTCCACTAATTGCTAGAATACATACGTAATTACATCGAGGGTCTATTGTAAATCATTAATTCATTGTAAAAACACATTACTCACCTCTTACTCATCTCGGTAGGATACTAGGAAATCCCTAAGCTTCGCGGTCCCTTCGCCCTGCCACTCCTCTCGCGTTGCCGACTCATAAACTAAGTGGATTTAGGTACATTTCAATAAAGTCCCCGGAATCACCCCCTGAGGTCGGACATGTCGTGACACAAGTAGTTTTTTGTTTCAATCAATGGCATTTGGGCCTCTGTGCTATTTTTATTTGTGCCAATGTCGACTACTTTGTTTAATTAATTCCATTCAATTCACAATTGACCCAGTGATCACTATAAATAAACAGATAAAACTTGTTATTGAAAACATAATTATTAATAGACGTTACGAGTTCTTTACAGGGCTTGTGATCTCGGGTAGACTAAAAATGACAGTTGTCTAAAAAAAATTAATCGCGGTAGTGATTAATTTAAACATTAAAAGAATTATATTGTAATTTCCGGTTCATGCACACAGATCTTACAATAGGTATCCTTTGGGCTTGCAATAATAATATGATGTTGTTCTTAAGGGTCTAAGATTGGAAGTCTTCATGATGATAGGTTCCCAAATAGGTGGTATACTCCAACTATCTTCTCTATTGAAAATATTTTTTTATAGTTCGAAGCTATTAAAACTATAAGTTATATATTGAAATAATATCGCAGGTATTTATTTAATTTTTTGGATTTTTAGGAATATGATTACAAATCTGTAAAAATACTTGATCAAATAAATCAGAACAATTAAAGTAACCTCTTTCTGACATTGCATTTTATTCTTATGTTGCCAAAATGCATAAGTCTACAACAAGAGTACAATCGCTTAATACATACTTCAAATAATAGATACAAAAGAAGGCCTGAAAATTTTCACGACGCCTTACAACTATATCTAGCCTTAAATTTAATCTTCGGCCCCACACGCAATACCGTTCAGGTTCGGCGAAATTGAATATCTAAAATCGGAGTTTGTATTAAAAACTTAATAAAGTTCAATTTTCAACTATCTCGGAAATTCCGATATTCTTTCAATAAAATGCAAATCTACAGAAGGTAGTTCAGATTTATCCGTGCACTGAAATATTGGAGGTAATCCGACCTTCGATCTGAGTGCGGAGAGCTTCCGGCCCCAAGCTTTCGGATCTGTGCGAACAAGCCGATTTGTAGCCATTTCATGTCAAAATGTGCTTTTGAGTTTATACGTTTACAATTAAATAATGTTTTCGTAATACATTCAACTATTAAGATAAAAAAAAGCTCTGAAAATGTTGTTACGTTATAAGTTCATATAAACATCTTTTTCAACGAAGTTTCCCTATAATTTAATTTGTTTAAAAAAGTCTTACGGGTTGTACCATATTGAACACTGTCAGTTTTTTCTCTGTGATAAGATAAGAATCATATACAAAATAACAATCAAACCATAACAGGTATTGCACAACAATTGCAAACTAATCGCTAATGAATCTAATATCACCGTCAACATCAGATATTTATTGCCCTTACATTAGAAAGAGATGTACCAATGCACTTGAGTCATTATGCACACCAATTTAACTCGTAGGCGACATCAATTCATGTTAGTGCAATCCATTAGCAGATCTGGCGAGTTGGAGCCTGTGCCTCGTGAGCAGTCGACAGATTTAATTTGACGACTATAATAGATATAAATGCGCGCCGTCCCCTTTGCAACCGCCTTCTGTAGAGATGGGCAGAGCGCAGCGGTTTTTCGTGTTTAAACTCAATAACTCAGGCAGTAGTATTGTGTTTTATTTGCGGATACTACACATTTGGAATAAAACAAATTTTACGGATTAAATTCGCGTGTATTGTTATTCTAAACATATTATTTACGGACAAGTTCAGGCAGTAGTGTAAAGTCTTGTGTGTTTGTGCCGGCAAATGAGCTTGAGATTCATTTTCTTCATCTTCATTGATATAATGATGTCACAGAAAGATGAAAATAAATGTATTCAATGTTTTAAAAGAAGACAATAATACATCAAAGACAGACAATCAATGAGCATTATATTGCTACTAAAAACCATGGAAGGTTTAGGCGCAAAACGTCCACTTCTCAAAATGTCCACTGGTCGCAAAAGGTCCATTTCGCATTATGCCTCTTTCTCAAAAGGTCCATTTCGCAGAATGTCTCTTTCTCAAAACGTCCATTTCTCAGAATGCCCATTTCGCAAAAAGTCTTTTTCTCAAAATGTCCACTTCTCATAATGTCTCTTTCTCAAAATGCCCACTTTTATCTCTGCGTTAGCAGAGACCAGAAACAAAAATAAAACGAATGCATGTTATTAACGTCTTTTATATTTATTTATGTACCATGTACCATTGACGCTAATTGAAAAAATGCAATCAGTAAATTTTTTTGCCTGTTTGTCTGTCGGTCTATATGTTCCTTATGGAAACAAAACTACTCGACGGATTTTGCAACTTGGTACAGTTATTTTTCATACTCCTGGGCAGGTTATAGTATATTTTTCAGCATACTACAATCAACAGGAGCAGAGGGGTGAAGGGAAATGTTGGGAAAACGGGAGAATTTACTCCATTTTTTAAGCTTCCGTCGCGTGTGCAGCCTAAATATTCTACATAAAATTGTTTAAAAAATTTCCCGCAACAGCATATTATGGCTAAAATTTTGGTTATGGTTGACTCACAATAACACGTGTAACTACCAATCAGTTACTGAAGAAGTTCGGAGCATTATGATTATATTTTGTTTTTTGTGTTGTGAATATGCATATGTTGTTGGTGTGCCTCAAATAAAATAAATAAATAAATACTGTTACGTTTATATTATAAAGCTTTATATTATGAAGAGTTTGTCTGGTTGTTTGAACGCGCAAATCTCAGTTCGAATTGAAAAAAACTTTTTTCAATTAAAAACGGGGATTAGACGGGGCGCGCAGGCTGACTACGAGTCGTTAAGCACTTGCTGGGCATTTAGTAGGCGCGGGAATGTTAAAAAGCTGGTTTAAGTCTCTTTTCCACGTAAACGAAGTCGCTGGCACAGCTAGTATTAAATAATTACATACTTTTAAACGGTGTGGTTAAAGGAATTCCTGAAATTCCCACGAGAATGGGAATCAGTGGGAACCTTATGTATGAAGAATCTGAACTGTTATTGTCTGGTTAAGTTAGACGCTTGAAATTGGCATGCAGATAAAGGTATCTGCATGCCGATATCAAGCGTTTATCTTTACTAAGGACTTAAAGCTTAGTTGTAACAAGGTATTGCAAAATTCCCACGGGAACGGGAGTTAGCGGGAAAAAACTTTTTTATGAAAAAAACCAAACCACATAAGATAGATGATTAAAATTTGGCAATGAACGTAAAAATTACTTGCATGGCGATATTGTACAATTCCCTCAGGAAAAGTCTTGTATGTAAAATCCTGTAGTCCACACGATCGAAGTCGCGGGTACAGATAGTAGTAAATAAGAATACGTTAATAACATGCATTCGTTTTATTTTTGTTTCTGGTCTCTACTAGCAAGCAGAGATAAAAGTGGGCATTTTGCTAAAGAGACATTATGAGAAGTGGACATTTTGAGAAAATTACTTTTTGCGAAATGGGCATTCTGAGAAATGGACGTTTTGAGAAAGAGACATTCTGCGAAGTGGACCTTTTGAGAAAGAGGCATACTGCGAAATGGACCTTTTGCGACCAGTGGACATTTTGAGAAGTGGACGTTTTGCGCCTAGGTGGGGGGGGGGTTGGACGCCACTTATAAAGTTTCGTGTTTAAGCTCAATCAAAAAACTCAGGCGCGGTAGTGTACAGTTTAGTGTGTATAGTATTTTAGTCGGCTCATTATGCCACAGATAATATAATAAAAAGAAAGAAAATAAATTTATTCAGAGCATTAAAGTCAGATACAGAACATCAAAGACAGACAATAAACGAAATATAATGCTATTGAAATGGACGCCACATATAATTATTGGAGCCAACCTACCTTACTAGGTGTCAATTTGCTGAGGTACTAAGTTTGAAATTTTTTTTACTAAATATCTTTACAATATTTATCCATCATTTGTAGATGCGCCGTGGTGCATTTTGAATATATGAGTAACACCCAGAGTAGAGAAATGAGTTAAGACATTGCCCATCCTTAGCCTTTGATATATGCAGTAGTGGAGCAGAGGGCAAGCGCATCGCCATTTCAAGAATAGTTTTAAAACACAATTTACGGACGAGGTCTCTCCGCCATTGATCAATCGGTGTTAGACGAGACAGGTTGGATTTTGTGGGGACAATCCGGTTGAGTGGCTTAATTTTGAGAGATAAAATTGATGAGCAGTCCAGAGTGTTGGCTAAACCATCTATCAATCTAGATAGTCATCTCATTGAGAAGAAAAATACGTTATGGCAAAAAAGATAGCGGCTGAAAGCCGTCTCTAGATTGTTGACGTTTAATATATCTCAAGTTGAATATTATGATACTTGGATCGTGTTTGCTTTAGTATAGAAATAATTCTGCTTCCTGGAATATGTAGTTTTAACGTTATAGAATTCTTATTTCTTCTTAATTCTCCATTTTAAAGATTCTGTAGGGACATGTCTGGTTAACATCAAAAACATCTTACCGTAAGCCAATTCAGTTTTTAAACAATCCATTTTGATAAATGTAAAAAGCGATTGGCTTATACTTTATATTGAAAAATGTGAGTCAAAATATGATGAAGACCGAACAAATCGCGTACGTGTGTAATCAGCCGAGCGATCGCTGTTTCGATTCACTGAGCCGTATGTATTTGGTAAACGCTCATAATGTAGTCAACTCCTTTATCGTACACTCGAAGAAAATTTTACGTCTTTAATTTATTAGCTAGGTTTTTGAGATACTTTATTTTTATAAATTACATCCACACAATATTGTAACTAACTATCTAAAATATTAAAACAAAATTTGCAAACAGGGGCTTGATAAAATTAGTACAGTGATCAATGTTACAATTAGCTACAAGTAGATAAATCGACAGTTCTAAGTAACATAATAAACAAAAAATATTATTTCGCAAATAGTAATTAATTTTACTGGCAATGCACAATTGCACACTGCACAGTCCCTGAAAGTTTCACTGCAAGTTATGCAACTTTCTTGTTCATTTTTTGAACGAAATGCGAAAGGAATTACATTATACATTCCTTCATTAAGATAACTGTTGCAGGATTTTTTATTATTAGAAAAATGTTTAAGCCGTTTAAAATATCAGGAATTTACATATTCGGGTCAGCTACAATGGAATATTCCGCTTGCTAGATTTTTTAATAACTGTGATAAATTATTTTTACTGTTCTAGACCACAATACCAGTAGTTTTAGTCGATAAAAAAATGAAATATCTTCTAAATTCATTCGAATTGGATGGAAGGAACATTTATAGAAAGATTTGCAAAACATTTGAACTTATAATTTTTTTAATTGTATAATTCGATGTCATATACTTCCTTAGGGAATATTTTCAATAATTTATTTGGGTTATACAGGCGAATATTATAAAGAAGATGAAATTTTTGTCAACTAAGCGTCGCAAGAATTCTTATTTTGCGAATCTGGCAAACGAATATGAGACTCTTGAATTTGGAACCTACTTAAACGGCAAATCAGCGCTCAGATATCTTATTATAGTTTCATTATTCGGCCGTTAATCTTCTAAACAAGGTAATACTCGGCTCAGTGAGGGTGTTTGTCTTGTGACTACTAGCCCTGGCCGAATGCAAATTGAGTTCGGTCTCGCGGCATCCCTTTGAGCGTCTCCGGACCGACAAAACATCGCAGATTACTTTGCCGTCTTGCCAATCTCATTAACAAGTACACGGTTTTTCATGGTGGAAGGAAACACGTTTGGACACCAATAAGTAACCAAAATACCCCTTGGAGCCTTTGAAATTGATAAATATCACAACACAAACCGGATATAGGTAATACGGTTACTAGCATAAAGCACAAGTATTCTTAGTCCATCAAATCACTCAAGCGAATAAATAAAACATTTGCAGTAAACTAATAACAAAAAAAACGGTTTCAAAAATGTGTTTGAAGGTTAATTTTTATGCGTCTAGGAATGGAGAAACCTAAAATACAGACTGGGAAGCAAAACAAACCGTCCCAAGAAGTGTGTCACTCAAGAAGGTCCTAAAAATGTTTATTGAGCTTTGAATTTTAAAATACTATACGTCAGAGCGCAGAGTACTTCGGTTTTATTTCGAGTTTGTCTTCTTTAACGATTGCATGATCTGCTTATTTCCTTAGTCTTGCCCTAAGAAAACTATAAAAAAGCAAAGATCTGAAATAAATTTAAAAGTCGTGATCTTTAGCGTTCCGTTACAATAAAATACCATAGTTAAAGTAGTCCCGTCGGAGTCTTCTTCTTATCGGGTGGTTGATGAACAACCTGGTGTCAGAGTTAAAGCCGCCCGTAGGCCTCTGACATGGCTTCACACACCGTTGAGAAATCTCTCAGGTGTGCAGGTTTTCCCACGATGTTATCCTTCACCGTTAAAGCGTCGAATAATCGTACATAATGTGAATTTTAAATTTTATAAAGCACAGTGGTACCTGGCGGGGTCTTAACTGGCGACCTCTCGCATATCAAGCAACGTCCTTAAACACTCAGCCATCGACGCTTTTAGTACATAACAATGAATTTAGCGGTTCATGGTCAGCTCTTGGCTACGATTTATGTAAGCCAAATGAAACTACCCGACGTGTCGGTTAAGTAAGTTGAGATTTATTTGTCACTTTATAAAATCGCACGTATAGTAAATAGTCAAAAAACGATGAGATTTAAAAAAACTGAAAATGGTCGGTATATTTACCGAGGTTCACTATTGTATCGAGTTCCCGATATTTCGGCACTGTCACAAACGCCATGATCACGTGAACTATTTTATTTGGTGTTTCCTAAAGTGTGTACATGACATACAGTTTAAAGTTAAGTAGATATTTATTTGTTACTTTGTAGCGACATGTTCAGGAGCATTATACTTGACAAACAAGTCAAATAATGATAGCAAAACACAATATACACTGTAGGAATAATATTTGTTATTTCTGTCTACGTCTCAAACTGTTACAGCGGTTGAACCTGTCTCATCGCGTTACCTATTTCCATATTGTGGAGGTTTCAACTGGAGACGTTCTGTTGTCCTGTTATCTGTACCTAATTAATACCTGCACCGCGGAGTGCATCCACTAGTTATGCAGGCCCGGGCTTCTCCTGTATTTCGTAAATAACTCCTACTGGTGCATTTAATTACGTACTGTTGTAAATGTACCTAGTTGTAGTTGAAATGCATAGTTGAAAATTGTCCAATTCTGCAGGTATTCGTTTATTTGATGATCTAATTAAATTATGTAATAACTGCCTCGTTGGTCCATTGGTAGCAAGTGCTGCGTTAGGACAAAGAGGTTACCGGTTCGAGTCCGCGGTCGGGCAAAATTTGTAATGAAATAACTCAGCCTGGCGTTAGAAGTTTGGCGGTTGAACGCCCGTGACTGGGAAAGCACGTTAAGCCGGTGTTCCTGCGCCTGATCTCTCATCGGTCATGTCGGATTGCCGTCTCACCGAATTATGAGAGTAAGGGAATAGAGAGTGCAATTGTGATTGCGCGCACACTTGTGTACTATAAATGTCCTGCGCACTTGGCTGATCTTAATTGAGATCGGCCGCCATGGCTTAAACGGGTTGGACGCCTTATTTATTTTTTAATTATGTAATGTTTAGTAGAACACCATAGTGAACGGAACCTTAAATTTAAAATAAATTTATGTACTTAATGTTTAAAGACGTTTGTCACAACTGCTGATCTTCTTTCTTCTCGTAACGCTGATTCATAGAAGTAGCAATAAGTAAGGATTTAAAAAAAAATTATATCACCAGTAATACCACTTTGATTACTACATAGTTTAAAACAAAGTCTTTATCAGTCCCTTTATAGTGATATAGTGACCCTGTTCTCGCTTCGCTTCGGGTATATTTATATTTTGATTTTTTTTTAACTTAAAAGTAGTCATAGTTACTCCATAACATCAGCTACCTTCCAATAAAAGTCCCGTCAAAATCTTTTCAGCCATTCAAGAAGTTAGTCAACCGGAAGAAACATTAAAAACAAAATTATTTTGGTATTTATCACCATAATCTGTCTTTTACCGTGTAATTAATAAGTATATTACACAATTACACAACAATGTGATGTTGTGTTATATACTTATTTATCATAGCGACCCGCCCTCGCTTCGCTTCGGGGATATCTCTATCTCTATATCTCTATCTCTATGTAATATATTATTTTAACCCCGTAAGAGAAATCTATTTTTTTTTATCTAGAAAAAGCCTATGACACTCAGGGATAGTGTAGCTTTCCAACAGTGAAAGATTTTTTCAAATCGGTGCAGTAGTTTCGGAGCCTATTCGAAACAAACAAACAAACAAAAAATCAAACCTTTCCTCTTTATAATATTAGTATAGATTATTATATGTATTATATTACATATTACATTGACTCCCCCGTACCCCAGCGACGCTTACATGGAGCCTACATCGCATGCTGGTTAGCTGAGCGCGGTGGCGGCAACCACGCGACTTTTTTCTAATACTTGCATTTTTAAACTCGTGATATCTTCCGAATTAAATGTCCGAATTGAATAATTCAAAAAGTAATAAAAAGGTATTGAAGCCGTCTTGAATATAAAGTAATTTATTTTGATAAGGATTAATACCAAGGTACAAATAAAGAGCCCTTTCAAGCGGCGGCGTATAAATTAAATTTTTAGAATAAAAAACCGCTTGCTGTGACATAACTATAATATTTAGACATATGCTGTCGCGACACTTTTTGTAGATAATGATGAGTTCTGCAAAGTCTTAGTAAATGGTTTTGTTCTATCTTCAATAGTTTTCGCAGCGTAGGCGACGTAAGGAATTTTTCAGGTCTATTTTTTACACCTTGGGTTACATTATTGTAGTTTTAGTAAGGATCCCTAATTTTTTAAAAATATAATATAGCCTATGTAACTTCTGAATAATGCAGCTTTCTAATGGTGAAAAAATTATTGCAATCGGTCCAGTAGTTTTTGAGTTTATTCATTACAAACATACAAAAATACAAAAATACAAATCTTTCCTCTTTATAATATTAGTATAGATTAGTATAGATAGGAACAGAGAAAGCTTAGAAAAAAACCGTACCATTTAAGCGTCCATAGGGATGTATGCTAAAATGGTACGTTTTAATACATATAGGGATTCAAGAGAAAGATTTTATATAAAATTCACCTGAAGCGAAGCGAGGGCGGGTCACTGGTGTTCAATAATTCATAAACAATGTTGTCAAATAAAAAAACCGCAACAAACTTCTAAGTAAAGTACAGTAGATAGTCACAAACCATGGTAGTTACTTATACAGCTTTGTTTGTTCACAAATATTCGACATTGAACAAAAACTTTGATCTAGCTATCAAAACTTCATGAACAGCGGTGAATTTTTATTTTCCAAATTCTCTTTAAAATATTCACTGCGTCTACTCTCAGTTGGCATTTTATTATTTGCTTTGGATTCTGTTATTTCACTACCGCCGCTCGATCAAATCCCTAGTGTAACTATAGCAAAAAGGTTTTTTAAAAGAGACTGAAATAGGCTACAACTAACACCAGTCATGTAAGCTTATGCTGAAATCAGGTTAAATAACAATTGATATCATATTAAGATCCCTGCACTCGACTCTTAGGTATTATTTCAATCCGTGTGCTGTTAATGAATTGCATTTTTAATGTTCCCCGCATACATAATATGGATGCTCTGTTAACCACTTTTCATTAAATTAAACCGCAATAGTCTGAGACAACAACTGATTACAATAAGCAACTGACTACATTTTATCAGCTGTTTACTGTGCATTTTCAAACTAAGTTTTCAATGGATTCTGCTTAACAGTGTCGATTAGAAGCATGATGATGATAATTGAGAGAACCTTAACATAACATTATTTTTATTTGTACATCAAGCTGACCTAGATAGAATTGTCTATTATAATACTTGTGCGGACACTACACATTTGAAATAAACTATTCTCACAGATGTTTTGTTATGCTAAACATATTATTTAGAGACCCGCGTTTCGAGCTCTTTACAGCGCTCGTGGTCGGCGGCACTTGTCTTGCCCGCTTTATTTCAAAAGTTGACGAAAACATAAACTTCACACCTGAGCTCTCGTATTTGTTTGATTGACACCAGTACTGGGCATATGCAGAACGCTTTATGCATAAACAACACCCACCGGCCCTCATGCTCGTATCCGCCACCACTCATTAAAACATTCATCACAGGGAATAAGAGTATGTTCCTGTTTTTAGGACGGGCGCCGCCAGTTCGCTCGCGACCACGATTGGTGTAACCCAGTCGAAACGTCGGGCAGAAAGTAGCTATGTAATTTGCTACTCCTAATAACGCGTGTAGATAGAACTAATATTTAGTGTACACCTAATGCTGTGTTACCTGTATAACACCGATATGTATGTGCAAATACCACATGCTCCCACTTAGAATATGAATTAATAACTTCAGCACATCTAGAGGTAATTAAATTGCTGCAAAGTATTATGTATAGTAAAACTGTTATTTTTAAGTAATTGACCGGCTCAATATTATTAGGTTTGTGATTAGAGTATTGGTATTTGATTGTATTAGGGACAAGTTGAAAAACATATTTTGAACTTTTTATCTTAATGCTTCTGCCCTATTATCAAATTGAAATCGTAGAAGTAAAATTATACCTACCTACTTCACGTATCCAAGTTAAGTTTCTGTGACAATGCAAGTTTTATCCGACAACTCCGTATTATTTTAAAAGTCAAACCTTTTCTTTCTTTTGATATCTTTATATCAGTTAATAAAGATCGTTTCTTTTTTCAGAACAGTCTTATGGTATGTATACTATTATTGCCATCGTAACATTGATTTCTATTACCCGTCGCTTGGGCACCTTGCAGATAACGAAAGTAACGCCATCCTCGCATAAAGGAACTATTAACTAAACCGACCGAGCCGTAAAGGCCCAAATCTAATCGTCTGGGCCTTCAGTTAACGACCTCGTATTCCTGTACTGTTATATGGAGGATCGTAATCTTCGTCATCATCACTGACTTGGGACTGGCCAGTTGTATGAAGTGTTTTGATGGTGCTTGTTCCACCTTTATTGTCCTTTACTGAGGTTTGGGTACGCGGATACACTTTATGTTCCACGAGACGGTTACTGAGTGAATAAGCCATGTTAATAAGGTTGAATGGTAAAAGACATGAACGTAAGTGACTGACTGAATGACAGGCTCGATGACGTAGTGAATAGTGCCCCTGCCTAATGCCAAGAGATGTGGGTTCGATTCCCACTCAGGGTAAAAATTATACTTACTTAGACAACTAACAATAATAAGGTATTAGCTATAATCTGGCAAAGTACCAGCCAGTTACTAAACGACAAGTATCTAAATAGGTCGCTACTAGCACACAAAAGATTTCAGAAAGTTTTTTTTAAAGCTACTCAGGTCGAAAAGTTAAAGCTGTAGAAATAAAGCTGTTCCAAGAAAAACGATTCATTAAGCCTTTGGCAAGAAGAAGGTAATGAGAAAGCTTATTAACACACATAATAATACATCATCATAACACTTACATATTACGTTTATAATTAGGAGCGTACCAAATAAAATATATCACATACGTTGGGATATGTAAAATTTTAATAAGTTAACGTTTTCAAGGCCTCATCGCCCTAGTTTAGGTAGGCCCGTGCCCCAGCAGTGGGGACGTTTATGGGCTGATGATGATGATGAACATTTTCAATGTAAAACAAAGATTTTTGAAACGTGAATTTTAATAATCATCAAATATTTTTCATCCTATTCAATATAATTGTATAATTTTAGTAGCTACAACTTCACTACTACATAAATCAGTTGAGACTTGACTCAAAGCAGAATTCAATATCAGACCAATTGAGTAAACTTTTCGCTTCCTTAGATGGTCAGTGCTATTGCCGAGGCAACTTGGTAACTTAATCAGTAGGTAATCACCGATAAGTTTGAGAGGATTCCAATTGGGGAGCTACTGTAGTTCAGGCGGCTGAAAGATCTTTGCGAATAGCAAAACCCACAGCTCTGTGAGACAAGCAATACAATTTAAATACAATCTACGTATCATTCATATTCAAAGGCGAAAACCAAACCAAAGGTAGGTAAGTCATTTTGTTTTCTTATGATATATAAAAATTAATAACACAATGTGTGTTCATAATAATTGAATTTCGCAGTTAAAAAGTTCTAAATTTACTCACCATAGTTTAATATCTATGTAGAAAGAAATTTATATGTTTACTAAGAAAAAGCGAGATGTTCCCTACACAAGTGCCTTTCGGCTACTTAAAGGGAAGCCCCGGCATCTAAATTGTAAAGATTAACTTGACATTTTTTTTTATTTATTTGTAACACATATTATATTGTTTCGATTCCGGGCTAAGTAGCTTAAGCCCGAAAACTTTACTACATTATCCGTTATATCACACACGTTTTTTAAACAAGAACACACGCAGAGCCGATGTAAGAGACTTAAACCACCTCAGCACGACTCACAACATAACCCTAACCATATTAAGGTAATTTATTGACATGTCACTACTTGTTTAAATATATATATTTATCAATCCAATTCTTAAACAGGCAAACAAAAGATACTCGTCGAATTAAGGTCGTAGCACACATATCAACCAGGAAAGGGGTCGCCACCTCGCGTCTAGGCGAGGCAATTACGTTACTATTCCGATCAGTGTGCGTTGCAGTAAGGAGTTTCATACAAATAATACTGAATGAAAGGTAGCCTCATACGTTTAAGTTCCGTTTACGAGTAGGTAAGTGTGCTACGACCTTTACGCTACACATCTCGCTCCGTTTCCCAAGGTCCCGTCCTAATTGCTCCTTCAGTCAAGTCGTCCCGTTCCAAATATAACACCACGCATATTGAGTAACCTACATCGCTTATGTACACATACTTAGGCGATAATGTTGGCTTTGATAAAGCTCTATCGTCCTATACCCACATACCTATTTACAAGCGTTGGCTACCTATTGGATTAAATTCGTACAATAATTCCAAATATTACACCCACATACATTGAACCTACATTGCGTATGTACACGCACTTAGACCATAATATCAAATTTGATAAAGGTATACCATCCTATCCCCACACGCATAGAGTAAGTAAGTATTGTTAGCGTGAAAATCGGACATCCCTATTCGACTACTGATCGTGCGCATCCCTAGCGCGATGACATTGACACTTCGCTATTCCCGCGCAATGAGGGTTTTCGCGAATGAGAAATTCACTAGATGGCAATACGTAGGCGTGAGGTCCAACTGCATCATGATTGGTTATTTTTGACGTGACATTGACAGACATGTCAATAGTATTCACAATTTAATAACGAGCGGTTACCTACTGGATCATCTGGAATCTGGATCTGCAATTTATACCGGACTCAGTTAGGTGTACATTTCAAATGTGATTTATAAATACCGTTCTAGTCAATGAATTATTGCACCAATTTGGAATTCAATAAAATACAATTACCTAACTACCCCGAACAAGAACAGCACACTCCAGACCAGAAGTGATTGATCGTAATCCATCAAGAAGCCGTTTAGATGATTTATTTCACTTCCCTGGTAACTTTCGTGATGATTTGTTTTTGTGAATCTTTTTGTACATTTTTTTACGAATTTAAATTTTTCAGGCTATATACATACTATACACTTATATATACATACAAGTTTGTAAAACACAAGCATTTTACTTGGCACCAGCGTTGATTGCACCGCACCAATCTAGTCTGGAACTAAAACAACGCCGTCTTTACCGTATATGCAGATTCAATCGAACTTCTCCTAGAAAGTTCCAAGTCATTTGCATTAACCGATCTGAGGATTGGCTTAGAAGAATAGTTAATGGAACTGGGAACCGTAAAAAGTTCCAGTTTGGATCGTGAATATCAACGAACTTTAAATTAATACAGGCAACTGTTTTTCCTACTTGGGCCAAGTAAACTTTGATGCTGGCAGCAGCTGCGACAAAGTGTTACAAGGACGTGACTTTGAGATAATAAATAATAGTCGATATCAATGGAGAGGAGCAAACTACGCAAAAACTGACTTATAGTGCACATACATAAAATTTTAGACTTTCGCGTTCCATTACACTAAAATTAGTCTTTATGGGTCTACACGCGATATTAGGCGTGTCGGAGGAGTGGTCGCAAGCGAACACGATTGGTGTAACCCAGTCGAAACGTCGGGCAGTAAGTAGCTATGTAATTTGCTACTCCTAATATCGCGTGTAGACTAATTTTAACACATACATACATAAAATCACGCCTTTATCCCAGAGGGGTAGGCAGATATCACTTCCTGCCATGTGCTACGATCCTTGCACACCGCTTCGCTTCTTTCACATCCATCAATCTCTACATGCATGTCCGTCGATTACGGGTACTTTTGATTTGACCATTCTTCAAAATTAGACTTATTTGGTCATAGAAGGTCTTTATTGCGTAAATACCTTAAAAAGTGTTCACATTGCGTGCGGTTTACGTGGACTATAGACCTTATTCCATATTTATTATGAAATAATAGTTGTGCCTAAATGTTGATACGAACAGATCAGGTTGATCCGCGGTAATACTGTTTCACTCCATCCTATCCAAGGTTTCAATTAACTTTTTGAGGTTCAGAACCCTAAAAAATCCCAGAGCATAGGCTTAAAAAGGTACCTAGCGTAAAAATTGAGGCAATTTTTTTCTAACGATTCAATCTTAGATTGAATAGATACCCGAGATGAATCAACAACGGAAAAGAAAGACTCTTATATTGAGGTTGGAAAAAGCCATCTCTTGACTCGGGGCAATTTATTTTACTATTGTGCGACTTCCTTTCAACGGATAGTATATCACTGCTATTACTTTTTTATTTTCGTCCTTCTATAACTTTAATTTGAATTCTCTTTCTATTCACATACACGTGAATGTTTTAAAATATATTGCAAAACTCAACCAATCTTTCGCCGCCGAATAGTTATTAATATAAAATAACAGCATGTGTAAATAATGATATATAATATTAAAGGTACATTTTTGTTGTGTTCTTTTTTCCCAATTTCGCTAATTTCTTGCCGGTTACATACATACACATTTTTTCACTGATTCTGTTGTGAATTTGATTGTAAACACCTTGTAAACACTTATAGTAGCAATAAAGTATTGAGTATTGATTCTTTCGAAAGTTTGTAATTTTTGAAGCCTCATTTTAGCACACGATTTTTCAAATATTTATTTACAAGAACTTAATCAACATGTTTACATTAGTCAGGACGAGTCTCGAAAGTATTCGCGCGCAAATTTTATCGATTCGCTGTCAAAGGGGGCTCGCAATACGTTTGCTTAGTTAATTATCAATTAGACAAGTCGAGTCAGCGCACATCAGACGGATCACCATTCGCCACCCTTCGTTATGTTAATTGCTCATTTTTAGTTTACTTTACTTTACGTACAAAATTAGATGATCCCCGTCTTAAACCATTGCAAGTTAAAAGAAACGCCATTCATTTGCATAGCTACGATATCGCTCAATTTGTAAGTAGTTACGCGACTTGAAATCACAAATGTCGAATAAAATGTAGCGCAGTATATTAGAATAGAATATGTTTTATTTTATTCGTATTTCGCTATATTTTTATTTGGTTGTCCGTTGATAAATAAACATAGATGCAAAAAATATTACTTTATTATCCATAATGACTGTTTTATACTATGAACTATTTACAAAAAAAAATGTTTAAAAGTATCTGTCAATATCCAATGACCGTAGATAGCTATTTACCACAATAGCGAAGTATATAAACATACCTGAAAATAAATACACTAATTTAAAAGTTAAATAAATGTTGAATAGGACATATTATTGTACCTTACTTATATTCACCGAAGCGATGTTACGCACAAAAGTAAAGTGATTATCTTTAGATAACAGAAGTTCAATAAGCCTTATTAACCTATTAATAATCTCGTTACTTTTTATATAATCGTAGAAGTTGCGTTGCGTGTGTCGAACGATTAAGATAACTACATAATTATGATACTCTCCGACAATCAGCATTCCAAGTTGCATCTGCCATTTTAACGGGCTGTTCTCATGTTTACACTACGTAAGCTCTATGCGATTCGGAATTTTAATTAATATTTTAGGTAGGTTAGTTAGTTAGGTATTTATTTATTAATTTTTATGTAATAACTAGTTGTGCCAGAGACTTCGTTCGCGTTTCCCCCCGTTTTTTACACATTGGACGCAAACTTTTTCAAATAAAACGTAATGCTGGTAGTAAGGATAAGATAGAGGATCCGATGTGATATCGGTAGGTCCGGTGGTTCAAGTCCCCGTAAAGGAGGGGTCAGGAATGCGATTTTTTTCAAATTTTAAATTTAAGGATAAAACCGAATAATTCCTAATAGTGCAGTCATTGAAGCGTAAAAAACGGTCAAACCTCCGAATTTTTTACTGTGTACCGATTTGCATGATTTTTTTTATTTAGGCTCATATTATCCTTAACTTCAAAAGTGAAAATGATCTGAACCCCGCCAATTATTTTTAAAGGGTAAAAACGAACCCTTAACGAAAAATTTACATTGAGCCATTTTATCGCTAGAAAACATGTCTAATAATAAGTGTTAAAATTGTTAAGTGTTTTCTAACACAATTACCTCATATTAAAATAATTTTCAACCCCTTGAATAAGATATTCAACCCTGGCAAACAACCCTTACATTGAAAATCAAAACGAAATACTTTGGTATGACGTAAAAAGATGTAAGTATAGAGTAAGTAATATTTTATATTCTCTATAATAATAGGCTAGTTTCCTAAGTCTGATTTTACATAAAATTTCACAATTAACAGTTACATATGGGTAAATCAATAACATAAGTGAAATCGAAATTTAAATTTCTTACGAAATGAGACAATAATAGGCATTTGAAGTTAGGTGGGAAAGTCCATTTTTAAAGTGCGTAAATTCAATTAAAATAGTATGCCATCTTATAAATTAGAAAATTAGTAGTAGCTTTCACTATGAGAACATATTCGTAAAAGCAACATTTGATATAGCTGCTGAACAAAGCTCTTACGATATTCATACTCGTATACAGAGGGGTGACGTCATAGCTCGCTGCGACATTTGTATGAAGCGTTTTGAGTTCGCCCAAATGATGTGCTATTGAAACTGTAATATCTCCGGGAGTTTTCCAAATATCAAACCATTCTTTTAACAGCACCTTTGCAATTGTGTTGTTCATCCTACTATGTAAAAATTAAAAAATAGGAAACAACCCTATTATGACACTTTAAGCCCCTTTCAACCCATGTAACTATCCCTTAAAACCTTAAAAACGACCCCTTGAAAACTTGAAAAATCTTTGTATGAAAAAATTTAAACCATTTAAGATAGATGATTGAAATTTTGCAACGCGATATTGCAAAATTCATACGAGAACGGGACTTATTGGGAAAATACTTTTGGATGTAAAATCCTATAGTTCACGCGAATAAAGTCGCGGGCACAGCTAGTAATGTATATTTATATATATAACAGTAGTTTTGGGTCTCTATTATACTATATATACTGCTTACTTTCACGTTGCTCCAAATATTCACACCCCGAAAATGTTCAGTAGAAAAAGAAAACTGAGTAGAAAAATATATGATACGTTTTTGGACTATAACTCCTTAAATTTTTTTTCTATCACAGTTTGTAAATTACCATTGTAAAGGTAATTAAGAGAGCTACAACATCCTGTATTGCAATATGTAGTAAAAAACACTTTACACAAACGGGGAAGGGTACCAGTGCTCATCAGCTGGCTCGAGCGAACGCACGGCTTTCTGTCGTTCCGTTTGGTGCAGGTGCTGACCGGGCATGGCTGCTTTGGTCAGTATCTGCACCGCATCCAGCGGGAGGAATCGCCTGTGTGTCACGAGTGTGGCGCACAAGAGGATACGGCGGACCATACCCTTTTTCAGTGTCCGTCGTGGTCCGAAGAGAGATCGGCCCTAATATCCGCGGCCGGCCTCGTGACTTCCCTCCCCCAACTCGTTAGGGAGATGGTCGAGAATAGTGAGGTGTGGTCGGCGGCCGCCTCCTTCTGTGAGTCAGTCATGACACAAAAGGAGGCGGCAGAACGAGAGCGGGAGAACGATCCCTCCGCTCCTCCGCTCCGTAGGAGAAGACTCAGGCGCACAAGGCGCCAATACGCGCGCCAGATGCCGCCGCCCAGTGATGGCCAGCCGGCGGTTGGTGTGGGGACACCACCGTCGGCATTGCACCAACGACCGTCTCTGAGGGACGGAAGCGACCCTGTGTATCGGGTTGCCCCGTCGCCCCCCTCGGCTGGGGGGGCTTGAGTGGAGCCCATGGAGGCTAATCGCCGGCGGTGTTGTGAGTGGAGGCTATGCCAGGTACCACGACACCGCCAATAGGCGACGAGGTACACCCCGGTGTTTTAGTCGGTAGACCCCCTGGGCATTGCAGTCCGTCCAGGAGTCGCGGCTGGCATTTACCATCTCTTCGCCAGTCGCTGGGGAGTCCGACACACCACCCGGAGAGAACCCCCTCTCTGGGTGAAGGTGCGCAACGCATTTCACCGGGTAAAAAAAAAAAAAAAAAAGGGTTAAAGGGCTTAATGGAGGCTGTGATTGCGCTGCCACGCGCTATTTAAACAATCATATCTCCGTCAATTTTTATTCAACAGAAAAACAAAAAAACCAAATTGTTTGTTAGAAAAATAGCTAATTTTCTTATTTCTACACTTTATACGTATCTATCGTAATTTTTGAGATATTATGAAAGAAAGGTGGGATTTTTAAAAAATTAAAAAATTTATTATTTTCTTTATCGAGGCGTGTTTGAACAATATGAGTCCTGAAGCATCCAAACTAATACAATCTATCAAACTCTTTGTAATAAAGATAATTCTAGACGAAATACGATTAATTTTAATTTTGGTGGAAATGACACTTATGAAACCCATTGATTTCGGTGAAAAAATCTTAGATGCTCCGCTTATTTGCAATACAGCTCACTTATTTTAGGTGCAAAAGAATGTAAATAGTACTCATTTTAAAGCTTATTTTATGGACTACAAAACCCTTATTTATTAGAACGC
Source organism: Maruca vitrata (assembly GCA_039566165.1). Lineage (NCBI taxonomy): Eukaryota > Metazoa > Arthropoda > Insecta > Lepidoptera > Crambidae > Maruca > Maruca vitrata. The sequence continues at coordinate 9,673,437 of CM076926.1, forward strand.
ATAAAATGGATTTCCTCGCCGCTAGATGGCATTGACCACATCGATAAAAGTTCAGATAAAGTGAAAAACTACTTTGATCTTTAATATCTAGCTTAATGATGCACTTAGAATACTTTGTAAATATCCAAATTGTTCATTTTTTACCAGCTCCAATTTTGTTTTTAGGAAAATTTTTGATAGATCGTATATTTTTGGAGATATTTGCTAAAAACCGATGGAAAACGTGCAAAAATTGCGAATTTTCAATGGCAAATTACTTGAAAATTATTGGATTTTTCGAAAAACTTTTGCAATAAATTTTGCTTAAAATTAGGCCTTCTATCCATATCTGAGGTTATTTTAAAAAAAGAACCATCCACCGCTGAGAAAGGTCAGCAACCACCCCCAGGGTGGTTGCGGGGTCCAATTCATTTTCACTTTTGATATTAAGGGTAATACGGACCTAAATCCAAAATTTCATGCTAATCGGATCACAGTAAAAAAATTCGGACCTAAAATGCTTCAATGACTCCACTATAACCTTCGTACAAGAGACCAGTGACGATGGTGGCCCCAAACGTGAAGTATCTCTTCTCGGAGTAAGCGACGGCGGTGCGCGCGCAGAACATCAAGCCGTACAGCGTCAGGATCGACAAGTGGGACACGTACCACAGGGAGCAGAAGTACGCGTTTCCTTTGGCCTGAGAACATGAACAAGAACAACATTTAAATACTTTAAACTATAGAGACTATTGGAACATCTTCTATGTTGTAGATGTCACAAGAAACATATGTTCTCGCTCTCTAGCTTATTGCAAAACTTGCCAGATGTCAATTGACATTGGCCTCACTCAGCCAAATGTTCTTTGATTGCAAATTATATGTACTCTATTTTTAATTGTGATTTTAGTGCTACACAGAATTCTGTAGTCAGAGTTTAAATGTTTAGTACGAGTCCCCGTCCAGTCAGGCATGAATGTGAATTTTTCCAGTTTTTAATTTATATGTACTCTTCCTATCCATGTTTTAAGAGAAGATACTTGACTATCAATTGCGGTTTCGTAATTATGCCTATGCACGCCACTGGCATTGTCACTAAATGCTCTAAAATAGCACATCTCCACCGCCATGGCGGCTACGTCCAGCACAAGCTCAGCACTGACACTGGTGCTACTGGTAGTGAGATCACCTGGACAGCTTGGTACAGCAGCAGCGCGGAGATAAGCAGCTGGTAGATGGAGACAGCTGCCACCATCAGCGAGAACAGCAGGTCCACCGGCACAGCGGCCGCTACACAGAGCCAGCACTGGCTACTGTCAAACTGGACTGTGCTATTGGTGGTGACGTCACCTGGACAGCTTGATACAGCAGCTGGTAGACGGAGATGGCGGCCACTACCAGCGAGAACAGCAGGTCCACCGGTACCGCGGCTGCATTCAACACAGAGCTAGCACTGACTACTGTCAAACTGGACTGTGCTACTTGTGGTGACGTCACCTGAACAGCCTGGTACAGCAGCAGCAATGAGATGAGAAGACGGTGGCCACCACCAGACAAGAACAGCTGGTCCACTGCGAGCGCGGCTGCATTCAACACAGAGCCAACAATAAGTAGCTACAGGTAGTGACATCACCTGGACAGCTTGGTACAGCAGCAAAGCAGATATGAGTAGCTGGTAGACGGAGACAGCTGCCACCATCAGCGAGAACAGCAGGTCCACCGCCAGCCGCGGGCGGGTGTTCAGCTCTGGCTCTGTCTCCGTGATGAGGCCCACGCTGAGCACTGACAGCACTAGGGCTATTATTGTCACAGTCTGTGGACAATATGCGAGACCACTGGATCAAAATTATATCATCAGGCCTTAGTCAAACAAAGGCCTGATCATCCTAGTTTAGGGTAGGTCCGTGCCCCAGCAGTGGGGGATATATGGGCTGATGATGATGATGATTTAGTCCGTAAGTTAGTTCATAGAAAAATGTGGGACATAAATCTTTTGGCTTTTTCAAATGATTGAAAATTGACAAATTTATAGATTATGAAACTTCTGGAGTAGGGATTTTCCAGCTATAAGACTCAAGAAGTAAGTAAAGGAGAAAATGGCCTAATCTTTGGTGCATTTTAGGACCTAGATTTCATCATGTCATCATCAGTTAGTAGGCGTGGGCTAATATTTCCTAAAGCGGTCGAGATCAGATCAGACAAAAAGTTTGTCTGCCAATTAGATACTCTATCTTAAACCTCTCGATCTTTGCGTGGCGATTATCACCAATCATCATCATCATCAGCCTTTTATAATATCCCACTGCAGGGTATAGGCCTCCTCCGTAGAACGCCATGATTATTACCAATAAACAACAAAAAAGTCAAGTAAAATTTTTGAAAATACAGGGGTTCAAAATGCACAAAAAGTTTTAAGCTTTAGTCCCAAAGCGTCCCGCGGAGATCTTAGCAAAATTACTGGGAATAGTTAAAAAGAGATAAAACCTCAATGATTTTAACATAGACCTATATATTATAGTGTTATGATGAACAATTACTTATGTCCAGCGGTATTCGTTTACATATGCTTTATAGCTTTTAAAGCTTTTTTTATCTGAATACGAACATATAGAACATTTCTGATTACTTACAATAGTACAAACGCTAACATAAACTATTCCATCACTTAGAGTCCTGCCGCACATTGACTTAACTGAACAACACTTTGACTTGGCCTCCTGTTGCGAATCCATTATTTCACTTTATTCCAATTCTATATTTATATAGGCACTTATGTGATAACTTGTTTATTTTGTTTCTTTCAAACATCCAGGCCTAATTAAATATTATTAAAGTTTATTAGTTATAATGGCACACACACTGTTACACTGTTATGACATTTTTTGACATAGATCGATTGTCAAATATCGTTACTTTTCAAAAAATTTTACAGCTTTGGTTGACCTACTATTTAATCACATTTTAAAAAACGGTTTTCCTGTAGTAAAGACTCATTAGCGAATATGTATGTATAAACTAAACCGTAATCATCGTTTGTGTAAACCACTCAAAAGCAAAGCGAAAATATTTTAATTCTATTTAAAATAAACATTATACGTTAAGTAAGCATTAATCAAGATTATATTACGATACGTCCATTATCCTGAAAAGAAAACAATAACTTCTGCTCAATTATAAATGATTTGTAAGAACACAGACGTTTGTGTGTAACAAATACTTCGTAAGTTTTCCTGCCAATAAGGAAATTTAAAACCACGCATTGCTTTTCCTGGTACAATCAGCACCATATTACTACTAATGTGTAATTGTTCAATACAATTCCATAAATATTATAATTAATTGGGTACTTTTCCATGCAGATATATATGAAATTATGATATACATTATTTCAGATATTTCATATAACAAATACAAAAAAAGTATATATGATAATATGATAATATGATAATATGATAATATGATATTGATAATTGATAATTGATAATATATAATAAAAACGTAGAGGTAAAAATTCTTGTACTTTTTGAAAAACGCAAAAAACCAGTCAGGGATATGTTTTGAGAGTAGCAGAACACAACCCCATACTTAAAAAAAATTGTGTCTCTGTCTGTTTGTTTGTTTGTTTCGACTGACCTCCTAAACGGCTGAACCAATTTAAATGAAAGTTTACACGAAGGTATTTGAAATTCCGGAAAAATGCATAGGATACTTTAAATCACTGACAGTTAACTGGTTCCCGTGGGATATTCAAAAAACCTAAATAAATGACTGATCTCTGAAACTATTACACCGATTAAAATGAAATTTTGCATGGTGGTACCATACATCCTTGGTCAAGATCTTAAATACTTTTAGTCAAAGAAATTCCTGTAGGATAGTTAAAAATCTAACTTTATTAGATCACTTACAAAAATGGTAAAAGTATATCGACCAAAATGAACCTTCTGACTAGGACTATACGAACTACTTTATTGAGCAAAACGTCATAGTAGGGGAGGTCAATGGCTAGATTTGCAGTTACTCGAACGACATGGAATCAGAATAGAAAGATAACGAAAAGTATATTACACTTTCTTTATAAGTGGGGGGACAGCAATTAATGCAGGAGGGCTACCTGGTAACAAGCTGTTGAAAAAAAAAAGTTATTTGACCGTGTCAGTCAGTGACATTGTAACGATTTGGACCACAAAGTTATAATTAATCTTTGTGTCTGTTGTTAAACACATAATCTTAAGATACTTCAGCGCGTTAAATTTTTATGCAGGAGGTTCAAGTTGATATCGAAGTCCTGCTGTATAATAATCTGTATTTTTTTTTCTTAACCTGTATCACCTCACTGCTGGGCAAAGTATCCTTCAAACTCATCTACTGCTCTCTGTCCAATGCTAGGACTTGCCAGTTCTTTGATACATGGACCAGATCGTCATACCACTTTTTCTTGGGTCTTCTTCGGCGAAAATCGTCTTCAGGCACGTAATGTGTAACAATTCTGGTCCATCTATTGTTCTTTATCCTCGCACATTTCACATCACATTCCCCGCCCATTCTACATCAATTTTGACTAACAACAATACCAGTACGGGAGTGGATGGTGGTATATTTATTTTTTTCTTTTAACTTAATACCTAATGATACTCCGCTTCATAGCTTTGAGTTTGGACTTCTGATTTTCGGTGGGGGACCAAGATTGTGCCCCATGTGTTAAGATAGGCAGTATGAAAACGTCGATGAGTTTGCGGTTCAGTGATATAAGAAGATCACCCTTCATACCCATTCATGTACCAGAAGCTTTTCTAGGCGTTGTCTGCTTTACAGATTATTTCTTTGTCCTGCCTGTTTTCGAAGGAGACTGCCTAGCCCAAGTATATACTCCTCTACATATTGTTTTACCTGCCTGTTGACTGCAATCCACCAAATCAGTGGTGCTATTGGTCATGACCTTGGTTTTGGATGTATTCATCTTCAGTCTAACGTCAACGCTTTCTGCGATCAGTTGTTCGAGCATCAACTCAAGTTCTGTCGATGTATACGTATTTCGACTAGGAAAATGTCATCTGCAAAGCAAAAGTTTATCAGTCGCCTATCCTCTACACCAATTCCTTTTGTTTCCTAAGAATATCATAGTGACCTGAAGACTTCTTGGAGCGTGCTACTGAAAGCTTTGGTGATAGGGAGTCAGCCTGTTTAACTCTTTTTTTGTATTTTGAATGTCAGGCCTTCAGTGTGCAGTTTGATATCGGCTGTGCTTTGTTGTTAAATGTTTTGGAGAAGTTTTTCTATATGTGGGTTCGATGTTTTGCTGTAGAAGAGAAAGCTAAATGGGTGAATGTGGGTGATACCGTCGAAACCTTCGAATAATCCACAAAGGCCAGGTTCAAAGGTTTATTGAATTCGCTACATTTCTCTATTACCTGGTTTTCGGTATGGAGGTGGTCAGTTGTCCGATATTTGCTTGCTGGCTTACATTGGTGGGTTGTGTTGTTCCAATTGATAGACTGTTCGATATTATCTGCATGTTTATATACATAGAGGGATATCGCTATTCTAAGCAAATAAAGGGAAATTTATAAACATTCACGTAAAAATGTTGGACATTATAAAATTAAAGAAAGTTATCGTATATAAAGATCGTGAAACAAAAACATGAAAGGGTGCAAGGAGTCTCCCATTTAAAAATCTTACAAGACAGAGTCTGGGTCTGATCAATACTCCAAAAACTCCCGTTGGGCTCCCCAACTATCACGTTCTTAGCTGGCAAGTCATGTCAAATGCTGTCAGATTTGATATTATGAAATGAGTGTTTAGTTCTTGGTTAGTTATAGAGATGTCACTATGCTCTATTATTTCGCAATATTGTTTCAAATACAAAAAGTAGTTCATAAGTTATATTTAATTGCGCTTTACGTTATTATCTCAGTGTTTTGTTACGAATACAATACAATCTACGAGAAATATACAAAAACAATGCGCAAAAGTGGCACAAAACAAAGTAGCAAAGCAAATACTGATAAATTCGTCACATTGCGACACACATTCTTTATAGATATTTTGAGACAGTGGATCGGTAGTTTGTATTTTTTACCTTTTGAAGTTATCCTGATATCAAACATCACTAAATAGGTACAGTAAGCTGTTTGGAACCAATGAACCCTGTTGCAGCCAAATAAATTAAAGTTTTTATCGTGGTTTTAGTACTAAAATGCGTAAAATTATTTTGTGAGTCCTAGCTACCACTCTCCTCTCAGGCTAGATTATTGCTTAGACAAAAAAATGTATTGTGCGAGTGAATTATCTTTTAGTTGGCCGATTTGTAATGAAAAATGTGATATATTATGTTGTTTATCACCTATTAATCTGTAAACAATTTCAGGTTCTTTAATGGATATTTATCAAATCAATGACAAAGTTTAATTATATTTTATTTTGTAATAGTTTTTATAATTTTTGTCTTCTCTGAAATCTTCCTGAAATTAAAAATGCAGGCAAAAGTTACTATTCTACGCAGACGAAGTTGCGGGCACAGCTAGTATGATAATATATACCTAGTTTAGTATGAAGTACCTAATTGTTGAATTATAATAATAAATAAGGTAGCTTATAACCGTAGCTTAAGAATGTCTTCATATATCTTCACATCTATTACCTTATCGCGCTCCATCACTTTGTATTTATGTCCTTCTTAACATAAAGTTTACGACTCACTCTTAGCCTTTTTACCTAATTCAGCCGATCGAAAAATGTGGGATTCATATTACAATAGTAAAGGTTGCCAAAAATATTCATTGTATAAACACATGTTTATATGAATCTTTATACAACCTAAGTACACATATTCACGCCTATAATGTAAGTACATCAAAGGTCATCCGCCCCGAAAGCTACCATTATTGACTCTTTATTAAGTAAACTTCTTAGTTAAAAACAGATAAGGTCAGTTACCATCGCCTAGAAACATTGCATTTAGCGTTTATTACAAGAGGGTGAGCTTTCTTATTACTGAAGACTCAATAGTATATAGTAAATATGACGTTTTGGTTCTAAAAGTAATGATAGTGTCAACGACACCATAATTCAATCGTCTATTAAGCGCGGAGCAGGTGCCAGGCAGTATTATAATAGAATAGAATGCACAGCGTTCCATGAAATTATTCTTCAGAATTTTCTCACTAATTTAAGTCTAATAATGGCAATGTACAATGTGGCTGAAGTATTTGAGATTTGTTTGTATGCTTTTTGGGTTTCTGTTGCCATTTTGTGATCTGGAACACTTATAAGCTAAAATTGTAGACGACTGTACTTTCCTTACACCGATTCTCGTACAAAATAGGTCAATGTGTATTATTAATATCCTTAGAACAAGGAAATATGGATGATGTATGGCATCTATTTTCAATTACGAGGTAGAGATCAATCTATAGTCAATATTACATCAGGTAGGTAATCTTCAGACATACCGTGTTAAATGCAGGACGTTGATCGTTGAGTATCATATTATTTATTCTGCACCAATGTTTTTGTTGTATTATTGTATGATGATTACTTACATATTTGATGCAACTCTTAAAAAGTTTCATATATTGCAAAAAAGCGTCAATGGCCGAGTGGTTAAGGTCGTTTCTTGCCATACGAGAGATCGCCAGTTTAAATGTCGTCACGTACCACTGTTTTTAAAATTTGAAATTCATTTGTACGATTATTGGTGAAGGAAAACATCGTGAGGATACCTGCACACCTATGAATAAATTCTAAGGTCGTGTAGTCGAGCAAGATTCGGTTCTTCAATTGAATATTCCAAAATCACTAAAACAGGTCACCAATGACCGGAATATTTTAAGGTCTTTACATACTTAAAGACACATAGGATTACATACATATGGTTTCCATATAATGATTACAAATCGCTCGGATATGAAACGCAGTGTTATTATGGCACAGTGCAATGTTCTTTAAAATTATTCATAAGAAAAGTTTCAAGTCTAGTGTCGACAATTTACAATACGACTGGAGCATCTACATTTCCCATTTGTTACCATTTCCGACGTATTATGAAACGCGTATTATAATTTTTGGAATGGCTTCTTAATGCAAAGTAGGTTAGCGTAACAATCAACAAATTTACATTTTACAACGCCAATAAAAGGAATATTTCCATAAAAAGAGACCTCTGGTTCATACGTGACGTAGGCAATAAAATGTAAAATAATACAGTTGGACTGTTTTTGCGGGACGGTATTTGGGTAATTCTAAGTGTTATTAAAGGGGACCACAAGCACTGGCAGATTCGTGTTAGGTGCCTATAACTTTAAGAATGCGATTGGCACATTTTAAAAATACCTTAAATATATTTTACTGGACTATTGCGTGAAACGGAACGTTTCCACCGGGCATTAAAATACTTTCTTTACTTATATTTCATACGTAACGAGACGAAAATAAGTACTTAAGTAAATAAGAATTAATTAGAGTATTACATATTGCAACTTAGCTGCAAATAAGTTCATCATAAAAACAATTTAAATATGATTTCATTTGTAGTACTGAGTACGTGTTGATGTAAAATTTAGTATCTAGAACTAAGATATTCTAGATATTTAAAAAATACTACGACAACCTCATTATCGTTTATTTATTTTTTTAAAGATCTGTACACATTCGAAAGAAGACTTTTTTTCTTCTGTGTCAGTAGGTACAATAAAGTCAGTGTTAGTACCTAGAAGGGTCTGAAGAGTGGTCCGGGAGGTTTATTTATGCCGAGCCCTACACGTCTCTAGCACGAGGCCAAGAGTTATGGCGGCCCCTGTCCCTTCGGCTATTTAACGCTGGGAAACTATCACTTTCAGCGGGAAATCCGTGTCCAACTCGGTCTTAAACGATAAATGTGGGCCGTGTAAAAGGTCCAGGGTAGACCAACATTAAGTTGGTATGACGATTTATCGAGTACTTTTAGGCTGATGAATACGATTCAACTAATTTTAGACATGGGATTGAAGTTATTAGAAATCTTTGATTTAACATTATTGATTGAGTTTTTTTATATTTGTTATTTTTTTTATTAATTTAAATAAATATAAACTTTAACTCTACATTTTTTGAGTACTCGTTTTTGTAAAAGTCATGAACGTACGTATATGTATATGTATATTTTTAGGTAAGTAAGTAGGTACACCTGATTTTTATTTCTTAGTATTAAGGCGATTTATTATTTTTTACGTAACGTAAAGTATTTATTTATTAGGCGATGATAGCAGACGAAAATAAATTTGTTTTTCCTTCAGTCTTTGTGACTATGTTTTGGTTACTCCGTCTCCGTCATAGAAAGTGCTTCTATGTTCTAACACCGGACTGTACCTACACAAATCCGTACCTAGATTACACGAACTTACGGCTCGGAAACAAAATACGTCGTCATTAAGACAAACCATTACCGTGTTTTTCTCTTTTCTAACAAGAAAAAGTTTAATGACGACCCACTTGAGATATTTCGAGGATTAGAGAGGTTTCCGCAGTCTGTTTGTACGTAGTTCCGCGGTTTAATTTCTCTGTAGACTTAGCGGAGGTGTAGGTACTGTGTCTGTAATGAGTGTACTCTCGTTAATGAAGTACACTTTCAACTGTGCTACCAGCTATGAGCGGTGAGATAGGTATTTGAACTCGTAAATCCCAGTTTTGAATGTGCTATTTAAATATTGTCTTAGTTTTTCATTGAAAGTGAAATATAAATCGAAAGTTATAATAAATTTAACCGATTTACCTAAACCCTTTCACTTATTTAATGTAATGATGACACTAGGTACAGTACAGTGTGTGATAAAACTAATTTTTCAATGTATTGTTCAAATTCGACTTTTTTCTTTTATGAAATTGAAGAGACAAGTAAATATTAAAATCAATACGTCCATCGTTTAAAATACCCTAAAAACATTATATCTACCAGTAAAGTCTTACTGAAACTGTACACCCACCTATTAGAAAGATAAACAACTTTTTACTAAACGTATTTATTGAAACACTCCGTCATCTTAAACCGACAGTAGAAAGACACTGCTTGCACAAAACATATTGCAGCCGTATTCAAAGTGTCAACAAGCTAAATACACAGATGCATCGCAAACCAAACGGTTACATCGAAACCCGCAGACGAATGCAGTACCCTATTTGCCAGGGGTAACCAGGGGACGGTAAGGGTAACCAGGGGGCCATAGTAGCCGAGGGTAACATAGTAACATTGCACTCATAAAATTCAACTCACGTTTGTCATCTCACAACGATCCGTCTGAGTTTTCACACTCTATAAATTTTCACCAATATACATCCGAAAGAGGAAATCAATGTTTCCCAATTTCGAATTCGAAATCAGGAAACACGTATTAGGCCCGTAAATGAAACCCGATTCTGTCATTATTGTTGGATTCTTCGGGGATAGTATTTCAAGAGTTTATTTGATATGTATCTTCCGGATCCGGCGATAGAATCGCATAACACTTGTGTACTTTATATATTTATTACTAGCTGTGCCCGCAACTTCGTCTGCGTGGAATCGTAACTTTCGCCAGCATTTTGATTTTAGGAAGCATTTTTTAAAGTAATTACAAGTAAAATAAATAAAGCCACATGAATTATAAGAACTATAAGTATATATAATTAAACTTAGTCATTTATTAGGTTAATATCTAGGAAAGAACCTAAAATTGTTTACTGATTAATAGGTGCAAACAACATACTAAATTTTTCATTACAAATCGGCCAACTAAAAGCAATGCAAGCAATTTTTGTCCAAGCAATGCTCTAGCCAGATGAGGAGAGTGGTAGCTAGGACTCACTAAATATTTTTCGCATTTTAGAACTATAAAACCACGTTAAAGATTTATATTATTTGACAGAAACAGGTTTCAATGGTTGCAAACAGCATACTGTACCTATGTAGTTAGTACACAAAACTGATGTTTGATATTAGGATGACTTCAAAAGGTAAAAAAATACACCGATACCGATCCACTGCCTTAAAGTATCTATAAAGGATGTGTGTCGCCATGTGACGAATTATATTAGTATTTGCTTTGCTACTTTATTTCTCGTAGATTGTATTGTACTCGTAATGAAACAATGAGATAATAACATTAAAACGCAAGTTTAATAAAATGGAACTTATTAATTACTTATAGTATTTGAAGCAATATTGCGAAGTAATAAAGCACAGTGACATCTCTTGAACTAACCAAAAACTAAACACTCATATAAAATCTGACAATATTTGACATGACTTGCCAGCTAAAAACGTGATAGTTGGGGAGCCCAACGGGGCTTTTGCAGTCTTAATCAGACACAGACTCTGTCTTGTAAGATTTTTAAATGGAATTTTATAATATCCAACATTTTTGCGTGAATGTTTATAAATTCCCCCTTATATGCTTAGAATAGCGATATCCCTCTATATGAACAATCAGATAATACCGAACAGCCTATCAATTGGAAAAACACAAACCAGCAATGCAAGCCAGCAAGCATATATAGGACAACTGACCACCTCCATACCGAAAACCAAATAAAAGAGATGTTTAGCGAATTTAATAAACTTTTGTACCTTGTCTTCGTGAATATTTCAAAAGTCTTTGACGGTATCGCCCACATAAACCCAATTAGCTTTCTCTTCTTCAGCAAAACGTCGAACCAGCGTACATAAAAAATCCCCAAATCATTTACCAACAAAGCACAGCCGATATCTTCTGGTCACTATGATGTTCTTAGGCAACAAAAGGAATTGGTGTAGAGGATAGGCGACTGATAAACTTTCGCTTTGCAGATGACATTTTCCTAGTCCAAATACGTATACATCGACAGAACTTGAGTTGATGCTCGAACAACTGAGCGCAGAAAGCGTTGACGTTAGACTGACGATGAATAGATCCAAAAGCAAGGTCATGACCAACAGCACCACTGATTTGGTGGATTGCAGTCAACAGGCAGGTAAAGCAATATGTAGAGGAGTATATACTTGGGCTAGGCAGTCTCCTTCAAAAACAGGCAGGACAAAGAAATAATCCGTAGAGTAGGCAACGCCTGGAAAAGCTTCTGGTCCATGAATCGGTGAAGATAGTGATCGGTGAAGAAAATATGAAGGGTGATCTTTTTATATCACTGAACCGCAAACTCATCGACGTTTTCATACTGCCTATCCTAACACATGGGGCACAATCTTGGTCCTCCACCGAAAATCAGAAGTCCAAACTCAAGGTTTTTCAAAAACCTATGAAACGGAGTATCATAGTTATTAAGTTAAAACAAAAAATAAAATTTACCACTATCCACTCCCGCGCTGGTATTGTTGTTGGTCAAAACTGATGTAGCAATGGGCGGGGAATGTGATATGAAATGTGCGAGGATAAAGAAAAATAGATGGACCAGAATTGTTACCGACACGTGTCTGAAGACGACTTTCGCCGAAGGAGACTCAAGAAATGGTGGTATGTCGATCTGGTCCATGTATCAAAGAACTGGCAAGTCCAAGCATTGGACAGAGAGCAGTAGATGAGTTTGGAGGATACTTTGCCCAGCAGTGAGGTGATATAGGTTAAGAAAATAAAATTACAGATTATTATACAGCAGGACTTCGATATCAACTTGAACCTCCTGCATAAAAATGTAACACGCTGAAGTATCTCAAGATTACGTGTTTTTCAACAGACACAAAGATTAATTATAACTTTGTGGTCCAAATCGTTACAATGACACTTTTTAGGGGTTATTTAACATGCACTTTGAATAACTGATACGGTCAAATTACTTTTTCCTTTAACAACTTGTCACCAGGTAGTCCTCTTGTATTAATCGCTGTCCCCCCACTTATAAAGAAAGTGTAATAAACTTTTTTCTTATTTAGCGTAATCTTTCTATTCCGATTCCATGTCGTTTGAGTAACTGCAAACCGAGCTATTTACCTCCCCTACTATGACGTTTTGCTCAATAAAGTAGTCCGTATAATCCTAGTCAGAAGGTTCATTTTTGTCGATATACTTTTACCATTTTTGTACGTGATCTAATAAAGTTAGATTTTTAACTATCCTACAGGAATTTCCGTGACTAAAAGTATTTAAGATCTTGACCGGGGATGTATGGTACCACCATGCAAAATTTCATTCAAATCGGTGTAATAGTTTCAGAGATCTGTCATTTGAATATCCCACGGGAACCAGTTAACTGTCAGTGATTTAAAGTATCCTATGCATTTTTCCGGAATTTAAAATACCTTCGTGTAAACTTTCATTTAAATTGGTTCAGCCGTTTAGGAGGTCAGTCGAAACAAACAAACAAACAGACAGAGATGCAAATTTTTTTAAGTATGGGGATGTGTTCTACTACTCTCAAAACATATCCCTGACTTGTTTTTTTGCGTTTTTCAAAAAAGTACAAGAATTTTTACCTCTACGTTTTTATTATAGTATAGATTTGACACAAGTACTCATCGCTTATATTTGAACTATGTACCTATAGCTAGTTTTTTATTTATTTAGGTATGCATTGATTTAACAACTTGACTATTTGTCTAGTCCTTGACGACGAAGACGTTCTTGTAGTCAATAAGAGGTCTCCAGAACGAGGCTGGAATGCTTTTGCATAGGTATCTTATACTCATTATATAATATTCCTTCATGCTAAATGCTAAGCTTAGCTTGGTGATATAGGTTTGGGATTTAATAAGGTCAGATTTATCTGATCTCCTATCTCTTTATTAAATCCCGAATGGGCCATACGGAGCTAATAAGGAAAGAAAGAGACAGAATCACCGGACCATCTCAGTACCTAATTGGGGTTACCTGACCCATGTTCAAAGGAAATGTTTTTATTCCAAATAAAAAGATCACGTCCCACGTGGGCCACCTTTTTGTTAAAACCCACATCAGGTCAGTTGGTATCTCCTGTCGGACGTTAATTTTGCATGTCCTCCTAAGAGACGGAAGTTTACGATTTTTTTTTTGAAGATTATCTTATGAATTTTTATGACAGCGCAAATAATTTTAGTCGTACAATTTGTTTCATATTATGAAAGTCATCAGCTGTGTAACGTTTTCGTTTAGGGTATATTTGATAATGAAATATTGTTTAATTAATAAGATACTTGTAAAATTTACCGACGCGTTGCGTCCAAACTTACTGTAAAATTTAAGTCTAAAAATAGATAGGTATACCTCTCCATCGCCATGTGTTTAAATAAATTGGCCTTTTGCGATAATCCTTGTAAATAAATTTAGTAATTAGATACTAAAATGTCCGCAGATCTCGCTCCCGACAATTATATGATTATAAGCTTTTATTTGAGCTTTTAACTGTATTATGCTGGTCCCCGCGGCTAAAGTATAATTAAGATAATTAACAGGGCCTTTTTACGTCGGCAAAACCCTCATTATGATATCCCTACACACTCGTCCCTACCATAGGTACACAAGGCTTTATTTAGATGCAACGTAAAACCGTTTCAATGTTACTTTGTAAAGATAGCATGACAACACATGGTTATATTATTATAAATTTATATAAAAACAAAACTAATTATATAAAGAAATATACATTTTTAAGTGCTCAAGCTTGAACAACCTGTTAAAATATTTCGAAAATCATAAAAAAATAAACAAACAATAGAGGACGAGGACTGCATAACGTTAAAAGTTCTCCTAAGAATACACTCGTAGTTATAAGATGTCTCGCTAACTTGAAAAGCAAAAATGTTTGAAACACTCCGAAGCCAGTGTACGACGATTAAATTCTTCACAACTCTAAAATATGCAAGGGAACTCGAAATTAAAATATTTCAGCTGCGATACAGTTAGTTATTCTCTATAAGGCAGGGCGGTACTTAGCTATGATTTATTTTCGCGAAGTGAGCGGGTAGCAACGCCAAGATAAGTCGGTTCATTCCTCATCGGAGTCTTTAATAAAGATTTCAGAAGCGCTTTCAGAGTCTGAGCTGCGCAATTTGAACAGAAAAACGCGAGGAAGCTGTAGGTACCAGGTTTATCTCGAGCATCTACGAAAGGATCTGTTACAATGTTCTTAAGCGCTTAGAGAATCCCTTTCAGGTTTTAGACTCATCGGAGGATGTAACATCTATCTATACCTACCTATATATAAAAAATAAATCCCCATTTCCCGTCGGAGCGTCACGCGTTAACGACTGAACGGATTTAGCTTATTTTTGTTTTTGTTGGTTTTTTTCAGTAGGTTTTTACAAAAAGACCAAAAAAATTAGTTAAGAATATCAACAAGCCCACTAGTGATCTCATAGGAAAGGTGCACTTTTAGTTAGATTGCCATGATAATTGTTTAGAGCTAATTTAATCTTATTTCTTCAATAAAAATTAGTCGAAGGTAAAATAATACTGGTTCCTGGTAAATTGACATTAAATATCTTATAAATCCAGACCCACCAGTAGGTGGTTAAATCATCTCAATTGAGATCAGCCAAGTACGCAGGACATATTATAAATACACAAGTGTGCGCGCAAACACAAGTGCACTCTCTATTCCCTTACTCTCATAGTTCGGTGAGACGGCAATCCGACATGACCGATGAGAGATCGGGCGCAGGACCACCGGCTTAAAGTGCTTTCCGAGGCACGGGCGTCCAACCGCCAATTTCCTAACTCCGGGCTGACTTATTTCTTCACAAAAAACTCACACAAATTTTGCCTGACCCCGGTCTCGAACCAGAGACCTCTCGGTCCTAACGCAGCGCTTGCTACCAATCAAAAAATCATAGTTATGATTAACCGGACCTACTATTTACATATCCATGGAAATCGGCCCCGTCTGAGGCCGTTTATTTACGAATTACGAGTGCAACATCCCGTTGTAAGGACGAATGCCGCTTTAAAAATGTACGTTTCGTAGACCTTCCGCATCCACAGCCTTGCATGTTAAAAAAGGAATCAATTCAGGAAACGGTCGACATAGGAATGAGTATCAGTTCACGTTTTGATTTTTTTCACAAGTTTTGTAAGTACTTAAGCTTGTTGGATTACCTAAAGTAAAATGACATTTTCTTAACAACCAATTAGGCAATTCAAATTTAAAGTAACGTAATTTTTTTTAGTTGCAAGTTGGATGGAAAAATAACATTATGTTCAATTTTTTCTTAATTACATTAGAGCTTTAAATAGCATAACAACAAATAAAAAACTTCACATTTATTAGTATTCAACATTACGATTTATAAGCGATCGTTAGACTAAAGGTTAAAAATATCATAAAAACTATTTTAGGACATATGTCGACCTAGAGCTATACTTAGCTTTAAACTACCAATACCCAAAAAAAATATATATTTGAAATTACGCACGGTCAAATAAAGAAGAAAATGTCGACCGATCGTAGAATAACATACAAAGACCACAGTTGGAGGCGGCAAACCGCGGTTTCTCCCGGACTCCCTTCACTACATCACTTCAAAAGGGATTTCCTAAAAGACACACATCCATCCGAAACCAAAAAGTATGCAACCTTAATTCAATGTACCAGAGTTCAGTATTCGATGTCTACTGAACTGGCAACTGGATGCATACGCAGTTTTTATAACCTTTCAGTGCCTGCACTGAATCTAAATCGCATGGTTTATGAACATTCCTCCCGTATTACCAAACTTTGCGCTTACAATAAATAAAATTATTTGCATCTGCTTAGTGAATTATTAATTAGATATACGTATGAGTTAGAATCATTAAAGCACAAATACTTTAATGATTCAAACTTATATGTACAGTCGCCGCACTGAAATATGTACACCATGCGCTCTTACTACGTTATGATAAGGTTTAACGTTGAATGAAACTGTACACATATCAGTGCCCGTGACTGTACATACGAGTACCTAACATAAAAAAAATTGTTAAGTCAGACCTATTTTCCACTTTCATAGAGAAAATCATAAAACTCGGTGTATGTTTTTTACGAAGTACATATGTACTCTACATAACGCATTATATACCGAAGTTTCTGTCTACTTAAACCTTTACATATTATCTATCTCTCCATAGTTAAAAACATAATAATATGTAGATGTAAATCAAGGTCTAGGAAAAACGCGGAAAACTTTATGTATTATATTTGGCATTTAAAAACTCAAAGTGTGAGAGTTTGAATTATAAATAGAATCTGCTAAATCGTCATGTTGAAAGAATATTATTAACGTTTCAATAAGTTACATACACATGCAGTCTTTAAAATATTATGAAGTAATATTGTGTGCATCGCAATATTGCTCTCCGCCAAATATCGTCTTGAAATCTTGGCGCCGCTCCGTCGCGCTCCAGACATTTTTGCGCTTTAATTACGAGCCATTACGGCCGCCACAGACTTCTTCGTTAGCCGTTCATTAAGCCGAAGACAATACAAGGCTACCACGCCATCAGTTGGGAAAGAATATTAACGTTAACAAGAGCCTTGTGAGGTTAACCAAGGAACTTCAACTTGGGAAGATCCGATGAAAGGTTATTGCTAAAATCGATCGTACTATTGTTCTTAATGAATAACCGGGAAACTATCTTCAGTAGGGTAAAAGGAAACTGGAAACTAATAATTAACAGTTCTTAATCAAGTGTTCGGATGGTAACTTTAAAGGATGACTTTCTTTAATGTTACAAAAGACGTAGCCAGAATCTATACAACTATATAGATATTGCGAATTCTGTAACTTTGGATATAGATAGATACAATATTGACATAAAAGATGTAATTAGAAGTTTATTTTATTTAGTTTCCATCGATAAAAGAAAACTATTCAGTTAAATGCTGCAATGCAATTGTGTTACTGAAAAGCCCGAAGACGATGCTTCTTCCTATAGTTAAAACCTAGACCTACATATACCTCTAAAAATTAAGTACATACACAGATTGTACGTAATTGGATACGGACGATACCTTAGTACGTTCTCTGAAACACCAGAACCCAAAATGAAAATTTAATTCCATAGACTAAATAACATCTAGATTGGGCGGCTGCATTAGGCACAAGTTTAATAGTTTCCGCTCGAATATTCGTGAAACTATGCACCTAAATCTCACACACACGCACCTACCTACACGAGTTTTAATGGGGGTTGTTTACGTCCGAGCCATAAACTGGATCGCTGCAATTTGTGAAGTTTTGAGATGTTGATACACGTATAATTTGAACTGCCGGCTTCAACTTGCTCACGAATTAAATTACCTACGTCTTTGGTAGCAAATCAGGAAATTTTACAAAGTTAAACCTTTCAAAAATTAACTCGTGGCAACGAGAGCCCTGTAAAGAGCTCGATACGTCAGGTCGTTAAATAAATTTTGCTGATGGTAAAATTAGTTGCATACTGTTTTGTTTACTCTATTTGAGTATTAGACGATTTTATAAACTTTTTGGCTACTCAGTTATATCTTTATACTTTTCAATCATCCTCCCAGTTTTTACGTAGAAACCAAGCAAGCAAACCGAGTAGACCCTTATTTAGATAACATCTTACCTATAACAATAACGAAACTAAATCCTAATGAGAAACTTTCAAGCTCCCAATATTCCGCGTTGCATCCCATAATGATGGCTAATGCAAATAAATATCACTTAAGTATAGGAAGTTTAATTAGTCACCAAAGTTGCAGCTACGGTCCCCCACAATAGCTGTATTTTACCCGTACGACTCCCACGGGAGCCCTCCTGTGGGTCCCGTGGTTCGGTTACGCGTGAACTAACCTGCCTGATCTCGGGCTGTATCAACTTGTAATCCGTTTCGAGTGAGTTAGTACCCTCTTGCAGCGAAACCTTCGCTGTGGCTGTGTTGCCACAAAGTGTTGTGGCTTTTCAATAACCTCCGTAGCCTGGTTGGCCGATGCAAGTATAATATGTTTAGGTAGGGGTTTACTGGACAGCAGGATCTCGCGTGCCTATGTGGTCTATCACCACAATCCGACACCTCAATTCATGCCCCGACTCCTGCACGCAAACTGAGCTGATGGTCGCGTCAGCAAGCGCGGTCCGGGTGGCAGAATTCTGGGCCGAAATTATTTAATGTTTTGCCATGGACACGAAAAGAAGAAGAAGAATAATCTGGAAGGAGGTAGAGTCAAGGCTAACAATATTATATGAGACCTATACTCTTCATATATACTTAACCTATATACTCATTAATAAGGGCTCTTTCCTGGCTCTAATCTTAACACCGGTGCATTTAGTAACTAATACCTGAACTGAACTTAACGGATGTCAGACATATCGTAACAATTATTCGCATGATAGAACCGATTTACCAGTAAAACGTTCTTCAGATTTATTAGAATATAGCCATTTTAAAAAAAATCTTATTGTAAAAAGAAAAATACTCCTAAAACACTTGAATTCTGTGAAAGGATGTTCATCTGTCCGATAACTGCTTTTCCCTGAAAAGATGAATGTAAATAAATACATTTACTTCCGCCGTACCAACCAGTAAAAACCTTAAACTGGAAATATAAGTACAACATTTTTATTATTCAATACTGAAATCAAAACTGCGACTTCCCAGCTAGGAAAACCTGTGTCGAAGTTCTGGGCCAGGCTGATCGAAGTATCGAAGTTGTCCGCTCGGACGGCCGACTCAATGGAGCGGTTTTATTTTATTCCATTTTGTATCGCACGACTCTGGGACACATTTCCTTTGCCTACATCAGTTGATTCTTTCCACTCAAGTGAGTTTGTAGACTTTTGTTTTATACGTGGATTTATTACTTGCCGATGTATTGACATACGCATTTTCGATGTTCCGAAAAGATTAAGGTTTTTGATATAATAATTTAGTGCTTATGAGATTGACTAAGTTACATCAAAAAGAGAACAATCATTGCATGGTGATCTTAGCGATATCTCCCAGATTTGTAATATAAAACTGTATTTTCCTATAAGTGTAGGAAATTATTTTTTTTACTATACTGATTTAATTTGCATTGGCGTACTTTTTAAATACGCTATTAAAATCGTTTGATTTACATAAAAGGCTAAACTGATAATGTAAAAGTCACAATAAGAAAAGGTAATAGGCAAATACATATCTATAACTTTCCATGCGTGTATCAATTTTTAAAGTAAATTTCCGAGTTTCATCACACTCGTAAATTCAACTCAGCTGCATCAATGCAAATAGTTTTAAAAAGTCCGCCGGCGCCGACGCGTGGGTAAGTTGGTTGGTGTTTAAAGCGCACGCTGTCCACAAACAGACGGTAAAGAGCTACTAACAGGCTCAATGCACTCGCAGCCCGCAGCCCGAGCCGCGAGTGCAGTGTGGGATGCTCCCAGTGATGACGATGAATTTGATACTACTGGGATTTTTTTTAAACTAATAAATGGTTTGATGTAGCTTAGTCGTTACCTGGCATACTATGATGGTTCGGAGAAGCCAACTAAATGATTATCAAACTGCTCGATTTATATAAATGGAAAAACTGATTGGATTTCTTAGATCGAAAAGGCGACGTTTTGCTTGTAAGAGCTTCGATGTCAACTGGCATGCGATCGGGGCTTGGAAAAGCCTCGTCAATTTGTTGGAAGGGACTCGAGCCTAGTCAGAAAGCCTTTAAAGATGGCTGTACAATCGCCTGCACTGAAATGTGTACTCATGCGTTCTTACTGCGTTTTGATAAGGTTGAAAGTTTAATGAAACTGTATGTATCCATATCAATGGACCGTGAATTCGTTTCTGCAAGCGGCTACCGCACGTAGCAACTTGAATTTATCATTATTATTTATCTATCCTTTCTTTTAAATCTTTAAATATTTGCAGTCTGCAGTTTGAGAGGCTATATACGGATTAGGATAGCAAAAATCAATCACTAAAGTAACAACCTTTGCATCGAAAAGTAGGTACAGCTCGAGCTACGCCGACACAGGCCGTTTACATACAGCCTGACAACAAATTAATCTATGAAGAACCCTTAAAATATTGCCATCAAAAATAATTTGATCGACAGCATTAAGTTCTAACACGCCGACCTTATTGCGAGTGCCGGCCAGTTGTTGCCGCTCGGTTGTAATCCCGCCGGTCGAATGCGTTTGTATGGACTTCCGAGCCTTTCAATCCGTTTCTTTTTACTCTCTCCCGCAAATCTATCTGCACGCGTTCTATAAACCTGTTAGAGCGTTTGATGCAAATACCGAGGATGCTGCGCTTTTGCAGGTGTGTGGAGAACGAGTTATGTAATGTAACACTTGCCTTAGGAAGTGTTAGCTTCGTTTATGTATTTTAGGATAATATTACAAATACAGCAGTTTATCATTTAAAAAATTAAAATTTTGTTCATTAGACTTATAAAGCCTAAACTAAACTACCTGTTAAGCCACTAGAGAGGAAGAAATTATTGAAAAACAAAATTTATACATACACGACCCGCATATGTTTTTGGGACTATAGAATAACGCACATTTTGTTTTTTGTATTGCTTACATTTTATTTACTTGCTCAGATTAATCAAACCAATGTCATTTGCTGTTTTCTATAGTCTTTCCACACCAAGTAACGAAACAAAGTTGCCCAACCTCCTGGCTTCCTTCCCAAAAAGTCAAGTGTCTTGTCAAAAGGTGCCGCAGTCGCTGCGAGTTTCGTAGCATCTCCGTAGCACGAAAGAGAATATTTTATGGACTTGACCATTGGGCGAATTGCCAGCTGCAACGCTTCACACTTGACTTATGTTTCGGAGACGGCGACGTTCCGTTTCGTCACGTACGCCTGTCACCTATGAATCGGCTTTGTAATCCATTTTTCAGGATTTCATGAGGAAACTTCGCAGAAATGTGTCTAGCCGGTTCGGAGTTAGATAAAATTATTTATATTGTGTTGCTTCCCAATTTTGTAGTGGGTGTAGGTAGGTCGATGTTAGTGTCTATTGCAAAAAACCTTAGGTTATGTTAAGACAAACACAATTTGATGAATATAAATTAACGATAAGAAAATCTTCTATCTATACTATAATAAAAACGCAGAGGTAAAAATTCTTGTACTTTTTGAAAAACGCAGAAAAAACAAGTCAGGGATATGTTTTGAGAGAAGGAGAATAAATCAGAATACTTAAAAAAAATTGTGTCTCTGTCTGTTTGTTTGTTTGTTTCGACTGACCTCCTAAACGGCTGAACCAATTTAAATGAAAATTTACACGAAGGTACTTTAAATTCCGGAAAAATGCATAGGATACTTTAAATCACTGAAAGTTAACTGGTTCCCGTGGGATATTCAAAAAACCTTAATAAATGACTGATCTCTGAAACTATTACACCGATTCAAATGAAATTTTGCATGGTGGTACCATACATCCCCGGTCAAGATCTTAAATACTTTTAGTCACAGAAATTCCTGTAGGATAGTTAAAAATCTAACTTTATTAGATCACGTACAAAAATGGTAAAAGTATATCGACCAAAATGAACCTTCTGACTAGGACTATACGGACTACTTTATTGAGCAAAACGTCATAGTAGGGATGGTAAATGGCTAGATTTGCAGTTACTCGAACAACATGGAATCGGAATAGGAAGATTACGAAAAGTATATTACACTTTCTTTATAAGTGGGGGGACAGCGATTAATACAGGAGGACTACTTGGTAACAAGCTGTTGAAAGAAAAAAGTTATTTGACCGTGTCGGTCATTCAAAGTGCATGTTAAATAATCCATAAAAAGTGAAAAACACATAATCTTGAGATACTTTAGCGCGTTACATTTTGTACGCAGGAGGTTCAAGTTGATATCAAAGTCCTGCTGTATAATAATCTGTAATTTTATTCTTAACCTGTTTCACCGTGGAGGATGTGTAACAATTCTGGTCCATCTATTGTTCTTTATCCTCGCACATTTTACATCACATTCCCCGCCCATTGCTACATTAGTTTTGACCAACAACAATACCAGTACGGGAGTGGATGGTAGTATATTTAATTTTTCTTTTAACTTAATACCTATGATACTCCGCTTCATAGCTTTTTGAAAAACCTTGAGTTTGGACTTCTGATTTTCGGTGGGGGACCAAGATTGTGCCCCATGTGTTAGGATAGGCAGTATGAAAACGTCGATGAATTTGCGGTTCAGTGATATAAGAAGATCACCCTACATATACCGATTCATGGACCAGAAGCTTTTCCAGGCGTTGCCTGCTCTACGGATCATTTCTTTGTCCTACCTGTTTTCGAAGGAGACTGCCTAGCCCAAGTATATACTCCTCTACATATTGCTTTACCTGCCTGTTGACTGCAATCAACCAAATCAGTGGTGCTGGCTGTTGGTCATGACCTTGGTTTTGGAAATTTGGATCTATTGATCGTCAGTCTAACGTCAACGCTTTCTGCGCTCAGTTGTTCGAGCATCGACTCAAGTTCTGTCGATGTATGCGTATTTCGACTAGGAAAATGTAATCTGCAAAGCGAATGTTTATCAGTCGCCTATCCTCTACACCAATTCCTTTTGTTGCCTTAGAATATCATAGTGACCTGATGCCTTCTTAGAGCGTGCTACTGAAAGCTTTGGTGATAGGAAGTCACCCTGTTTAACTCTTTTTGTATTTTGAATGTCGGGGCTTCAGTGTGCAGTTTGATATCGGCTGTGCTTTGTTGGTAAATGATTTGGGAAGTTTTATATATGTGGGTTAGACGTTTTGCTGAAGAAGAAAGCTAAATGGGTTGATGTGGGTGATTCCATCGAAGACCCTTGAATAATCCACAAAGGCCAGGTTCCTTTTTATTAACTTCGCTACACTTCTCTATTACCTGGTATTCGGTATGGAGGTCTTCAGTTGTCCAATATTTGCTTGCTGGCTTTGGTGGTTTGTGTTGTTCCAATTGATAGACTGTTCGATATTATCCGAAAGTTTATATAGAAGGATATCGTTATTCTAAGCAAATAAAAGGGAAATTTATAAACATTCACGTAAAATTTTGGACTTTTTAAAATTAAAAAAGCTATCGTATATAAAGATCGTTACAAATAAAATCACATAGATCATTAGAAAACTGGTCAAGTGCCCCTTGGGTATTTGTTGTGTTAACGGTTTTAGTAATTGTTGTTATAGGCGCGATTGTACGGTCATCGCCCCATGGAAACCGTCAGAGATTATTAGTTCTTCATAATCCTGCCCAATTCTTTTAACAGTGTCTTTGTAATTAGCATTAGCAACTATCCTATTTAAGATCACGCACCCCTTCCCGTATAAAGTGTACATACATACACGGCAGAGGTACATGAAAGGGTGCAAGGAGTCTCCCATTTAAAAATCTTACAAGACTGAGTCTGAGTTTGATCAAGACTCCAAAACTCCCGTTGGGCTCCCCAACTATCACGTTCTTAGCTGGCAAGTCATGTCAAATGCTGTCAGATTTGATATTATGACATGAGTGTTTAGTTCTTGGTTAGTTAAAGAGATGTCACTATGCTCTATTATTTCGCAATATTGCTTCAAATACTAAAAGTAATTCATAAGTTATAAATTATTAAACTTGCGATTTACGTTATTATCTCATTGTTTCATTACGAATACAATACAATCTACGAGAAATATACAAAAAACAATGCGCAAAAGTGGCACATAACAAAGTAGCAAAGCAAATACTGACTAATTCGTCACATGGCGACAAACATCCTTTATAGATATTTTGAGACAGTGGATAGGTAGTTTGTATTTAACCTTTTGAAGTTATCCTGATATCAAACATCTATTTTGTGTACTAACTACATAGGTACAGTATGCTGTTTGCAACAATTCAAACCTGTATCTGACAAAAAAATAAAGTTTTTATCGTGGTTTTAGTGCTAAAATGTGAAAAATAATTTTGCGAGTCCTAGCTACCACTCTCCTCTCAGGCTAGATCATTGCTTAGACAAAAAACATATTGTGCGAGTGAATTATCTTTTAGTTGGCCGATTTGTAACGAAAATGTGATATGTTGTTTATCACCTAAAAATCTGTAAACAATTTCAGGTTCTTTAATAGATATTTATCTAATCAATTACAATTTTATAATTTTTGTAGCTTTATTTATTTTTCCTGTAATTTCTTAAAAAAATGCTTCCTGAAATTAAAATGCAGGCAAAAGTTACTATTTTACGCAGACGAAGTTGCGGGCACAGCTAGTACTATAATAAAAACGTAGAGGTAAAAATTCTTGTACTTTTTTGAAAAACGCAAAAAAAACCAGTCAGGGATATGTTTTGAGAGTAGCAGAACACATCCCCATACTTAAAAAAAATTGTGTCTCTGTCTGTTTGTTTGTTTGTTTCGACTGACCTCCTAAACGGCTGAACCAATTTAAATGAAAGTTTACACGAAGGTATTTTAAATTCCGGAAAAATGCATAGGATACTTTAAATCACTGACAGTTAACTGGTTCCCGTGGGATATTCAAAAAACCGAAATAAATGACTGATCTCTGAAACTATTACACCGATTTAAATGAAATTTTGCATGGTGGTACCATACATCCCCGGTCAAGATCTTTTAAATACTTTTAGTCACAGAAATTCCTGTAGGATAGTTAAAAGTCTAACGTTCTTAGAGCACGTACAAAAATGGTAAAAGTATATCGAGCAAAATGAACCTACTGACTGGGATTATACCGACTTCTGTATTGAGCAAAAGGCCATAGTAGGCGAGGTAAATGGCTAGAGTTGCAGTTGCTCGAACGACATGGAATCGGACTAGAAAGCTTACTTACTTACTAGACTGGCGCAGCGACCCAAAACGAGTCTTGGCCTCCGATAATAAGGACCTCCACCTAGGCCGATCCTGTGCCACTTCCCGCCAGTTGTCCGCGTGGAGCTCGCGCAGATCCTTCGCGACCTCGTCCTCCCAGCGGTACCTTGGTCGCCCGACCGGCCGCCGACCACTAGGACGTCCCCTATATGCTCGTTTCACAGCACGGTCCATGTCCATCCTCTCAAGATGGCCGAGCCAGCGAAGTCTGTGAGCTTTTATCTCACCGATGATGTTTGGCTCGACCACCTGGTCTTCGACCTCCAGGTTCTTCCTCCTCTTCCATACTCCATCCTGTGTGCCCAAAAATCTTCCTCCATATCTTTCTTGACTAGGTAAAAAGCTTAAAACGTTACGAGACTAGAAAGATTACGAAAAGTTTATTACTTTTTTTATAAGTGGGGGGACAGCAATTAATACAGGAGGGCTACCTGGTAACAAGCTGTTGAAAGAAAAAAGTTATTAGACCGTGTCAGTCATTCAAAGTGCATGTTAAATAATCCCTAAAGTGACATTGTAACGATTTGGACCACAAAGTTATAATTAATCTTTGTGTGTTGAAAAACACAAAATCTTGATATACTTCAGCGCATTACATTTTTATGCAGGAGGTTCAAGTTGATATCGAAGTCCTGCTGTATAATATAATATATAAAATCTGAAATTTTTTTTCTTAACCTGTATCACCTCACTGCTGGGCCAAGTATCCTTCAAACTCATCTACTGCTCTCTGTCTAATGCTAGGACTTGCCAGTTCTTTGATACATGGACCAGATCGTCATACAACCTTTTCTTTGGGTCTTCTTCGGCGAAAATTGTCTTCAGGCACGCGATGTGTAACAATTCTGGTCCATCTTATTGTTCTTTATCCTCGCACATTTCATATCACATTCTCCGCCCATTGCTAAATCAGTTTTACCCAACAACAATACCAGAACGGGAGTGGATGGTAGTACATTTTATTTTTCTTTTAACTTAATACCTATGATACTCCGCTTCATAGCTTTTTGTAAAACCTTGAGTTTGGACTTCTGATTCTCGGTGGGGGACCAAGATGTGTTAGGATAGGCAGTATGAAAACGTCGATGAGTTTGCGGTTCAGTGATATAAGAAGATCACCCTTCATATACCCATTCATGGACCAGAAGCTTTTCCAGGCGTTGTCTGCTCTACGGATTATTTCTTTGTCCTGCCTGATTTCGAAGGAGACTGCCTAGCCCAAGTATATACTCCTCTACATATTGCTTTACCTGTCTGTTGACTGCAATCCACCAAACCAGTGCTGCTGTTGGTCATGACCTTGGTTTTGGTCTTGATCTATTCATCGTCAGTCTAACGTCAACGCTTTCTGCGCTCAGTTGTTCGAGCATGAACTCAAGTTCTGTCGATGTATACGTATTTCGACTAGGAAAATGTCATCTGCAAAGCGAAAGTTTATCAGTCGCCTATCCTCTACATCAATTCCTATTGTTGCCTAAGAATATCATAGTGACCTGAAGACTTCTTGGAGCGTGCTACTGAAAGCTTTGGTGATAGGGAGTCACCCTGTTTAACTCTTTTTTGTATTTTGAATGTCAGGAAATAAAATTAAAGAAAGTTATCGTATATAAAGATCGTTACTAATAAAATCACATAGATCATTATAAAACTGGTCAAGTGCCCCTTGGATATTTGTTGTGTCAAAGGTTTATCACCCCATGGAAACCGTCAGAGATTATTAGTTTTTCATAATCCTGCCTTATTCTTTTAACAATGACGTCTTTGTAATTAGCATTAGCAACTATCCTATTTAAGATCACGCACCCTCTCCCTCCCGTATGAAGTGTACATATCCGGTAGAGGTACATGAAAGGGTGCACGGAGTCTCCCATTTAAAAATCTTACAAGACAGAGCCTGAGTCAGATCAAGAATCCAAAAACTCCCGTTGGGCTCCCCAACTATCACGTTCTTAGCTGGCGAGTCATGTCAAATGCTGTCAGATTTGATATGACATGAGTGTTTAGTTCTTGGTTAGTTAAAGAGATGTCACTATGCTCTATTATTTCGCAATATTGCTTTAAAGACTTAAAGTAATTCATAAGTTATATTTTATTAAACTTGCGTTTTACGTTATTATCTCATTGTTTCATTACGAATTCAATACAATCTACGAAAAATATACAAAAACAATGCGCTAAAGTGGCACATAACAAAGTAGCAAAGCAAATACTGATTAATTCGACACATGGCGACACAAATCCTTTATAGATATTTTGAGACACTGGATCGGTAGTTTGTATTTTTTACCTTTTGAAGTTATCCTGATATCAAACATCAATTTTGTGTACTAACTACATAGGTACAGTATGCTGTTTGCAACCATTGATACCTGTTCCTGTCAAATAAATTGAAGTTTTAGTACTAAAATGTGTAAAATAATTTTGTGAGTCCTAGCTACCAATCTCCTCTCAGGCTAAATCTTTGCTTAGACAACAAAAACATATTGTGCGAGTGAATTATCTTTTAGTTGGCCGATTTGTAATGAAAAATGTGATAATATGTTGTTTATCACATATTAATCTGTAAACAATTTCAGGTTCTTTAATGGACATTAATCTAATCAATTACTAAGTTTAATTATATTTTATTTTGTAATAGTTTTTATAATTTATGTAGCTATATTTATTTTTCCTGTAATTTCTTTTAAAAAATACGTCCTGAAATAAAAATGCAGGCAAAAGTTACTATTCTACGCAGACGAAGTTGCGGGCACAGCTAGTATTATAAATAAATATAAATAATACTTAAGTATTATTTGTAGTTAATGGTGGGAGTTTAGTGTTTCCAACATTAAAACATGCAACTAGCTATTAATCATAATTTCAGCTAAACAGGGTTCAAGTAGCACACTGCTTAGTTAACCTCTAGTTAGATCATCACATATCGTCGGCTTAGAGTGTCATCATCATCATCTTCGCGATTTCCCGGTTGCATCCTTGTGGAGCCCGGGGTCCGTCGATGTGAATATAGGGAAGTTATCACCTAGCTAGATACTGTCTTATTTATTTATATAATTAACGTTGTGTGTTAAGTCATGACGTGATATCGAGTTGACACACACCTTAATATGTTCGCCATTGGTCATTATTTTTCGGAGCCAGAACGGAATGAATGCATATCTGCGAAATTGAAACTAAATATTTGCGGTGCGGAATGGACGCGGGCATTCGTCATTGTCGGTGAAATTCGCCTGCATTAAATGCATGGATGCCACTTTCATTTCCGTTAATCCGGATACTGTGGGGATTCGGTGTGTAACAATCAATAGTGTGCAAGAGACCGGCGAGCCTACGATGCTCACAAACGATATGTAAAACTGCTATCTGCGGTTGATAGCACATCCATGTGATTTATTGTGGACGCGCTATGTAATTTATTGTTTATAAATAACAGGGATTCGGTCCCATCGATGTTCGAAAATTGCTTCTCCAATTCATAAACGCTAAACTTGTGAATTTATATAATATCTATCGTATATGTGGAAATGAAACAATATTTTGAAAATAGATTAACTTACGTTCAACACATGTACAAATTGCTAATGTTAACGTTTTAACTCCTAAGAAAATAAACTTTATAACTTCAACTAAAATCAATTACGAAACCAATACCCTTATCTCGGAATGAAAACTAAATCTTTCCTCCGCAGTTATAGATCTTCCCACGCCAGCCGCAGCCCCGAAGGCTTTAAAGATTTATCATAGATTGTTTAAAGTAGTTAGACTGTAAAGTTATTCTATCTATTTCCCTGGCGGTTCACGAGTTTTCCACACAAATCCCGCGCGGTCGGACGGACCGCATCCGCGCACGGTAGTGATGTGTATCCTAGTGTTAACTCATGAGTTAACCCTCATGAGTTATCTAGGTATCAGAACAATTCAGAGCACACTTTCAAAATAAATAGCTTATTGATAGCGCATTTTCGTACGTCTGATAAAAATCTTACAAATACAATTTAAGTAGAAAGAAGAGTAGAAAAAAATCAAGTTAAATTTCGAGTAATCATTACTCGCGTCGCGAACTCCCCACCCCTGAGAAGAAGAAAAAGGGGCTCGTAAGCAGTTTTTGACGTCATTTGACGATAAAGTGCTTAAAAACGAACATTTGGTTAACTGCACGGCGCATTACTCTGCACTTGCGAGTACGAGTTTACTAACAAATATCACTGCGATTGTTCGCAGTTACTTTTTTTGTATAAATACTTTCAGAATGACCTTACTTCTCCTGATGGTAAGCGATCGTGAGAACCACATATGAGGTCGATAGACACAGTAGACCCTATTGAGCCTGTCGCTCTCACCCTAAAGGCCTGCTTAAATGCTGTTTTTAAAGGAAGGAAAACATGGATGGAGCTGGACGGGCATATGATTTCTTAATGGCACGTGGCAGAAAAGAGGAACTGATTGTGATTTCCCATCTCTAGCGTACTGTTTCAGTATTCGGCAGCATGTCGGGTTTTCGATACTTACATTGTTCCCGATTTTCGCAAGCATTTCAGTGCATTTCCGGATTTCGACAAAGCTATTTTCGATTTGCGTTTAACATCAAATGTACCGTGTTGTTTGTCTAATCTGTTACGACTGAGGAATTTTCTGTCGCAAGAATACACAGGAGTCTTAGAAGTTTTTACAGTGGCACCGTTCTGTTTGTAATAAAAGTCAATGTAAAGATAAAATAGGCGAAATAACCAATTATTGCTCTTTTATTTTAAACGTCCATAATTGTTTTAACAGGACAAACAAATCAGCCATCAATACGAACGTATTGCAATATTATCAAATTTATTTTCTTTCGTACATAAAAAATAGGTATGTGACATTTTGCTACTAATAATAATTGGAACTTAAATTCCTCAAATGTCAGTATTTAACACACATGTATACTATGAGGAAAGTTGAATAACTATAGCGGGTAATCACTAGAGTTATAACCACAGCAGTTGCTATGCATTTTCAAATTAGACGAGAGCGTATTTAATTGACCACGTCCCCACTTAATTGCACTAGAACCAGGAACACTCAAATTAATTCTCACTGGTCACATATTTTCCAATTTGCCTGCGAACTCTTCAATATTAGAATATTAATATTCAGTGCAAACGAAGTTACACCGATTAAGGGGACTTGAAAAATCCATTCTAGCGCAATTTTCCTTTGTTGACCTAAAAACTGAATCGCACGACCGTGGCTATGCATTCTAATTGCATAGTCAATGAACGCAAATAAACAGAATGGACATAGAGACTGTACAAGTAGGTATTACTAGTGGTGGTGGATAAAAGGATAAACACGAAACCCTGCTTTGAACATAAGCAATTACATCTGTACTCTCATATCGTACAATCTCAGAATTATATTTAGACAAACAGAACACAAAGTTTTGTAAATAACTAGTTTCAATTAGTATAAATGGCTAACCAGTATAATGTTACAAAACATTCGTGCAATATGTTCAAAATCTTTCATAATTTTCTTCGTTATACTCAGATTTAATCGTAGTAAATTGTAAAATCTGCGAACATTGTTCTCAGGCAGTCAACTTTATATTTGCGCAAGCTCGGTAATCTAAAACTTATTTCCCAGATGCGAAATTCGTTTTAACGCTAAGATCCGCCCGGGAACTTTTCTTCAGTCTTATAACAGTTACTCTAAAAAGTTACCGTCGCTTCCAAATTGATTTCGATCGAAACTACTAAGTTAGCCAACAAACTGATAACTTGATTTGCAGCCCCTTTCAACAAACATCCGGGCTATATTACTTGTTCATTAGGTAAATGGTGGTGGAACTCGGATTCGAATTTCGGTACTAATTGATAGCCCTAGTTAATATTGCTATATTTGGTGTACTTAGGTACATACAAATTTCTATCAAATTGCTTATTATTTCCACCAAAGCGGATTAACTCAATTAGGGATATTTGTGTTGTGCTAATCATGAATAAATTCGTTGAATAGGTTACCTGCCTATTACTGTAAAATAACCCATTAATAGATAAAATAACTTGATGGTCACAAACAACCTATGAATAATATTTAATCCTTGACATATATTGATATAGATTTGACTTCTCGGATGCATCCCATTTTCCTGTAAACGAATTCACAAACAGCTGCAAAGTCCGACTGACGACTGTTTTAGTCATTGCACTGTGCGCACAAATATTGCGTTGATACTTAACAGTATTGTGAATAGCGATTTTGCAGCAAATCATTACAATAAGTGTTGCGTTCACCGGAACATCCTGTGCTTTTACATTTACGCAACTCTCATGCGTATGCGCAGTCCGCGAGACGACTCTGACACAATAATGCTGAGCCAACTTCTGATTTTTCTATTCGTACTCAAAACTACTTTGGCACAAATAAACGGTGAATTCTGGTGGTTAAGTGATAAAGTGACACAACTCAAAGGTGTAGAACCGCCACAACCGAAATTCGAAGAACTGAGTGAGTTTGACACAGATGAATCTGCAAAAAATATATTTAGAGATGATAAGCTCATGTCTAAGCTCGATGAATTAGACGATGTTGAGAATTTGAGCGACAATGTTAATAATAATTTGGAAAGTAATTCTTTTGACAGTGATAATATAATATTTCCCGATTATACTTCAAGAAGACCAATATTTACACTCCCTAATACTAATATAAACAATGCCGATAAACTGATAAGTTTTATAAATAAAGAAACCACAACTAAGAAAACTAAAAATGACCAAACAGAAAACAATGGAGATGTATTTATTTTCAATTATCCAGACGATAATAATATTATCAATAAAAATCCGCAACTGGAAGCATTGCAAGAAGGATCAGTTGCTCTTAATGACAACAACACAATATTAAAACCAACGCCAAGAGATGAAAATTCAAGCCCGAACAATAGAACAAAAAAATCTTCACACGCAAGAAAGGAATTTCAGGATGTGTTAACTTTCAAATTTCCTGAAGACGATTTATTATCTAATTCTTCTCAACAAAACAAAGTTACAGTGGCAAAACAAAATGATGTTGAAACTAATGTACTAATTGATACAGGCAATGATATAATAAACTCTCTCAATGATAACGCAGCTACTAAGAAAAGTTTATTGTCAGAGAATATTTGCACTTACATGAAGAAGAATGAATGTTATCAAAATAGTGGCGTTGTTTACAGTGCGGATAAGTATGTCTTTATTTCACAATCACATTTTAAAGTTTTATTTATAATATTATTTATCTATTTGCCTTATTATTTCAGTTACAGGTTGAGCACAAAAAAGTTTATGACGCATTTAATATGCTGTGTACTACCTTTACCCAAACTTGATCAGAGTAGAATAATATTCCTCGATGACCCAACGGAGAAACAATCAAATCGTTTTCGGAGGTCCAATAAAGACGAAACTACGAACCGTTCTATGAGACAGCGAGATTTTTTATTGGATCAAAGATTCAGGCCTCAAGTAGGAAAGCCAACTGTTCAAACTAAAGTCGTCACCCCTGATGATGATGATTATGTAGACCCGTACTTAAATATAAAAGGTTCTAACATTAAAAAACAAAACTCGCACAGTACAAGCAAACAAGATTATAATTACCAAGACTATGTAGAAGATTACATAGTGGAATTGCCTAGACCTGGCCTTGTTGGATTGTATTCTGATAATGGACAAAGACCACCCTGGTCATTTGCAAATGAAAATAACAGACCGTCTTACGGCGCAAGTGTAGACGACAGTGAAGAGGACGACGAACCTTCATTTGGTTACTCCACAGTTGATCCAAGAAGAGGTATTTATCTTTTAATATTATATTTGATTTTCAAACTTCTGTCCTACATTAATTTTCATCTTTATCTATATTATAAAACAAAAAAAAATATTTCAAATAGGAACGACTAAAGCACCCAAACGTGGGAGACCATCGAAATTAACAACGTCACTGCCAGATGAATCATTCGACGTAGAAAGTCAAACGGTCAGCTTCCAATCCACGCCGAACTTCCAAGTGCTGCAGGGCTTCAAACTTCTCAATTTGGGGAGGAATAAAAACAAATTTTACTCCAAGGGGAATAGAAGAAGCACCACAGAAGGGAGTGTTGAAAGCGACAGTTTAGAGCCAGAGGATAATGGATCTCATTCGAGTTTATTCAGCAACCAACAAGTTTATGACGATTGCGGTAAGACACGGAGAGCAGAATTCGACAGAACCGGTAAGTTTAGCTACTTTTGCTTAATGACCTATTATTAAATGTACAGTTAATTTAGTGATAAACAGAATAAGCCCCTACATTAACATTCGTAAAAATCCATACAAATTATATAAGATTATTTAGATTTTTTAAATATTAATCTTTATGGGTCTAGACGCGTTATTAGGAGTAGCAAATACATAGCTACTTACTGCCCGACGATTCGATTAGCTAGATTTACATAAAGACTAATATTTAGCGGACGTCTCTGTTTTGAAGATAAGCAGTTCGGTGAAGCGGAATCCGGTTCACACCCCTGGATGGCGTTAGTAGTGCTGACGCGGCGGCCGCAGGGCATCCTGTGTTACGCCACCATCGTGCACCCGCGGGCCGCGGTTACAGCCGGGGACTGTGTGTTTGGGTACGTTTATATGTTGGTCCAGTCAGTTTGGGAGTCTTGAATGAAGGACACAATGAAACAAAGAGTTTTTTGCGTAGAATCCGAAACTGTCTGACTCTGGCCATTATTGGCGTAACACACAGATATGACACAGATAAATTTCCGCCCGCACAGATTAATGCTGTTATTAAACGCGTGAAGTGAATATGTAAAATAAAATAAATTGTTTATATTATATCCCAGATTCTTCCGTCCCATCCCGTCTGTATACCTACGCTCTTGGTACTTCCTTGACTTTCTTGAATTATATCATTGAATACAACCAAATTCCCGCTTAAGAATATGTAACCTAGGCTAGGATGTATGGAGAACAAAACTTTATGGGCGAATTATAACGTAACAACCCATGCCTGCATATACGTTTTTGAATTTTTGCAATCCATCACAGTTAAAATGCAAACGAAGCGTCTAACGTATAATTACCGGCATGTTTATTGTCCTCAGGCGCACGTCACCAAAAGAGGTTATTCTGATAGCTGGTCTGTGGAACCTGAGCGACAGGACCCGCATTCAAAACCGGGTTGTCACTGCACAACTACACCCGCAATATCGGCCAAAGGTTTTGGCACACGACCTTGCCTTGTTGGTTAGTCCACATACTCGATTATAAGAAGAAGCTTTCATTATGCGACATTTTTTTAAAGAAGTTGTTTTGTTAAAGAATATTAATAATAGTCATCTATTTAAGAATTCTAGACCAACAGACATCTACTCGTACGTGCTTGTTTTATTTCACTTATTTCTAAGCAGTCGGGTTTACTTGTTGTCCATTTTTTTTCATGAGCAAAGAAACTCGATAAAATACTTATACCTGCCAACGTATCTATACTATACATTTAGATCTAGATAAGTTTTGTCATTGAATTAATCAATAATTTTATTCAAATATTTATACCTACTAGAAACAAATCTTGAGTTTAAACTTTGTATAATTTCTAACAACGTCATACTGTTACAGCACTGGAAAACGCCACTGAAATTGAACTCGAACATTCAACCGGCATGTCTAGGGAACGTAAGAGACACAAGTGACTGCAAGTTCTTTGGCTGGGGGGGATTTGATCAAGGTAAAGTTGTCTGTTAAAGGTAAAGAAGTTTGTTCAAATGCAATTTGTACGAAAGAAAAATTTAATACCTACTATATCGTCAAAAAATATAACTTCATCATCAATAAGTTATATTTTTTGACATACATATCAATGTATGTCAATAATTTTTACCGACATATGGACCAGATCACATTAGCTTTACCGACTTCAAGAAAAAGTGGAGTACAGATCTGTTACTGTAAATGTATTTATTATAAGGGTTAGAGCCATCCGCTCCGCCGCAAGTCCGGTTATGATGACGAGGCTACTCCAAAACGTCATCGTATGTCAGTTAGGAAAAAAAAAGTGGATAATAAAAAAAAATCCTTAACTGTACCTATCTCAGGAATCCGTTCACATTCTCGCTGGCAACGGGCAACAGTACTATCTGGGCAGGAGTGCGGCGGCCATCTTGCGAAGACAGTGTCGATGCCAGACGATGGGTTCTGCGCGACGGTGCAGTCCCGTGGCACTGTGGTAACTATGTTTATCTTATCTGCATACCAGTTGCTAAAAAAAATTGAAAACAAAAAAAAAACCGCCTTCAAAAACCCGACTCAGTAAAAATTACAAATCTATCTATACTATAATAAAAACGTAGAGGTAAAAATTCTTGTACTTTTTTGAAAAACGCAGAAAAAACAAGTCAGGGATATGTTTTGAGAGTAGGAGAACACATCCCCATACTTAAAAAAAATTGTGTCTCTGTCTGTTTGTTTGTTTGTTTCGACTGACCTCCTAAACGGCTGAACCAATTTAAATGAAAATTTACACGAAGGTACTTTAAATTCCGGAAAAATGCATAGGATACTTTAAATCACTGAAAGTTAACTGGTTCCCGTGGGATATTCAAAAAACCTTAATAAATGACTGATCTCTGAAACTATTACACCGATTCAAATGAAATTTTGCATGGTGGTACCATACATCCCCGGTCAAGATCTTAAATACTTTTAGTCACAGAAATTCCTGTAGGATAGTTAAAAATCTAACTTTATTAGATCACGTACAAAAATGGTAAAAGTATATCGACCAAAATGAACCTTCTGACTAGGACTATACGGACTACTTTATTGAGCAAAACGTCATAGTAGGGGAGGTAAATGGCTAGATTTGCAGTTACTCGAACAACATGGAATCGGAATAGGAAGATTACGAAAAGTATATTACACTTTCTTTATAAGTGGGGGGACAGCGATTAATACAGGAGGACTACTTGGTAACAAGCTGTTGAAAGAAAAAAGTTATTTGACCGTGTCGGTCATTCAAAGTGCATGTTAAATAATCCATAAAAAGTGAAAAACACATAATCTTGAGATACTTTAGCGCGTTACATTTTGTACGCAGGAGGTTCAAGTTGATATCAAAGTCCTGCTGTATAATAATCTGTAATTTTTTTCTTAACCTGTTTCACCGTGGAGGATGTGTAACAATTCTGGTCCATCTATTGTTCTTTATCCTCGCACATTTTACATCACATTCCCCGCCCATTGCTACATTAGTTTTGACCAACAACAATACCAGTACGGGAGTGGATGGTAGTATATTTTATTTTTTCTTTTAACTTAATACCTATGATACTCCGCTTCATAGCTTTTTGAAAAACCTTGAGTTTGGACTTCTGATTTTCGGTGGGGGACCAAGATTGTGCCCCATGTGTTAGGATAGGCAGTATGAAAACGTCGATGAATTTGCGGTTCAGTGATATAAGAAGATCACCCTACATATACCGATTCATGGACCAGAAGCTTTTCCAGGCGTTGCCTGCTCTACGGATCATTTCTTTGTCCTACCTGTTTTCGAAGGAGACTGCCTAGCCCAAGTATATACATATTGCTTTACCTGCCTGTTGACTGCAATCAACCAAATCAGTGGTGCTGGCTGTTGGTCATGACCTTGGTTTTGGATCTATTCATCGTCAGTCTAACGTCAACGCTTTCTGCGCTCAGTTGTTCGAGCATCGACTCAAGTTCTGTCGATGTATGCGTATTTCGACTAGGAAAATGTAATCTGCAAAGCGAATGTTTATCAGTCGCCTATCCTCTACACCAATTCCTTTTGTTGCCTTAGAATATCATAGTGACCTGAAGACTTCTTAGAGCGTGCTACTGAAAGCTTTGGTGATAGGGAGTCACCCTGTTTAACTCTTTTTGTATTTTAAATGTCGGGGCTTCAGTGTGCAGTTTGATATCGGCTGTGCTTTGTTGGTAAATGATTTGGGGAAGTTTTATATATGTGGGTTCGACGTTTTGCTGAAGAAGAGAAAGCTAAATGGGTTGATGTGGGTGATTCCATCGAAGACCTTTGAATAATCCACAAAGGCCAGGTTCCTTTTTATTAACTTCGCTACATTTCTCTATTACCTGGTATTCGGTATGGAGGTGTTCAGTTGTCCAATATTTGCTTGCTGGCTTTGGTGGTTTGTGTTGTTCCAATTGATAGACTGTTCGATATTATCCGAAAGTTTATATAGAAGGATATCGTTATTCTAAGCAAATAAAGGGAAATTTATAAACATTCACGTAAAAATTTTGGACATTATAAAATTAAAAAAGCTATCGTATATAAAGATCGTTACAAATAAAATCACATAGATCATTAGAAAACTGGTCAAGTGCCCCTTGGATATTTGTTGTGTCAACGGTTTTAGTAATTGTTGTTATAGGCGCGATTCTACGGTCATCGCCCCATGGAAACCGTCAGAGATTATTAGTTCTTCATAATCCTGCCCAATTCTTTTAACAGTGTCTTTGTAATTAGCATTAGCAACTATCCTATTTAAGATCACGCACCCCCTCCCGTATGAAGTGTACATACATACACGGCAGAGGTACATGAAAGGGTGCAAGGAGTCTCCCATTTAAAAATCTTACAAGACTGAGTCTGAGTTTGATCAAGACTCCAAAAACTCCCGTTGGGCTCCCCAACTATCACGTTCTTAGCTGGCAAGTCATGTCAAATGCTGTCAGATTTGATATTATGACATGAGTGTTTAGTTCTTGGTTAGTTAAAGAGATGTCACTATGCTCTATTATTTCGCAATATTGCTTCAAATACTAAAAGTAATTCATAAGTTATAAATTATTAAACTTGCGATTTACGTTATTATCTCATTGTTTCATTACGAATACAATACAATCTACGAGAAATATACAAAAAACAATGCGCAAAAGTGGCACATAACAAAGTAGCAAAGCAAATACTGACTAATTCGTCACATGGCGACAAACATCCTTTATAGATATTTTGAGACAGTGGATAGGTAGTTTGTATTTAACCTTTTGAAGTTATCCTGATATCAAACATCTATTTTGTGTACTAACTACATAGGTACAGTATGCTGTTTGCAACAATTCAAACCTGTATCTGACAAAAAAATAAAGTTTTTATCGTGGTTTTAGTGCTAAAATGTGAAAAATAATTTTGCGAGTCCTAGCTACCACTCTCCTCTCAGGCTAGATCATTGCTTAGACAAAAAACATATTGTGCGAGTGAATTATCTTTTAGTTGGCCGATTTGTAACGAAAATGTGATATGTTGTTTATCACCTAATATCTGTAAACAATTTTAGGTTCTTTAATAGATATTAATCTAATCAATTACAATTTTATAATTTTTGTAGCTTTATTTATTTTTCCTGTAATTTCTTAAAAAAAATCTTCCTGAAATTAAAAATGCAGGCAAAAGTTACTATTCTACGCAGACGAAGTTGCGGGCACAGCTAGTAATATAATACGAACATTAATCTGGGTATGAATTTGATATGTTGTTGAAGGCGGTGCCGTTTATATTTCATGCAGTTTTCCTCAAAAATTTAATTGGCACCGCCTTCAACAACATATCAAATTCATACCCAGATTAATGTTCGTATTATATTATTTTGTAATTTTTAGTGAGTCGGGTTTTTGAAGGCGGTTTTTTTTTGTTTACAATTTTTTTTCATCCTTTTTAGTGTTACATTTTTTACACCCGATTAGTTCAGCTCACCTATAATTCTGCTGATATTATAACTAGTAGTATCAATATGTACACAGATTTGAAAGAATTATCCCTTTACTCCCAACTATTAAGGAGTTGACCTTCCATCATCAGCTCAGCATCATAACATTATGATTGCCAGAAGCAAATGCCAATATAACTTCAGAAAATATGTAAAACGCGGTACATGTGCCTATAAAATTTGAGGGTTGCCCTCGATTACTCCTGGATCCCATCATCAGATCCTAGACTGGTCAACCTAATAGTTTAGCTCACCTGTAATGCTACTGATATTATAACTAGTTAGTCTCAATATGTATACAGTATTGAAATAATTATTCTTTTACTCATAACTACTAAGGAGTTGACCTTCCATCATCAGCTCAGCATCATAAGATTATGATTGCCAGAAGCAAATGCCAATATGACTTCAGATAATATGCAAAACGCGGTACATGTCCCTATAAAATTTGAAGGTTGCCCTCGATTTCTCCAGGATCCCATCATCAGATCCGAGACTGGTGAAAATGGGACCACCTCGGAAGTGAACTCTATCCAACCAAAAAAATTTTTGAAATCCGTCTATAATTGACGGAAATATCGGTGAACATACATAAAAAAAAAAAAAAAATTATACATACAGACGAATTGAGAACCTCCTCCTTTTTTTGAAGTCGGTTAAAAAGGAGGAAATTGATGATCAGTGAAAATCTAAAGTAAATACAAGATACTCCGAAATAGAGACAATAAACAAGTAACGTACTTACGTAGCATACATAAGTGCTTACCTTCTTGCATCCTTCTGATAGATTTATTCGATTGCTTCAATACAATTTGGGCGAAAATACGATACGAAGTGGAAACAAAAAGAAATACGAAGTAGATTAGACATTGAAATAGTACAAGCTCTGCTTAATTTACGGTTAGATCACCGTATATGGAAATGTCTCAAATATTTTTTATTTTAGTTTTCGTTCTGATAAGGAATTTAAAGCCTGTTTGTTAAAATAATTATTACTTTCTTCATTAAGTTATTTACTTTCATTATTTCTACATTAGCACAAAGGAAGATAAAGATTATAGAAATTAGAAAAAATACCATAGGTTCCTTTGGTTGAAATCCTAAGAAGTTTTTTTTTCAGACCGGCATCGGCGGTCCGTTGATCTGCGATGCACACGGCCGGAGAGCTATGTCTGGCGTGGCAATATGGCGGGACAACGCGCTGGTTCTTATTCCTGCGCAGGAGTGGCTTATTCGGGCCTTCCGAGATCTCAACATTTAATAATATATTAATAACGTGCATTGCCTGTGGACCTGCCACCACTAATTTTAACACTAATAACTACATCAGTCATTACAGATGACTGATGTAGTTATCAGTGTTTAGGACCATGACATTGTCGTCAAACTTGACTGTAGGCTACAATAAACATTGGTGGGTGTAGGTTTGAAAGCAATACAAACTTATGCTTGGTGTCTACAAATTTTTTCACATTGTTTTTATGTTTTCACGTTTTTTGTTGTTATTGCACTTTAATAAAATTGATTCCTTAGTACATAAGTTTTTTAAATAAAACGCAAACTGGCATTTTATATGAATTTATTTGGAATTTATACTTCTTCTTAATACACGAGTCCAGCCCTCTCAATGACAAAATAATAAACACAAATCATAAGATATGGTCAATAAGATGACGCGGTTAATTTTTTAGGAACTAAACACTTACAAAAACTATTCACAGTACATTGGGAATGAAGAGATCCTTTACTAAACGACAATTTATATATTATACATTTCACACGAAGTTCAACACAAACCTTAGGGTAGTGTAAATTAAATGTACTTATAACGATCTTTGGTGTCGAACTTGATAAATTTATGATGTACGAGATAGTTACGGTTATATCCTACAATTAAATCGAAATGAGCAAGCAAAATGTCTTTTTTGTTGTGTTATTTGCTACAATAATGTCCAGCGGTTATTTGTACAATCAGTCTCAAAAGTAACTACACCATGTTCGACAAGCAGCCGATCGAATGCTAATGAGTCAATGCCGTTTGAATACATTCACTTTTGCTTCTGACTGTACTATAAAATTTAACAAGATCCCTGCATTCAGTTTACAATCAACCGCAGAGACGCTACTGTAGCTGAAACAACAACTAATATTAGAGCTCGTTGTCATTATATGTACTAGAATTTGGTACCTAGTAATTACAAAAAAATTGCATATTTTATGGCGTACACTACGCGCTTGTCCAATGTACAGTATACAACACATCTTAAAAAACTTAAACAATAAACATTTTCATAACATAATAATACTCTAGGCGCGTTTAAATAAATCAGTACTACGATAACATTGATAACGAATAATTTAGCAACGTTCTGGTTGTCTCAGAATAAAACTACTAAACGAAAATAATTAAAAAATCAGTACGTTCAATTTCCATCGCGTGTTTTACTTATTTTTATTGTGACTAAAGTTTTTTTTTTTATATTGTAACAACCACAATGTTAGGACGATTAAAATATTTTTTAAAAATTCGCTAGGTCGCGTTGGATGCGCGGTATACGTATAAATATAAATACTATGTTATGACAAGATCACGGTATCATCACAGGCGCTCACGCGATCACCAGCGGCTCGTCGTCCGAGAAGCCTTGGATTGGAGGCACGTCGTCGTCGTCTGAAAGTAAATACAATATTCATGAACACTAAATTTTCTCATATGACAGAAGTGCAGTACTTTAGAGAGACACGGAGTGAATCTTAGGTATGCTGACCTAACTAGGCGTTATTACGACGCCCATAAAATCTCACTTAGATTGGGGCTCCAGAGTAAATATTGGCTATTGAGACATTTAGATCAGGGTAGGCGTTGATCGCCCAAGACTAGCTTAGGAACCCTCCCTACTTCCTCCTCCACCCTCCAACCTCCCTATGCGTCGGTGCCGCGCCAGCAGCGCGCGTCCGATCCTGTGAGTCATAGCTCGTACCGTGCTGGGTGATGGTGGCCTGCCCGCGGCGGCTGTCGTAGCGCGGCGTGTGGGCGGTGAAGCGCAGGAAGGATCGCGCGAGGCGTCGGTGCCGCGCCAGCGCCGCCAGCAGCGCGCGTCCGATCCTGTGTGTCATAGCGAGTACCGTGCTGGGTGATGGTGGCCTGCCCGCGGCGGCTGTCGTAGCGCGGCGTGTGGGCGGTGAAGCGCAGGAAGGATCGCGCGAGGCGTCGGTGCCGCGCCAGCGCCGCCAGCAGCGCGCGTCCGATCCTGTGTGTCATAGCGAGTACCGTGCTGGGTGATGGTGGCCTGCCCGCGGCGGCTGTCGTAGCGCGGCGTGTGGGCGGTGAAGCGCAGGAAGGATCGCGCGAGGCGTCGGTGCCGCGCCAGCGCCGCCAGCAGCGCGCGTCCGATCCTGTGTGTCATAGCGAGTACCGTGCTGGGTGATGGTGGCCTGCCCGCGGCGGCTGTCGTAGCGCGGCGTGTGGGCGGTGAAGCGCAGGAAGGATCGCGCGAGGCGTCGGTGCCGCGCCAGCGCCGCCAGCAGCGCCGCGCCCAGCAGCGCCGCCGCCGCGCACGCGCCGCCCACTCCCCACCATACGCTGCTGCTGGCTGTGGACGCCTCCGCTTCAGAGCCTGGGGAGGATACGACACTCGTTATATACCAACTATAGTGTATTAGGGCCAATATTGCGGCCCGAAGATGCGATACACAGGCTACTTACTACTACTAATTGGAGTGTGGCGAGAATTGTATTTGTGTATTCACGTCCACATCCACATAAAAATGTTGGCCCTATAGCATATAGCTTGAGCACAAGTCATCAGATGTGTGCGTTATCATGACGCGCGTCTGATCAGAAGGAAGAATACCAGAGCTGCATAAAAGCTCGTCGACTCACCCTCCATCTTGAGCGTGTGCACCTCGCTCAGGTCGCTCAGGTAGCCGTCCGCGGTGCGCGCGCGCACGCTCACGTACAGCGGGCTGGCGGTGCGCGCGGGCGCCGTGATGAGCAGCGGGGAGAACTCCGCCGTCTGCGTCGTCATGTCCTCAGTGGGGTGGATCAGGTCTTCGGGGATTTCGTTCTTCGATACGATCACTTCGTATGTTTTTCTGAAAATTTTATTATTTTATTAGCAGGGTTACGTTTCAAATGTGTTTGCCGCGCAGATTACAGGCTCGAGATCGTACAATAATTGATCGCTTTGCGGCCAATATGGTGGATGATCCCACAAAAAAACAAAATACAGTTTTTTCTGCTTCTTTACGCGGCTTGGTGCGAAAAAATAGAATAACCCATACTCGGTAACTAACTAAACAGCATTTGTTTTACGAGATTCGATAATAAGTCACATTTTGCAACACAAAATGAAATATTATTTTAATTTCACCATCTAAATTTATAATCCCAAAGTTGGCAAAGTTTACCATCATTATCATCAGCCCATATACGTCCCCACTGCC
The DNA here is from genome assembly GCA_039566165.1 of Maruca vitrata. Lineage (NCBI taxonomy): Eukaryota > Metazoa > Arthropoda > Insecta > Lepidoptera > Crambidae > Maruca > Maruca vitrata. Next base: position 9,717,344 of record CM076926.1, read on the forward strand.
GGCCTCTTGAAAGCTTATCAGTCGTTTCCAATACCTCGGTATGACAGACAGATCGGGTCCGTCGCTCCAGCTGACCATGACGTGTCCGTTGGGCGACTGCCACGCCACCACGCCGCGCGGCGCCGGCACCGCCCCGCTGCGCGCGCGCACGCACGTCTCCGCCGAGCCCTCCGATGCAGACTACAAATATATCAACCAAGTAAATACAATAGGTAGATCATCACTTTCTCCATAGAAATTAGTGTACTTTTCATAGGTACTCAAAACAGTTATTAATAGTGCACATGTGAAGACTTAAGCATACAGTGTTTGGTTTTATTATATTGTACATTTGGTTAATGTTGAATTTTACTTAGTTTAAGCTTTAAACATGACATACATTATATTAGTATACGATTGCTGATAGAGCAATAAATAAATAAATATCGTCATTTACAAGGCGAAGTATTTTCCTTGAAAGGTTTAATTAATTAAAATATTCAACAATCCTTTCTCTAGTTTTAATTGAGACATCATTAAAATGTAATATATATATCTGGTTGTTTCTGTTTTATTGGATCGCCTTCACCGTAATTCTGGTACCGTATATGATGTAGATACATGGTATTTATATTTTAGGTGAGAGCCATCCGCTCCTCCGCAAGTCCTGTAATGATGACGAGGCTACACCAATCCATCATCGTAAGTCAGTGAGGAAAAAAAATGTATTTATATTCAGATCGCCTTTTATCGCAATAGAACTAAGACGGTGCGACTAACCAGAGTACTGCAGACCGTGCATAGGTACGAAATATTTACAAAAAATATAAAATGCAATCGGTTGCCATTCTAAAGTTATCACGCAACCACCGAAGATTGCTGATTAATTTAATACCTTCAATCAATCTAATAAAAAATTTACAAACTAAACCATCTTGTTTATTTGCTTATTACGGCTAATAAAGAACACTCACCCGAACGCAGATGTTGAACCGCCCTCCGAGAGGCACGTTCTCAATGACATGCGACAGAGTACTGTCCTTCCGCGGAGAGAGCTCGTACTGGCTCGGAGGCTTGCCAAGAGTCTCTTCAGTCACCACCAACTGGAAATAAGATGGAATTTCAACTGTATTGTCAAGCGGTTAAGATTGTTTTTAACTTGACCTGAATTTTTGAACACTATCTACGTATTTAACAGGTTTAAAGTCCCAAATTCGACATAATATGGTCGGCGACAGTTGAATGAGGGTTTTCGCGTATAAGAAATCCATAAGATAAAAATTAGATAAAGAAGTTGTAGTATAATACTCACCATGTAACTGACAGGTTGACTTAGCACATCGCAGTTGGCATCCCAAAGAATAGTCAGCTTTTTGGCCGTTTCGTCGTAAGTAGTGCGCAGATTTTTCACTGGAGCTCTGTTATAAATAAAACAATTTATAAATCTATTTCTTATTTGAATCTATTACTTATTTATGTATTTCTTTGTTTCACGTCTTAAGCTAATATGTATTAAAATAGGGAAACCTGTAATTAGCCTAACTCATAGTTATAAGCAATAGATAAGAAACAACCTACAAATCACTGTTGGTTTTCGTAATAAAATAAAATAAAAATAATCGTTTACTTAATACAGGGAGAAGAGATACGGATTTACTTAGCACATATTTCACTTATTTATTTATTTATTTATATATGATATTTCACTTATTATCAAAATAAAATAATCAAACAAATGTTCATACGTTTGTTTAATTATTTTATTTTGCTTCATAGCAACAATATAAAAAAAAGTCAATGTGTGTACTTGGGATTCTCTCTGGTGACGATCTCAGTGAGCTTGGACAGCGGCCCGCCCGCCAGGCCCACCGCGAACACGTAGCTCTCACACGCGTTCAGACCTTTGAGCGTCACGGTGTTCTGCACTGTTACCAGCTTGATGTCTAAGGAAAAGAAATAATATTTCGTTTATTTGGAGTTGAAGATTATATTTAAATATTGTCAAAAAAGATAAAAGACATATCCGGTAACTGAAACGCGAAATCAAATGCACAACAATGTCGTAGATCCTATTTTCTACCCTTGTCTTACAAGGGTAGAGAATCGGATATTAAGTATTATTCTTCGTATGTATAATAGCATTTTTACGGAAGTAAGTTTTCGATCCTTAACAGGATCTGTTCCACAGTCCACATTATGGATAGTAGCAATCGAATTTCTACTTTCAATTTCACAAATACAAACAAAACGTCCACTAGTGAATGGAAATGATAACAGATATTCACTCTTCTACCTTATTGTAATAGTATCTATACTAATATTATAAAGCTGAAGAGTTTGTTTGTTTGTTTGTTTGTTTGTTTGAACGCGCTAATCTCAGGATCCACTGGTCCGATTTAAAAAATTCTTTCAGTGTTGGATAGCCCATTTATCGAGGAAGGTTATAGGCTATATTACATTTTCAAAAAAAGTAGGGATCCGTACGGAAAACCCAAATATGTCACGCAAGATGTAAAAATCCTTATATCGCATGCGCTGCGAAAAGTATAAGTGTCGTAAGTTCAAATCTTGGTGGTACCACTTTTTTAAACTGATATTTTTGCTTCACCTTTTTTATTTGAAAAAATCATGAAATCATGCGATGCAGGTGAATTTAAAAAGAACTTCAAAATTAAACCGTTATTTTCAATATTTTTAATTCGTATAAAAATTTGCCTTTAAAATTGGGGCATGATTGTTCATATTATGACCCATAGATGGCATCGTGCTTTGTACAGCATGCCATAAATGCTGTCAAGTTTGATATAACATGAGTACGTGATAAGTTTTAGGGTGTGTAGATTTTCAAAAGATGGCACTGTGCTTTACGTATTACTTTGATATTATATTATGGGAAAGTCTGTATGTAGGTATACCATTCGTCAAATAAGTGAAGTTTGTCTTTTGGAATTGATAAATTTCGAGTGCCATTAAATTACGTAAATTACCAGAAGGGTTCTGAATCGACAACATGTATCGACAATATTCTAATTGTTGCATTTTTTCTATTTTAATTTAACAAAATAGTGACATCTAATTGACATATTTTTATGCTGTCAATATTTACGAAAGCATTTAAATTTCCATAATTACCGAATTTAAGAAGGTTGGTTGTCAAATATACATCAATTGATATAACCATCAAGGGTTTGGTATCAGTAAAAGGAAGAGATTATCACAATAAGATTAATACATTGTATGCACCAACCTATTAAATATTCAATCAAATTAAACCAATTCAATATCGATTTCAAAAATTAATATGAAAATTCTATACAAAAGTATAGCATCAGCATATTTTATTCGGTAAAGCATTAAATTTGAAAGGAGAAAATGAGGGGTTTGCCGGGGATACGCCGGAAAAAACATGATTCAAGCACACAGTACATCCAACTATCATCATCATCATTATTATACATCTCATATACGTCACCACTGCTGGGGCACGGGCTTATCCTAAACTGGGGCGATAGGGCCTAAGTCAACCATGCTGGCCAAGTGCGGGTTGGTAGACTACACAACCTTAGAATGTCTTCGTAGGTGTGCAGTGTGCGTTTCCCTCACGATATTTTTCTTCACCGTTAAAGCGTCGAATAATCATACATAGGTATGAATTTAAAACTTGAAAACACAGTGGTACGTGGCGGTGTTTGAACAGGCAACCTCTTGCATAGCAAGCAACGACCTAAACCACTCGGCCATCGACACTTTTTTCCTCTCCAACCATAAAGACTGCTGCCTGGCTTTGGAATAGGTCGTCCTATATTTCACTTTGATCGATGAACAATTAGGATTACTTGGAGATGATCTATTCAATGTGAGGAAACTGTTCACTATAAACTTAGATTTTAGGATTTTGTACGTCGAAAAGAATAACCGAACGTCAAGGAGGAAATATCAAATTGAAAGTAACATCAAATACTCAGGTCTACTGTCCCTTCATCTGAGGTAACACAATCAAAAGAAACAGCCATTTATGCTGCCAATTTTTGACACTCGCAAAGGGAACCACAATCTGCGAAGAACTCAGAATCTCAAAATTTAGAATAAAGCAACGTCTTAAAACACAGAGAATTCTAAAAAGAAATCGTGCTGTGCGCAACAAAACAAGTGCTAAAGCTTCGTACCACGGGATCAGATCAATTAATGTGACGTTGTGTAATATACGGTAAAAGACTGATGATGATATAAACCAAAATGATTTTGTTTTAAATGTTTCTTCCGGTTGACTAACTTCTTAAATGGCAGAAAAGGTTTTGACGGGATTTTTATTACTTTTATTTATCCGACTACTTTTAAGTTAAAAAAAAATTCAACATCCTGTAGTTCACGCGAACGAAGTCGCGGGCACAGCTAGTCGTAAATAAATATTGAACACAGAAACAAACTCACCATCGCCCCAAGCTTCCCCAGGCTGCAGTCTCTTCATAACATCAATGTAATGCACTTCATACGTCAGCTCCTTGCCCTTATACCGGTCGCCGGTAGGCGGGGCCCAGTTCAACTGCACCGATGTCCCCTTCTCCTTAAGCAGTATGGCTGTGAGGTTCAGCCTTTCGTGAGGCTCGCCTTCGGTACGGAGAGGGATCGTGAACGGATCGCCGAATATGGAGCTCTTGTAGGCGCGAATGTCTATGTACATATCCACTCCGGGCGGGAGGTCCGATACTGAAATAGGTAATAGATATAAGCGTATTATCCCTGGCCGTCGAATATTGACCAAACGATGAGGCATTACGGGATAGGCACAATTAATCTCTTGCAAAACAACTCTTCTTGACACATAACGGATATATTGTCGATTCCAATCTGTTATTTACGTGCGTTGAAGGAAATGTCTACAAATAACTTAAATTTAATTATGTTTTTTGGCTCAAGAGCGAATTCGATGGACCTGAAGGCCTTTATCTCTCACGCCAGGAGTCGTGGTTTCGCGACGTCCGGGATCCACCGGGACCGGATCTATATCTACGTATATATTTATCTACTAGCTTTACGCCCGCGACTTCGTCCGTGTAGAGATGTTTAACGGGTAAAAACTTACTTCCTTATAGCACAGTCGGTAAAAAGTAGGCTATAACCTTTTCTAGGCTCTGGACTATATTTGTACCAAATCATTTAAATCGGTTCAGTACTCTAAGTGTGAAAGCGTAACAGACAGACAGAGTTACTTTCAGATTTATAATATTAGTAAGGATAAGGATTACACACATTTACACTTGGTTCAGTGTTTCTGATATCTATTCCACAAGTGCTAAGCAACTTATCTCGGTTCAGCACAGTATCCGCTGTACTCACGCGTGATGTTGGTCGCCTTGGTGTCGACGGGCGGGCGGCGCGGGTACTCGGGCGGCAGGCGCGCGCGCAGCCGGTAGCCCTCCACGCCGCGGATCGGGAACCAGCTGAGTCGCACGGAGGTCTGCGAGAGCCGCTTCATGCTCACGTTCGCGAGGTCGTCCACGTCGCCGCTCTCTTCGAACGTGATGTTTGCCACCTCGGAGGAGTTGGACGTGTAAGCGTTGTTCGTTGCCGTTACCTGCCAAAAGAAATATTACTTTTAGCAAACAGCTAACATAAAAAATAAAAGTAACGGCTAATTAGTGTGTGTAAAATTTGTCAGACCATAAGGGCCACACACGTTAGGAGTATGGCGTATATTGTCCTGACGGGCACAAGTCAGCTGCATAGCCAGAAGGAGTATACCAGAGTCGCTCTAAGTTGACCGATTTGACACATGTCAGACTGACTGCACTAATGAGGGACAACGGTAAAATTGCCGAAGTATATAAGTAACAGTTATTTCCACTTTATAACCAAGCAAGGTCTAATTATAACAAATTTTTATTAAAAACATTAATTCACATCCAAAAGATTGAATTTAAGTTCCTTATTTATAAATATATTTATTTTTAAAATACAATACTTATTAAATCCTTCATCCTATTTTAAAAAAATACCTGGTGACCGTACCGGCGTAACCTTGTAAAAGCGTAATACAGAGTGGAAATTTTACGTTTTCTTTTTATAATTCAATTATTTTAGGTAATAAAAGACAAATAATTAGATAATTAGGTGCATTTGACATTTTGAAATAACGTCTTATTTTTAAAAGTTGTTCTTTATGATTTGCTAAATATGTTCCTCTTAACAAGGATAAATGCAAAATATAAAATAAAAAGTGTCAAATCAGTCTTCTAAGAGCGGCTCCGGTATAGTTTTTATACGATTTAAAGTATATTATTAAGCCTGAGTTCCACGGCAATAGGCTAGTTTCCTAAGTCTGATTTTACATAAAATTTAACAATTAACAGTAACATATGGGTAAATCAATAAAATCGAAATTAAAATTTCGTACGAAATTAGACAATTATAGGCATTTGAAGTTAGGTGGGAAAGTCCATTTTTAAAGTGCGAAAATTCAATAAAAATAGTATGCCATCTTATAAATTACAGAATTAGTAGTAGCTTTCACTATGAGAACATATTCGTAAAAGCAACATTTGATATAGCTGCTGAACAAAGCTCTTACGATATTCATACAGTATACAGAGGCGTGACGTCATAGCTCTATGCGACATTTGTATGAAGCGTTTTGAGCTCGCCCAAATGATGTGCTATTGAAACTGTAATATCTCCGGGAGTTTTCCAAATATCAAACCATTATTTTAACAGCATCTTTGCAATTGTGTTGTTCATCCATCTATGTAAAAATTAAAAAATAGGAAACTACCCTATTGTATGGGCTAGGCCTAACTTTACTCACCCAGAAGCCAGTCCAACGTTTACGTGCCGGTTCCATTAGCGGTAACAGCTCTTGCGATGGGCAGCGCCGCGAGTCACCGATGGCGACCTTACATCGGCGTTTGTGGGCGTGGCTTCGTGTTTAGACTCACCAATGACAGCTCTGCACTAGCGTCGGGGGCGTGGCCGGGTCACTTCAAATGCCTCCTGACATATGTTGCGGAGAAATGGCAACTTTGTGGTTCCTTTTGAAAGTAGATAGTCTCACCATGAGAGTGTGTTTTGATGAAGCTAGTACTTAGATGTAATAAGTAGAAGCGGCACGCAACGTAATAGTGTCCAAATCAGCTGCTCATCCAGCAGGAGTAGTCACTTGGACAAACAATAGATTTAAGATCTGCTCACCCAGAAGGAGTAGTTATTATTGGGCTTGAAGAAGCCGGTGAAGTCCAGCGCCTGCGTGCCGGTCCCGTTGGCGGCGACGGCCCTCGCGATGGGCGGCAGCGGCGGCGCGTAGTGCACGGTGTAGTGCTGCACGGCGCCGCGAGTCACCGATGGCGACCTTACATCGGCGTTTGTGGGCGTGGCTATGTGGTTAGACTCACCAATGACAGCCCCGCAATAGCGTCGGGGGCGTGGCCGGGTCACTTCAAATGCCTCCTGACATATGTTGCGGAGAAATGGCAACTTTGTGGTTCCTTTTGAAAGTAGATAGTCTCACCATGAGAGTGTGTTTTGATGAAGCTAGTACTTAGATGTAGTAAGTAGAAGCGGCACGCAACGTGATAGTGTCGAAATCAGCTGCTCATCTAGCAGGAGTAGTTACTTGGACAAACAATAGATTTAAGATCTGCTCACCCAGAAGGAGTAGTTATTATTGGGCTTGAAGAAGCCGGTGAAGTCCAGCGCCTGCGTGCCGGTCCCGTTGGCGGCGACGGCTCTCGCGATGGGCGGCAGCGGCGGCGCGTAGTGCACGGTGTAGTACTGCACGGCGCCGCGGGGCTGCGCGGGCGGGTCCCACAGTATTTGGACTCGGCTGCCGATCATCTGCCGGACTGTGATACGCTCCGGGGGGGAGGGGACTGTTAAAAGATGATGTGTGTCAAATTCATAACCTGAGACAACTAGAAGTAACTATACCTAAAGCTTTTATCACCAATTAGTTTAACCGGCGAGTAGCGCGGGACCGACCCTAGTCGAGGATCTTATTCGTAGTATTGTCTTTTATTAGCGAGACCACTACACAATTGAAATAATTTTACGGATTATACTTGCGTGTATTGTTATTCTAAATAAATTATTTAATCCATAAAGTTAGTTTTATTTCAGATCTTACTCGTATTATAAGAGGCCAGAATTTAGGCCAAATTAGTTAATTTTTTTTGTTAATTCTATAAATTGCCAATAACAATTGCAACAATATTGCGTTAACATGTATGTGTTTACGCAATTTTGTTGCAATTGCTAAAAGTAACCTTGACAGATCTGTGTATGGTGCTGTTACCCAAATGTAACGATCTATGACGTCAGTCTGTATGATGGTCCCTAAATCATTGTTCCCCATATTTTATAGCAACCATTATTGACAAGAAGTTCAATAAATCCCTATTGTAATACCGTCAAGTTCACAAAGTTCATTGCAAACAACAACAATAGGTTACACGATGATAAACCAATTGAACTTTACTGACCTCCTTCGCCCGTGGTGGTGTTAACGAATTTGAGCGACGCATATGTCTTATTCGATTTGCTGTCTTGAATGAAGAATGTCACGTTGTAATTAGTGTACGGTTCCAAGTCTTTGAATCTGAGGAATAAATATAAATAAATCAATTTAATGAATTATAATATACATGTTTACATTTTAGTCTCTTGTCCAATTTTTACATTATACATTAATCTGCTGCGAAAATAATGTCTTTTTTTGCGTTACTTATTGCTAAAGTTAATAAGAAATATCGCCTAACAAACATGTTTAGAAAAGGTGTTGGATAATAGACACATCTTCCCCCCGGACACGTAATCTATTTCAATTGTAACATGGAGAAGTGTCATATACGCGTTTAAAATTACGATTCACTAGTTTATCACGCTAAATTGACAGCTCTTACCTATAAATACAATCATTGGACCAAGTCATGTTGTGCCAAACGCCGTCAGACACCTTCGCGATAGACGGCAGGAAGTTGTACGAGACCAGCTTCTGCTGCGCCATCCAGCACGACACCAGGAAACTGGACGAGTTGATCGAAGATAGACCCACGCCGATGCTGATCAACTACAAAAGGAAACATTCGAATAAGGAATAACTACAATAGCTCTTAGACGTTGACTGGTCTACAGATAAATAAACTATTTTTGATAATAAATCGACTTATTTCGGCAACATAACTTCTATTTTATTTGATAGCTGGATTGTAGTCGATTCAAATGCAACTGCTTTTCTAGCTCCGTCTTTCGTTCTACCCCTGCTAGCCCGTGCAGTACAGTGTTTTTCAAATTCATATGTACTATTATTCGACGCTTTAAAGTCAAAGTCAAAGTATTTATTACTAACTAAGTGTGAGGTATTTACAAAGATCTTATTGTATTTACATAGAGGTAAGATACTTAGCTTTAACGATGAAGGAAAACACCGTGAGGAAACCTGCACACCTACGAAGAAATTCTTAGGTTGTGTAGTCAACCAACCCGCAGCGACGAGCGTGGTTCATCATCAGGGGCGACAAGGCCTTAGTCAATCACGCTGTAACAATTTGGCCAGTGTGGTTGACTAAGGCCTTATCGCCCTTATTTAGGGAAGGCTCCAGCAGTGGGGACATATATAGGCTGATGATGATGATGATGATGATAGCCGGTGGAGCACACTACTTACATGGTGTGTGTGCGCGGTGACGTTGGGCGCTCAGCAGTCGGCCTCGTCGCTGCCGTCGTAGCAGTCCTGGCGCCCGTCGCACACTGTACTTATACTTACTTACTTATTATCATCACAGTCAGTTAGGAAAAAGAAGTTTGCTGTCTTAGTCTTTCATCCTACCACTGCTCGCTGGAGCACACTACTCACATGGTGTATGTGCGCGGTGTCGTTGGGCGCGCGGCAGTCGGCCTCGTCGCTGCCGTCGTAGCAGTCCTGGCGCCCGTCGCACACTGTACTTATACTTACTTACTTATTATCATCACAGTCAGTTAGGTAAAGAAAGTTTGCTGCCTTCGTCTTTCATCCTACCACTGCTAGCTGGAGCACACTACTCACATGGTGTATGTGCGCGGTGTCGTTGGGCGCTCAGCAGTCGGCCTCGTCGCTGCCGTCGTAGCAGTCCTGGCGCCCGGCGCACACTGTACTTATACTTACTTACTTATTATCATCACAGTCAGTTAGGAAAAAAGTTTGCTGCCTTAGTCTTTCATCCTACCACTGCTAGCTGGAGCACACTACTCACATGGTGTATGTGCGCGGTGACGTTGGGCGCTCAGCAGTCGGCCTCGTCGCTGCCGTCGTAGCAGTCCTGGCGCCCGTCGCACACTGTACTTATACTTACTTACTTATTATCATCATAGTCAGTTAGGTAAAGAAAGTTTGCTGCCTTCGTCTTTCGCCGTACCGCTGCTAGCTGGAGCACACTACTCACATGGTGTATGTGCGCGGTGTCGTTGGGCGCGCGGCAGTCGGCCTCGTCGCTGCCGTCGTAGCAGTCCTGGCGCCCGTCGCTCACTGTACTTATACTTACTTACTTATTATTATCACAGTCAGTTAGGAAAAAGAAGTTTGCTGTCTTAGTCTTTCATCCTACCACTGCTCGCTGGAGCACACTACTCACATGGTGTATGTGCGCGGTGTCGTTGGGCGCGCGGCAGTCGGCCTCGTCGCTGCCGTCGTAGCAGTCCTGGCGCCCGTCGCACACTGTACTTATACTTACTTACTTATTATTATCACAGTCAGTTAGGAAAAAGAAGTTTGCTGTCTTAGTCTTTCATCCTACCACTGCTCGCTGGAGCACACTACTCACATGGTGTATGTGCGCGGTGTCGTTGGGCGCGCGGCAGTCGGCCTCGTCGCTGCCGTCGTAGCAGTCCTGGCGCCCGTCGCACACTGTACTTATACTTACTTACTTATTATTATCACAGTCAGTTAGGAAAAAGAAGTTTGCTGTCTTAGTCTTTCATCCTACCACTGCTCGCTGGAGCACACTACTCACATGGTGTATGTGCGCGGTGTCGTTGGGCGCGCGGCAGTCGGCCTCGTCGCTGCCGTCGTAGCAGTCCTGGCGCCCGTCGCACACTGTACTTATACTTACTTACTTATTATTATCACTAGGAAAAAAGTTTGCTGTCTTAGTCTTTCATCCTACCACTGCTCGCTGGAGCACACTACTCACATGGTGTATGTGCGCGGTGTCGTTGGGCGCGCGGCAGTCGGCCTCGTCGCTGCCGTCGTAGCAGTCCTGGCGCCCGTCGCACACCTGCGCCTGCGACACGCACAGCGAGCCGTCGCACGCGAACAGGCCGCCCGGGCAGTCGGCGCGGGGCTTGCTCTGTACACCGATGGAATATAATTAATAACAGTTCCGAAATAGTCGTTCAAAAGGATCGAGAAAGATGTCTAACGAATATCTCTATTATTGAGTAGTAATAATTCTTGTAATATGTGTGTATGTGACCAATAATGGTGCACTGTCCTCACTCGCATAATTCGGTTTTTGAAGTTGCACCGTGAACTTTTGGAAGAACATATACCCGACTTTTTAAATGGCCGTAAGATCTGCTCGAAATCCCACACATACCACTCCTTGGAAACCTCTGCCTGTTGTTTGAAGCACATCAATAGTAAGAGAGTGACCGAGTAAGTGAGTACGTAACTGGGCGAGTAAGATGAGACGTGTGTATAGTGATAGCTCATCAAGAGTGAGTACGAAAGTAAGTGAGTACGTGAATGGGCGAGTGAGATAAGACGCGAGTAAGTGAGTACGCGACTGGTCGAGTGAGATGATACTTGAATAAATGAATGAGTTTGTAAGTAAGTGAGTAAGAAAAAAGCCTCTGCCTCGTTGGTCTATTGGTAGCAAGTGCTGCGTTAGGACCGAGAGGTCCCCGGTTCGAGTCCGGGGTCGGGCAAAATTTGTGTGAGTTTTTCTGTAATGAAATTACTCAGCCCGGAGTTAGGAAGTTGGCGGTTGAACGCCCGTGCCTCGGAAAGCACGTTAAGCCGGTGCGCCCGATCTCTCATCGGTCATGTCGGATTGCCGTCTCACCGAATCATGAGAGTAAGGGAATAGAGAGTGCACTTGTGTTTGCGCGCACACTTGTGCACTATAATATGTCCTGCGCACTTAGTTGATCTCAATAGAGACCGGCCGCCATGGTTGAAATCGGTCGGACGCCTTATTTATTTCTATATATATAAGAAAAAAGAAGTAACTAACCGGGTTCGGGCCGCAGAGCGCCTCGTCGCTCCCGTCCGCGCACTGCGCCACCCCGTCGCAGAGCTGGTCGTCGCGCACGCAGCCGCGCCCGTCGCCGCACGCCGCCTCGACGGGCCCGCAGCCGCCGCCGGAGCCTCCGCCGCGGGCGGAGCACCCGCGCTCGTCCGAGCCGTCGGTGCAGTCCGAGCGGCCGTCGCACACCCACGTCATAGGTATGCAGACGCCTGGGAACGAACGTGCTTAGTTAACAATTTCGAGACTTAAACCTTCGATAAAAAGTCCATAACAGACAGAAGATGATTCGCATAAAAAGAAACGCGACGGTTTTAAGAATGTTCAACCTTAAGCAATTCATGTTAGGTCTAAGTGCCTGTTCAGACCTAGCGATTTTTGGGCGATCTCGATCGCGGCGGTATCGCTGCGATATCGCCGCGATCGAAATCGCCCAAAAATCGCTAGGTGTGAACACGCTGTAAAGTCTACAACAGGCATTAAACGATGATTATTATTAAAAACTGTACGCTTTAAATAATTTTAACCATAAACATGTGATATACGGTCTAAAACAACCAGAACTTTATCTTTTTTTTTTAGCCTTAGAAGTCAATCCGTATGAATGTCCTCTTTAACACTAACAATGCCGTTACGTGTACGCCGTCATGGTATCCACGTAACGGTATGCAGGCCATGCAGAAGCGCACTTGTATGTGTTACAAATCTCTTAGATGAGCCTCATATCATCAAAGGCGGAAAAGGAAACGAATAAGATCTTTAGTTTTAGTACTCATCAAAAAATAAAACAAAATCAACATACCAGTAGGACACGTGAACTGATTCTTGCCGCACTTGGACTTCTTCTGGCCGTGTTCAGTGGGCGCGGGCGTAGTTTCATGCGCCTTCCCGCAGCCCAACTCGTCAGAATGGTCGCCGCAGTCGTCGATGCCGTCGCACCGCCACCAGTACGGTAAGCAGTTGCCGTTCTCACAACGGAACATCCAATCGAGACAGTTGGTCGCGAAGTCCATCTTCTCTGTTGTAGGGTTGGGGAGGAGCTTGGAGGAGCCGTGGTTCGTGCCCGTACAATTTTTCTCGTCTGACTCTTCTGCGTCGCCGCAGTCGTTTTCGCCGTCGCAAACCTATTGAATAAATTATGACAAAATTGATGTCTTTCCTTACGATTTTTATACTACCGTAGCCAATTCTCATTACTGTGTAATACGGACCGGACCGAGAATCAAGGAAGTCGATCGGACTTATTAAAATTAGCACAGAATAAGATCCGGCGCAAAGGATCAATGTCATTGAATTCAATCCGAAGTTACTTACTTCGAATTGAAATAAACATAGATGGTATTCAATAGTTAACTTATTGGGTTAGGTACTGGTGGTAAGTCTGCTTGCTCCGTAACTAGGTCATCTCGTAAACTGGTGCGGGACACTTCGCAACAACAACTTCTTAAATCTAATTCAAGGCTCGCTTTGCAAACTGGGTAGAATTGAACGTTATTGAACAGTTAAGGACTGAACTGGGTAGAATTGAGTCAATCGTACACACGGCGCACTCACCCAAGTCTTGTAGACGCACTTGCCGGTGGGGCAGCGGAACATGTACGGCGCGCACGTGGAGTGCCTGCACTTGTCGTCCTGCTCGTCCTCGCCGCTAAAGCAGTCGCTCTCTCCGTCGCACACCCACGAGTAGGGGTGCAGCGTGATAGCCAGGCAGTCAGTCGTACACGCGGCGCACTCACCCAAGTCTTGTAGACGCACTTGCCGGTGGGGCAGCGGAACATGTACGGCGCGCACGTGGAGTGCCTGCACTTGTCGTCCTGCTCGTCCTCGCCGCCGAGGCAGTCGCGCTCTCCGTCGCACACCCACGAGTCGGGGATGCACCGGCGGGTGCTGTCGTTGTTGCACATGAAGCTGTACGCGGAGCAGTTGGTGCCGTCGCCGTCCACCGGTTTCGGAGGTGATATCTGGTGGCGGGAACGACAATTAAATTTTTGGCAATTTTCTTAAAGTCGCTTGTTTTGACAGTTGGTGAAAGGAGCAGCTAGTTTTCACCGAGATCTGGTGATTGTACACTAGCGTGTAGTGTAATTTTCTTTTATTAAAATTTTAATGTAAGCTTTAATATATGAAAACGGATTTATATATGATTCCGATTATTTCCGTAGTTATTTAGGCCTTTAGTTACCTATTTTTACCCGACTACGGCAAAGCAAAAGGAGGGTTATGATTTTGACAGGCTATGTATGTATGTATGTATGTATGTATGCATGTATGTATGTATGTATGTTCATCTGTTTCCACATAACTTCTAAATTGCTTGTCAGAATTCGACAAATGACATATCATTAGAAGCGTCTTAATTGTCCGCTGGTTATAGGCTATATAGGGTTTCACAAAATCTAATGTGGCGCCCACTAGCGGACAAAACATACAGAGTAAAAAATAAAGTTAAGATAAATACGCCGTGTTTGGTATCATTGGAAAGCGCTTTACTTGTACATTTTAAATATATATATATATTACTAGCATTTGCATGTGACTTTACGTATATTCATGGACTGATTGCATATAGTTCACATCTTTTCGTTCATAGCTTCTTTACTACTTAATGTTGGTTCATCAATTTAACTTTTGATAATATTATGCGCCACAAATACACTTTAACACCAAAATAGTACAAATAAAAAGCTAAAAACTAAAACCCAACTACGACAAAAAACGACGCTGAAAAAGTATAAAACAAGACTTTTAGAACACTGAACTGAACAAAGTTGCTTATGTAGTTCCAAGTAAATGGACACAGTAGACTCTACCAAAATGCTTATGTTGAAAATTGACAATAATGTCATACAATACTATTTTGAAGTATGCAATATTTACTATGTAGAGATAAGTTTTCATGTTTGGAAAGGCGTAGTCACACGTTCCATACACAAGTACCTACCTACCGTAGCACTTTGACAACGTGTGACTGCGGTTTTCCAAACATGAAAACTTATCTCTACATAGTAAATATTGCATACTTCAAAATAGTATTGTATGACATTATTGTCAATTTTCAACATAAGCATTTTGGTAGAGTCTACTGTGTCCATTTACTTGGAACTACATAAGCAACTTTGTTCAGTTCAGTGTTCTAAAAGTCTTGTTTTATACTTTTTCAGCGTCGTTTTTTGTCGTAGTTGGATTTTAGTTTTTAACTTTTATGTATAAATATTGTAAACCAAAAATGACGTATTTTATTTGACTTAAGCCTAGTGCAGTGAAGATGTTGACTTAGATTGTTGAAATTTTGTCTGTTATTATTGATCGTTAACCACGAACTGTCTAACCGACCGAAATTAGTATCGACGTCATAATAATATTATTAATAATTGGTACAGACTGCCTAGTTACAGATAACCTTACAGACATATGGCACTCATGGCTCCAGAGTAGTCAGCACTCATCCACTCAATCCGCTCACCGTGCAGTTCCTCTCGTCGGAGCCGTCCTTGCAGTCGTTGTCGCCGTCGCACATCCAGCGCTTCTCTATGCAGTTGCCGTTAGCGCACTGGAACTGGTCTTCGGTGCAGTTGTTGCGATCGCAATCTGAAACAACAGGATTGGGTAAGAATTGCGAGATACAAACAAATACAAGAGACTTTCGCGTTCCATTAAATATTAGGCGCCAGTTCGCTCGCGACTATGATTGGTGTAACCAAGTCGAAACATCGGGTAGTTTAAGTAGCTTTGTATTTGCTACTCCTAATATCGCGTGTAGACCCATAAAGAGTAATATTTAATGTCGTAACTGGTTTGGCAATGGATATTCGTTTGGAAGACCTTATCTCATTTACCGTTAGCTCTACGTAATCTGCACATCCCTGCGTTCACCATGTTCGAACTGCAATGTGAGATCTTGATCTCATGCTAAAAGATCGACGATCACCTCCGAGGTTGGTGACCCTGGCTAGTTGTACCAAGAGTCGTGTGGTCTATTTGGGACAAATATTTGTGAAACACCGGTGTTTGTTCCGTGTCTGGGTGTGAATATGTAATTTAAGTATGTATTTATAAATATCTATGTATGCATATCAGTGTCTGGTGCATATAGTACAAGCTCTGCTTAGTTTGGGGTCAGATGGCCGTGTGTGGAAATATACCAGAAATATTTTTTTTTTTTATAAACTGGATATATCTGTTACCTCTCTCGTCGCTCATGTCGGCGCAGTCGATGTCGCCGTCGCAGCGCCAGTGCGGCAGGTAGCAGCGCGTGTCCTCGCACGGGATCATCGGCGGCGTGCACAGACACCCGACCTCGTCGGAGAGGTCGCCGCAGTCGTTGTTACCGTCGCAGTGCCACGTGGCCGTGATGCACATGCCGTTCTTGCATTTGAATTGGTCCTGCGGGAAAAACAATCGACCAATCAGATTGATGGAGGTGAAGGCAATCGAACAATCAGATCGGTGGAGGAGGTGTCTTCGTCAAATTAAAAAAGGGTCAATATAATATTCTGAAATAGAAATGAAATGAAATAATTTATTCTGCAAATAGATTTACATGAAATACTTTTGCAAGTCAAGTTGTAAATAAATTAATCACATACTACATAAAAATTCACAAGTTACATAATTTCATTGATGTTCAAGCGAGCAGCTCATCATGTCCATGGATTTTTATCATTTAAGTAGTCTTCTACTTTATAATATGCTTTTTTCACAAGACACGACTTAATAAAAAGTTTGAAATTATAAAAAGGTAAATCAATAACATTTTGTGGAATCTTATTAAACAATTTTGTGCTTAAACCTAAGAACGACTTTCCTGTCTGGGTGTGATGCCTGAGCCTTGAAACGGCAAGCCTATGTTTATTTCTTGTGTTAAAATGGTGAGTATCCGATTTCTTATTAAATGATTGCATGTTCTTGTAAACATATAAGATACAGTCCAAAATGTACTGGGAAGCTACGGTTAAAATATCTATGTCTTTAAAAATATCTCTAAGGGAGTCACGCGGTCTTAAGCCATATATGGATCGGATAGCCCTCTTCTGTAATACAAAAATAGTCTGTATATCAGAAGCAGACCCCACAGCAGAAGACCGTATGACATAACACTATGAAAAAATGGTGTGCATTATTAATGTAACTCTAATTATAATACCATTTGTAGAACCGTGCATGCTAGATTGCCATAATAGTGATATGACGCGGATGGCGCGGATTCTTATTAGTATAAGAATTATAGCGCCAGTTCGCTCGCGACCACGATTGGTGTACCCAGTCGAAACGTCGGGCTTAAGTAGCTATGTATTTGCTACTCCTAATACCGCGTGTAGACCCATCAAGACTAATATTTAGTACTAGTAACCTGCCCCCGCTTCGCTTCGGGTAAATTTTACGTACAAACCTTCCTTAAGAATCACTGTATCTATTTAAAAAAACCGCATCAAAATCCGTTGCGTAGTTTTAAAGATCTAAGCATACATACGGACTTACAGCGAAAGCGACTTTGTGTTATACTATGTGTTGATAAGAATTTAAGTCTGAAATTTACCAATGGTGCCAACATGGCATATCTTTATGGTTCATATAAAATACCTTGACCGGTGTGTATCAAGAGTGATGGATCACGAGAAATTGTTTAGAAAATTAATCAATTTACGGTTGAATATTGGTCTCCGAAACTCTAAGTTCCCAAATACCAAAAACATCATAACATTATGCGGTTGTTGTTTTGTAAAATCATTATCGATATAAGACAAATAAAATAAAAGTTTATCGCAACGCTCCTTATCAGTTAAGAAGGTAAAACAAACACCCACCTGTCCGCAAGTGTGGTCGGGCTTCGACGCGCAAGTCATGTTCGCGCCCGGCTTCTCTCCGTTGGGGCACATGCACTTCCCGTTCAGGTTAGTGAACCCATCGGGGCAAAGACAACTGTACCCGCCCCCGGGCTTCCCCAAGCACAAAGCGTCGCAAGGAGGATTCTTCGCCGAACACCCGTTCGTACCATGCTGCACGAAATGAGCGAACACCTTCAGATCCATCAAGCCAGAGAAGGAATCGTTGATAGTCAAAATACCGAGCCCTGTATTCTTATCGGCCACGAAGATAGACTTGGCCTTCCAGTCGTCCCAGTACATTTTATCTTTCAACACCGCGACCGCGAACGGATGCGATACCGTCTCGTCGTTCCATAGAATCCTCTTGAAGTAATGCCCGTCTAAATCAGCGCTCGCTATGTAATCCTCCATAGCGTCCACCCAGTAAATCCTTTCTGACATGTGATCGATTGTAATACCGTTCGGCCATTGGACTATCGGTTTCCCAAACAGTTTCTTTACTTCGCTTCCGTCTAGATTGGACCTAGAGATTGAAGGGTTCACGCGATCCCAATCAGTCCAAAACAGGTAACCAGCCTTAGGATGGACGGCGATACCTCGTGGCTTTGACAAGTGCCTAGAATCCAAAATGGTCACTCTCATCCTACCAGAATTGTGGAGATCTGTTCTGACAGCTTCGATCTTCTTCCTCATGCCATCGACAAAGAACAAAACGTTCGAAATCCAATCCAACGCCATACCCTCAATGCTAGCCAAATCTGTATCCACAACTATTTCTTGCGTCGTTCCGTTGCTGAAACACTGCCTACTAATTTTGTCTAGCTCAATATCGGCCCAATAGATGCAATTGTTTTTCATATCGAATTCGATGGCAACTATATTCTTCTGATCTGTGACCGGTAGCAATGTTGAATTGTCCGTCAAGTCTAAGCGCGCGATTTTATCTCTTAAAGCGACTAATAAGAATTCCGTCGGTTCTTCGATTGGGCATGGAATAGTATCGGGCTGATATGCCAAATAAGAGGAGCTGTAACATATATCGCCTCCGATTTTCTTGTAGCCTTTCGTCCGCTTGTAAGTCTTGCCCGGACGACAGTCGGCCGGAACCGCGTACGGGTCGAAGTTGACGCTCTTGTTGCGAACACATTCGCTGCCGCTGCGCATAAAACCGAAGTCGCATTCAAAGTCGCGTCTACTGCACTCGCAAATCTCTTTCTTGACCGGCCTATCGTAATCGATACCGTTGTAGCAGTTCGTATGTGCGAACCGTCTCTGGTACGTCTCCCGGACTCCTAGAACGCAGGACACTGACGAGTTCATAGAAGACGGCGACCAGAATTTGTAATCGTCAGCGGTACAGTTTCGAGCAAACGTGTTCCTTAAATCGATCGTAATGATGATCCACTGGTGCTGGTCGTTGGCGGAGCCGAACATCGTGAACGTGGTCGTATTCTCTCCAGGCTCGGTCATTAGCCCATATATCCGAAGGTCATCCTCGTTGAACCTGAAAACGGAATAGTCAGTACAGACGTTTTATCAGAGCGAGATAAGTTATGTACTGTGCGTGCGTGACTCACTGATAGTAGTTCCAGTCGATGCCTTCGTTGGTCGAGTAGAGTATCCTTCGTGTCTCGCCTCGCGACTTGAAGTATTTGACAGCTACCAGGACGCCGCCGTGGTCACCATAGTTGAAGAAGTAGTAGTCTTTGAGTATTCTCTTCCAGGTCAATCCTGCATCTCTGCTTATGTACACCCCAGGGATACCTTTGAGGGACTTGCCCATCACTCCTGTCGCCATTATAATGCCAGGTGCCGATTTGGAACTCATTATACTTGCAGACCTGCAAACAAACGTTTTTACAACAAGTAGCAAAAATAACATGAGTAAGTTGCGTAAATATTTTTGCTATTTTGATAACAACGAACTTTGAATTATGCATTATAAAGTAGAAATAATAATTTAATAATTTAATCGAACAGGAAATTCTAAAGAAGCAATTTCAATAATACCTAATCAATTTGAACTTGTAACACAAATATGCCCCTAGGAATATTAGTCATGTATTAGTGTTCATTCAATGTTTTGAATATTCTGACAATTATGATGTCTCATAACATAAAATGAAAACATTTTATAAAATAACATATCTATATAATAGAATTATATACTAAAAAACATGCCGAAAACAAAACAGATGAAAACCAAAATAAATGCATCAAAATAATTGCGGGAATCGCCTGTATGAACTAAAACTAGGGTAGGCAGGACAGGTATTTGTTAATTTCGATTACCAATAAACAGGTAACAGGCAATAATACTAAACACCTAAAAATTAATTCCTTTCTAAATGTAAAGCAAAAAAACAATAAATAAACGCATATTGATAACAAACTCGAATAAAAATCGTTCAACAACTCTCATTCTGAATAATGTATTATTTATTATGTATAAATGATCACCCCAAATGATTTTTGAGTATTCACCATGTCGGAACGATTGCGGGAGGTACACACATAAGATGCAGTTTAAATAAACCAGTCAAACAAACTAAAACACCGCACTGCGAAGCGTGATGATAACCGTTAACACAAACGCATTCTCGGCAGATTTACCTTGACCGAACGGCAACAACATTTCCTGGCGGGCTGTAATGAACGGGTAATCGTGAAATTTCTCACTAGGTAAGACATAATGATTGGCGATACAAATGAGTACAAGTAACACAATATGAACGACGTCTTTGAGCAAATACAGTGAAGAAAACTACACTACACAGCGACAGATCTTTCTAATGTGTGTCGGGCTGCATTGAGAGCAATAAAGTATAGAGTTTTGAGTATTGAACCCCCTACTAAATCCATAGACAAACGCCAATAGTTCATCATCAAATCATGTCAAATGTTAATATACTACCAATTGTGTAAGTAAACATGATTATTTTAATAACCTATTGTTGTAATCCTATCATCTTATGTTTTATTTTTAGGAGAATAATAGTATTTTGCCCTTTATGGGCAAGAAAATAAGACACACATTATAAACGGACGGATCACAAATAAACATAATAAACGAAACATTACTGCAAGAACAATACAAAAATCGAATATTTGTGTACATAGATCTATACAGGTAAAAATTCACTAAGTATTTATACAATACATAGTCTATCAAATTGTTCTTAGGGACGATCCATTAATTACGTCACACCAATTTCATGATTTTTTGACCCCTCCCTCCCCCTTGTCACACTTCGTCACAATTAACTACACCCTCCCCCTAGTGTGACATCACATTTTACTCGTCACATCTTACGGCGTTGTAAATTGAGACTTATTGCCTTTGAAATACATTCGCTATTTCGAAAACTATTATTCATTAAACCCTGCCAGAAAAATAGTATCAAATTTATAGGCAACGAATACATCCAAACAAATCCGAGTATGTAGAAGATTAGTTTAGTATAATAATAATACAATTTTAAACTTAAGTAGATTGTGTAAAAACATTGTAGTGAGGGTTGTGAGGTCACAAACATGGAACTCCTCCCTCCCCTGTCACGATATGTCACATTTTGTGGACCCTCCCCCTTGAGGTGTGATGTAATTAATGGATCGTCCCTTATTAATACAAGCCGGAACTTTACGTCAGTTAAGTTATTACTTTCCGTTTAGCGTGTAATGCGACCCCTGAGGTACTTGAACACATTTAGCTAATAAGATTAATGGTTCGCGTCACAATTGACCGCCTACGTCAAACCACACATACTATTACTACTCTTAAGCGATATAACGTTCTATGTTATATGCTCTTATGAGCCACTCACCTTGTGACAGGATACAGCTGACTGAACTTCTGGCACAGGTGCAGACTGCAAGAGCTGTTCAAGTAGCAATCGAGCTTGCGGCCTGGTAATAAAAAAAATAAAAAGAATTGTAACATTCATCAAAACACTTATGAGTCATCAAAACTCAAATATCTTCAGCACATTTTTCAACTTAAAACCTAGCCATAGATATTTTATACGATCCATTGTTGTAACCACATACATTATATTTCATAAACTTGGAGGGTAATATGCTGAAAGCCACATGGTACTTGTTACAAGAATTTTCAAGAATTATTTGTGACATTTATTTTCTTTGTCCTCTCACTCTAACCCATATTATCAATAAATATAATTAATCAATCATCAATACATATAATAAATCTGTAACTGGTTGCTGTTTTTGCTCGCTAATCTCAGAAACGTTTCAATTTTAAATGCGGCTTCATTGATTCGTTGCAATTAACTTAACTTAAAATAGAGTATTTGTTTCATCTCAATTTGTTTACAAATAAAAAAGTTATACCAATCAACAGCTTCACACGGACGAAGTAGTAGCCGGAAAGTTAGTATATAAAATGGGTCAGAGTGGAAGGTTTGTGAATAATAATTTATGTCAGTACACATATGGGTAGGTCCTACAGGCATTTTGTTCATCCGATGATAAGGCCGTTCATTGGATTTCCCGAACTATTAGTTTCGACCCCTTATCAAGAAAAAAAACGCAGCTGGAATGTGAATCAAGAGATATTCAATTGCACCATGTATTTATCAATTACGCTACTACGTATACCTAGTATATAACATTAATAGACTATGCATCCCGTAGGTAAAAACAATATGAATGTTTGGATTAAAAATATGGAAAATAATAAAGTAATTCGTTTACTAAAAGCAAATAAAAATGAAAAATATTCGCAGGAAGCGAGGCAGAACAATAATAATAATAACATAATACGAGTAATATAATGAATCCACCTAGGTACTACCAATGAAAGGATTGTATTGCAGTTCGCACATAGATAAACACTATTGTCATCATACATTCATAAACAAGGAGCATAACGCTTATCTTTATGTACTTGAATTTTATTAGAATCGATACTTCTGTTTACGTTCTGGAATGAGAACAATGCAATAACTCTTAAATTCCTAATATTAATTAATGTGGGTGTATTCCTACTCATGCAAAGTACACATTGGGTTTGTTTAAAAAATTATAAACAAAAATGTTATGCAACACGTAGATAACTAGCTGAAGTAATGGATTTCAAATAAATTTTCGACTAGAAGTTGGGGCTATCTAGACACGCGGTAGCGTGTCAAGCCAAGGTTCAAGAAACAGAACTGGCGAGCCGCACCGTGTGTAATATTACACGAACCATTTGGAACCACTTTTGAACCCCTCATAAATCAAAAACTATTTCACATAAACGTATCAAATTTGGCTCATATATTGTGACTTGCGAGATAAATATGTGTTCTAAATTTCATAAGCTTATCTCAAACAGTTATTTAGATATTAATGTCCAAAATCCTCATTTTTATCATTGACTGACTGACAGATCAAAATTCTAACCCAGTTCCAAATGACCTAGAGAGTTAAAATTTGGTATGCAGATAGGTAATTACATGAATACAAAGGAAAAAATAAAAAACTGGCAATTTTTTAATAATTGGGTTAGGTTCTATTATGAACGCTTAACAAAAATACCTAATTAGTGCCTAATAACGCCTATATACCGGGGAAGGCAGAGCACTAAGTATATATTTAGGTATACTTACTTATTTACAATTAAGAGTAGGTACTTATAGTCGGTTTTCATATTTATTACTTAGGGTAGGTACCTACATAAAGCCTAGTTTTAGTTTTGAATTTGTCCTTTTCAAAGGACCCACGGCGTTACGATGATATATACTTTTCTACAAAAAGTAATGATATCCAATCAAAAACATAAATGTGAAATGAGAGCCAAGTTCAATATTGCCTTGGTTGTTGACTTCAGCGACAAAAGAAGTGAGATCTAAATGGGTGCCAAGTTCAATGGTCAACCCAGAAATTTATTTATAAGTAACACTATAACATACCTATCATATCTTCTTATAACATAAGATAATGTATGGTGGTAGCCTATGAAGGTCTGTCTTGGCTAGTTTTCATATATGAATTATAGCCGTCGCAAGTTCTAAGCCTACAAGTATTTGTCGGTTTTTATTTTATAATTCCGAAAATTTGGATTGTTGGTAGAAACTAGCAAGCGAACATAATAATACGTTGGTAGGTTTATAGAAACTAGCCAAGACAGACCTTCATAGGCTACCACCATACATTATCTTATGTTATAAGAAGATATGATAGGTATGTTATAGTGTTACTTATAAATAAATTTCTGGGTTGACCATTGAACTTGGCACCCATTTAGATCTCACTTCTTTGTCGCTGAAGTCAACAACCAAGGCAATATTGAACTTGGCTCTCATTTCACATTTATGTTTTGATTGGATCATATATATCATGTAAGGTCAAATTGGTGGGTTCATTCTTACTGATAAAGGTATAAAAGTAGTTAATTTGAAGTTCCTTATCAGGTATATTACTACCGTAACTAAAATTCGTACAGAATCGTGTTTATTTTATTATATTCGAATATTGTGATTAAGTAGGCGATACCAAAATATGAAGTATTAGAACAAATTTTTGGGATTAAATATTTTGTCAACTCCCTCTTATATGTACAAGTACGCACATGTGTTATGTATGTTATTTATAAAACAATAATAAGATTGTGTGCTTATGCCCAGCATTTAATCATCACGATGAAAGCTAAGCCTGTGACCTGTGTCTGTATGTAAGTCAACCAATCCGCACTTGGCAAACGTAGTTAAGGCCTGTTCGCCCTAGTTTAGAGGCTCAAGCCCCACGATGGAGTAATGTAAGGGCTAAATCACTCACCATTCTCGTCCTCCGTCGGTGGGTTGATGAGCGACCACGTGACTCCGTGGTCGAAGGTGATCATGGACACCAGGTGTTCCGGCCCGATGTTGGTCACCAGGGACGTGGAGTTCACCCTCGAAGCGATGTAGACACCCTTCAGGCCTTCCACGCGGTACAGGTCAGTGAACGGATCTTCTGTTACATCCCTAAAGAAAAAAGGGGGTAATGTTATTCTTCTTATTATTTTTATGAAGACTAAATTGGTAATACTGTACTATTTTTTGAAGTTAGAACTTTAAAAAAATACAATAAAAGAAAAATTAGACTATTTACAGTGCAAATATTGACACATATTCAGTTTGGATATAACGTCTTCAATAGAATTTATGTTAAAAACACATGGTATTATTTGTGTATAATATAAACTATAGGTAGGTACGGTACGGCACCAATGAAATAGTCGGTACAGTATGAGTAACGCATGACGCATAAATTCACGCTTGATTGCTGTTTTCTACAACAAAAAGACTATAACATAAATAAAATTGTCTTTAATTCCGCATTCGCCGACTGTGTCAACATCGAGCAATAACATAAATAATTTCTAAACTTCCGTTTCATAAATTCAGTAATGAGTTATACTTCTGTCCGTTTGTCGATATATTGCCAAACAAGGGGTTAATATTTATTGTATTATCTTTATACGGTCGAGGTCGACGCCTTATCTCGTAGTCATCAAACAGGTTTGATAATCACGTATGTACACAACACATACATAAATGTATAACATATAGCATAATACTAGAAAGCGGTACGTCCAGTTATGTATGTCGGAGGAGAAATAGCATAATGTTTATACCAAGGTCAGTGTAGGAAAAGGCGATACCAGTAATAGCCGCAAGGTGACGCTTACTACAGGGAAAAATAAATATCCTTTGAAAGTGTGTTAGTCTAACGACATGATAGCTAAAGATAACATGCTAGTTGTTTCAACTCATGTCACTAGAAGGTTAGCAAAGTATAGTAATCCCATGGTTGCTATTTAAACATTATGCTGAAAAAATAAAAAAAAAACATGAAAAAGTTAACTGACAATAATCGGGTTAATAACCTGCACTAATTTAGATGTGCACTTATTTAGATGAGTTCCCAAAAATATAAGATTTAAACATTTCGGACATTTTCAGTTTTCTTATACATGTAACCACAACAGTTAAAGTTATATACAGAAAGTTAACGTCAAAATAATTGTGTAGGACATGACAGAGTGAATGATGGACCAATACCAACCTCTGACATTCATTACGTTCATCTAAAACTTCTAAGCTGATATGAGCTGTTCGACGTCAGTTGCACTTGTTATCAGAAGTCATAATGGACAGTTCGATTGATAACATCTGTTAAATTGATTCGTCACTAACAACACTGACCTCTATCCTTTAGAGGTTAATGCACTAGTAGCTTTGGTGGTACAAAACACTCTTTATTTGTTATACTGAGTCAGAATTTTAATATAAAAATGTTAGGTGTACCCTAGTATAGCAATACATATTTAAATGTTGTGTTGTAACTATTACTACGGGTAAAGGACTTCATAAGGACATTACCCACTTACCTACCCAGGTCAGATGGATTATATTAGTTATTAAGGGGTCTTCTATCAAATATCAAATACTTATAAAAATAAATAAAAACTTACTCCAAGAAACTATCCTTCCAGTTGCCATCAGGGAAATAGCACAATATCTGGTCCAAGCTCAAGACGAAATTGTACTGCGAGAATACGTTGTTTATCTCAGACACGAAGAGATTCGCGAGCGAATCCGTATGCATGACAGAGACGAATATACGCTTGTCAGTCACATCTGCTATGTGGAACTTCCTCAGGTCTAACTCCGTCTGGAACTCTGCTTTGTGGAACGGACCTCTTTGGTGCGAGATGTACAGGTGTAGAGTTCTCTGTAACAATATTTGCAGTTGTTAAAGCTGACTGTCCTATTACCATAGTAAGTTATTGTTAGAGAAATTGACATAATACACAAGAGTTCATATAAATATCTGATCTACATAGTGTAAAGCAAATGTTTAAGAGAGCTACTGGTAATTGTCAGTGATAATGTTGAAAATTAATTTTATTATAGCCATTATGTATCTTAAATTAAAAAAAAGATCTGTTTATAAGTGATATGTTGATAAATGTATCAACCTACAAAATAAAACATTGGAATGATATTGGACATTAACAAATTAAATGCAACAATGATTTAATAAAACATCAAGCAGTGAATATTATTTAAATGCAAGTAAAGATAATTATGACATCATATCAATTTCCTGTAGTAAAATCGATGAATCATACTGAGCACCGCACTTCATTAAACCCTAGGGTTCTCAACCCAGTATAGTTGACAACATAATTGAATCGGTCATTTCAAAAACCACTTAAGTCAAGAAATCAAAACTTTTCAGAAACCAATAAAAACTGTTTCATACACAAACAAATGAGTTTTAAAGGACTTTTATATGTTTAACTTTGTATTTGAGTGGCAAAAAATTTAAATAGTGTATATGTTACGGCTAATACCCGAAGTGCGGCTACACCTAGGTTTAGCCGGCTAGAACTAGGTGTAGCCACTTACTCTTGGCTAAACCTAGGTGTAGCCGATTGTTTTCGGCTAAAACTAGGTCTAGCCTTCATCATGCCGGCTACAACTAGGTCCAGCCATTCCATGTCGGCTAATACTAGGTTCAGAGAATCCCTGTTGGATAAAACTTAGATGCGAGTCCCGCCAAGCCTTCCGTCCTTCCCCGCGTCACACTCAAGACTCACAGCATCTGCAGCAGCAGCGCGGGGTGGAGGGCGTAGCGAGACACGCGCCTCTGCAGGTTGTGAGCACCAAGTGCTGCTGATCTACTGCAGGTCTACTAGCGAGTGTGACTCATAGCGTCTGTACATAGTTGTAACTGCCTCGTTGGTCTATTGGCAGCAAGCGCTGCGTAAGGACCGAGAGGTCCCCGGTTCGAGTCTGCGGTCGGTAAATGTGTGAGTTTTTCTGTAATGAAATTATTTAGCCCGGAGTTAGGAAGTTGGCGGTTGAACGCCCGTGCCTCGGAAAGCACGTTAAGCCGGTGGTCCAGCGCCCGATCTCTCATCGGTCATGTCGGATTGCCGACTCACCAAATTATGAGAGTAGGGGAAAAGAGAGTGCACTTGTGTTTGCGCGCACACTTGTGCACTATAATATGACCTACGCACTTGGCTGATCTTAATTGAGATCGGCTGCCATGGCTGAAATCGGTCGGACGCCTCATCTTACATACTTAGTTATAGCCGGCATGCTTTCGGCAGAGCTTTTTTAGATATTACAAAAACATCCAATAATTAGAAACCAAGGTAGTTTTTCATTCTTTTAAATCAAATTGTAATAAATAACACATATTGTTAGGAGTAAATTGTTAAGTACAATAGGAACAATCAGGAACATTTTTTTTAACAACAGACAATAGTTGCATATTATAATTTTAAAGAATATAATTATTCGTTGCATGTTTTCTAATTAATGGATGTTTTTGTAATATCTAAAAAAGCTCTGCCGATAGCATGCCGGTTATAACTATGTAAGATAAGGCGTCCGACCGATTTCAGCCATGGCAGCCGATCTCAATTGGGATCAGCCAAGTGCGCAGGACATATTATAGTGCACAAGTGTGCGCGCAAACACAAGTGCACTCTCTTTTCCCCTACTCTCATAATTTGGTGAGTCGGCAATCCGACATGACCGATGAGAGATCGGGCGCAGGACCACCGGCTTAACGTGCTTTCCGAGGCACGGGCGTTCAACCGCCAACTTCCTAACTCCGGGCTAAGTAATTTCATTACAGAAAAACTCACACAAATTTTCACCGACCGCAGACTCGAACCGGGGACCTCTCGGTCCTTACGCAGCGCTTGCTGCCAACAGACCAACGAGGCAGTTACAACTATGTACAGACGCTATGAGTCACACTCGCTAGTAGACCTGCAGTAAATCAGCAGCACTTGGTGCTCACAACCTGCAGAGGCGCGTGTCTCGCTACGCCCTCCACCCCGCGCTGCTGCTGCAGATGCTGTGAGTCCTGAGTGTGACGCGGGGAAGGACAGAAGGCTTGGCGGGACTCGCATCTAAGTTTTATCCAACAGGGATTCTCTGAACCTAGTATTAGCCGACATGGAATGGCTGGACCTAGTTGTAGCCGGCATGATGAAGGCTAGACCTAGTTTTAGCCGAAAACAATCGGCTACACCTAGGTTTAGCCAAGAGTATGTGGCTACACCTAGTTCTAGCCGGCTAAACCTAGGTGTAGCCGCACTTCGGGTATTAGCCGTAACATATAATCGTTACAGTTTATTTATAACAGAAATTATGAAATAAACCTAAAAAATATTTCTTGACTTATGTTGTTTTAGCAAAAAAAGTAGCATAAAATATAACCAAAAAAATCGTAACCATTATATTTTTTATTGCTTATGATCAAGAGTTACGTTTAAAAATTATCTTATTAACATTTTACATGTATTTATTTGTCATATATTATACCAAAGCCGCTCTAAGTTGGCCGATTTGCTACATGTCAGACTGACTGCACTAGTGAGGACAACGGTAAAATTGCCGAAGTATATAAGTAACAGTTATTTCCACTTTATAACCAAGCAAGGTCTAATTATAACAAATTTTTATTAAAAACATTAATTCACATCCAAAGATTGAATTGAAGTTTCTTAGTTAAAAATAAATTTATTTTTAAAATACAATACTTATTAAATCCGTCATCCTATTAAAAAAAAAACCTGGTGAGTATTACCCACCCACTACATCACTAGGAAAATGTGTCCGGCGTAACCTTGTAAAAGCGTAATACAGAGTGGAAATTTTACGTTTTCTTTTTATAATTCAATTATTTTAGGTAATAAAAGACAAATAATTATATAATTATGTGCATTTGAAATTTTGAAATAACGTATTATTTTTAAAAGTTGTTCTTTATGATTCGCGTAAATATGTTCCTCTTAACAAGGATAAATGCAAAATATAAAATAAAAAGTGTCAAATCAGTCTTCTAAGAACGGCTCCGGTATAATTATCTAGTTATTTGTCTTTTATTACCTAAAATAATTGAATTATAAAAGAAAACGTAAAATTTCCACTCTGTATTACGCTTTTACAAGGTTACGCCGTTTGACACGTTTTCATAGTGACGTAGTGGGTAATACTCACCAGGTATTTTTAAAAATAGGATGAAGGATTTAATAAGTATTGTATTTTAAAAATAAATATATTTATAAATAAGGAACTTAAATTCAATCTTTTGGATGTGAATTAATGTTTTTAATAAAAATTTGTTATAATTAGACCTTGCTTGGTTATAAAGTGGAAATAACTGTTACTTATATACTTCGGCAATTTTACCGTTGTCCTCACTAGTGCCTTTGAGTATAAAGCCACTGGAGATGCCATAACGTCAACGCTTCTAACAAATTTTTTCGCCACTTTTAGCGGAGGGCGAGATATACACGTACAGCACACCACCAAAAAATTAATAACTCAACAGACACAAATTTTGCTGTAACGATAAACGCACACTACAAAAATGTTCAACACTTCAAACAATACACGCACACAAACAAAGTTTTCACGTAACTACGCAACACACATACGAAAAAAATAGTGATGACACAAAGAATAAAATAAAATCAGTTTGGTGAATGAACTGAACTATCTTGTACTGATTATTGTAATTCAATAACATTTTGTGGGATCTTATTAAACAATTTTGTGCTTAAACCCAAGAACGACTTTCCAGTCTTTTGAAGCCTGAGCCTTGAAACGGCAAACTTATGTTTATTACTGGTGTTAAAATGATGAGGATCCGATATTAAATGATTGTATGTTCTTGTAAACATATAAGATACAGTCCAAAATGTACTGAGAGGATACGGTTAAAATATCTATGTCTTTAAAAATATCTCTAAGGGAGTCACAGAATTTCTTTTAATTTTCAGACTAAATTTCAATATCGTATGACCAGAGGAAAGAAAAGTAATTTTTCTAATTCATCTTACAAGATTTAAATATAACATATGTTTAGACCTTTTATTTAATTCAAAATTAAAGTAAAAAACGGATTATACAACTAACTGCAGGGAGTGAATGATTCATTCAAATGTCGAGTCGCTTTTTTGACTTTGTGACATCACTAGCCCCCGTACCACTGTATTCTTGTTTATTTTTTCTGTCGTTTACGTATCGCAACGACTTTTTATTTAAATGGCAATTCTTCTTAAATACACGTTTAAAAATTAATAAAAACACTTAGATATGATACTAAACGCGCTCTTGTTGCGAATTTGAGCTCTCGATCGCCTTTTTACATGAGAATACTGCACAACTAACCATTTTTCAAGAGTAACGTCACGCGACAGGGATCAATGCAAAATGGCGGTGGTGCAGCGACAAGTAGTTTTATTAAACGTGTTTGAACAGTTGACCAGTCCATCAGTATACTTTGCCGGAGGGTCGCCCGTGTAAGGCATCTCCAGTGGCTTTATACTCAAAGACTAGTGCAGTCAGTCTGACATGTAGCAAATCGGCCAACTTAGAGCGGCTCTGGTATAATAGCTTTATTATGGTACATAGTCATATTATCCATCGTTCTCATCTGGATTATCTTAAACATTTGCAGTTGGCCAGCTAGAGATGTTTTTATTAAATGGAATATGCTCTTCCGGAATAATATCTTTGACTTGTTTTGAATTGTATTTTTTTCCATGCGGTATTATTAAAAGGCGAAGGAACGTATAGACTTAAGATGTTTTCACCCAGAATACGTAACTACCTATGAGGAACCATTTTCAGTAAAAAAGCATGTTGGAAAAAAATAGTGACTTATCAGGTTTTTGAAATGACCGATTCAATTATAGTTTGGTATAATACTGTTGTTCACTACATTATACATACTTTTATCACAGACTTTATTTCTTGTAAAAAAGTTGGGAACCCTAACCATGTCTCTAAAAACAAACCGGGGTTTCCCCCACTAATTTATTATAGGGATAGTCTGTACCTACTTTTTATACGTAACAGGCACTGGTCTGTCGACGAAAAATAACCATAGTGACATGTTTATGTAGTGGGCAGATACCCAACATTAAGATGATTCACAAAAGTTAGTAGTTCGTGCCGTCTGTTGCTTGCTTATGAAGCTAAGATAGACCTAGACGAATCTAAGAGGACCTAGATTAATAGACAAGTTTGATTTGTTTGTTTTTTACTTTAAATACAAAATGATGTTATCAAAATGCAAAGACTGAATGATTGGTTGACAAAATTTAAAAAAGTAGGTGATGTTGTCATATCGGGTTGGTGACAAGAAAGAAGATTTTAATGTTACTAGTCACCACAATACTCTAGTGGATAACATTGATAATGTATTTATCATGGAAATAAGAGTCAAAATACGGCATGGCCGTAATATGCAAATTGATTCAATGAATCATCGCTTCCATGAAATAAAATATTTAAAAAAAACACGTCTAAGTAATGTCACACTCTAAGGGCATTGACTTACAAATATTTTCAATCAAATCCAAATCATTAATGCTACGCACACGTTAAGTTTAACCAACTTTAGATAATAGTCAAGATATTAAGACACATATGGATTTGTAATGCGACGTCGGTCTACCTTGTCGATCACCGATATTTAATTACGAATGTTAATCAACAGTAAGTCAAGACTTTAACAACCCATACGTGCATTATTGGCGTGATACAAAACATACCATTAGCTCAAGTTTACAGTTAGTACGAAGCGTTGGCAGTACCGGCCATCATAGCAGATAAGCCAGTGGCTCGCAAGGCTCATATGAAAGTAACAGTGGCGGACAACCACCGTTATGTATACCACCTTGGCATATAACATACATCTTTGATAGTAGCCTTCGATTAAACGCGAATTTCAAATAGATCCCACATAACAGGAACGAGAAACATTAAAATGTGGTGTATCTATTGGAGCCACGAAATATGAAAAACTGTTTCTATTACTTTTTTATTGCGGATATGAGCTGTTACACTCGCCTGAATACTACTTTAATTTATTTTGTTTTATTCTATTGCGACTTTTCAAAACTCGCATTTATTATTTAGAACCTTCCAGATCTTCTCTACATCTACATAGTTTCGTAGTAGTAGTAGTATTTGGCTCTAAGTCATACAATTTTAGTTTGTCGTAGTATAATAAATAACGAATATGTTCTACATTAGCTACTAATAAATCTATGAGCAAACCGAGTGAAAGAAATTTGATGTCGTGTAACGACAAAAAACCCTTCCTATCCACAATAGTTTACTAAGCGTGTCTTCCACTAATTAAGTACCATGACAAAATGCATAGGAACTTAAAGCTTTTAAAAATTGTTTCAGTTGGAGCTTTGGCATTGGCACGGCATTGGATTCGTCACAGAAATAGCATGCCCTCAAGAACTGTTCTAGTTTTTGAGAAAAGTATTTGCTAATCCAACATTCCCACGTAAATGTGCACTACGATTTTACTTTGTACAACTTAGCTTTTTTTAGCCGGGAGTCTCTGTCGCAAAAGACATCGATCTTACTCATGTGTGAGCAAGCACCCTCACGATTACAATTAATATAATAATGTATTGTATCATTGGGTTTGTTCAGCGATTACAGGATTTCTTACGTGATAAAGCTGGGCTTAGCTATTTTTTAGTGAGAATCAAGTATGTTAGCAAAAAATACTTTTTCAAAATTCCTGACAAAATATATTTGTCAACAAATATTAGTTATTAGATAACGGCTATAATTTTGCTTAATGAATAGTGTTTAACCACAGACAGCATGACGAATTTCCATATTGAATACAAGGAAAAACCGCAATAATTTATGTCAGCTGGATTTCTAACAAACGTGGCTTACCTATTCTTAAATACTGATAAAATAACAAAATATTTGACATTTAGGGAAAACCTTTTAAAACTTTAAATAAATAAACAAATCCTAAATCGAAATCCTACTTTAAAAGTCTTTGTAGCCGTAAATTCCTTCAATGTACCCGTTATTCTTGCAGAGTTACAGTGAGAACATGTAGATACGGCGTTTTGAGCCATCAACGATTCAACAGATCTTTGTCAGCTACTAAATCTTATATCTGAATTCGTAAAGGTCAATAACTGTCAAAGGCACGCACTACTTTTATTGCACAACGCACGCCAAAAAATCTCGATAACACACAACACGAGAACAGATGATGAATTCATACATGAAATTGTTCACATGGCATTGATTGCAACAATGTAATTATTACAACAACACACTATATTTTTCCTGGGTATCAGTGACCAATTATCGATTCTATTATGTACTTACTTATAATAACAATACCAGAAAGGTAAATATGCTGTGAACATAGTTATTATTGGCGTTATTATGTATAAGGTTTTATTATGTACAATTTATAGGAAGACAACACATAGGGTAGGTACATACCTACCCTATTATTGCACATGCAATTGTACACGCGCCAAGGTGAATGTAGGGTAAATATTTTGGGACAAGAAATTACGTTTCGGCATTTTTGTCCATTGCCCTTAAAACACTCAGTCATCTCGATCAAGGTTAACGTAATTAGATATGACATTGCTTTCCCTGAAAATGTCATTGTTCGCAATAAGAAAACGAGCTCACTTCGGAAAGTCAATTTACATTTAGGTATGTAGTATGAAGATGTTATAGTGGCCGGTAATGAAGGGCATACCTACAAAGAGACACCTTAGATTCACTGTGCAATGATCATTTACACTATGCAGTGCATTTCACCGAGGCATTAAAAAAACAAAATTGAGGCAAAAATTAAAGTGTCTAATATTCCGCCGATAATATAAAACGGAAACAAATCTTGTCTTTCAGTCTTCATGATAAACAACCGTGTCATTAAATAAACATGCTTATCTAAAATGCGTAGGTACATTTAAATACTTATCTAGGAAGCGTGAAAAATAATTCCCTTCAGCATCTTTTATTTTTAATAGTAAAAAGCGTCGATGGCCAAATGGTTACGGTCGTTGCTTGCCATGCGAGAGGTCTCCAGCTCAAACCCCGCCAGGTACCAATGTGTTTTTAAAATTTGAAATTCATATATACCATCATTCGACGCTTTAACGGTGAAGGAAAACATCGTGAGGAAACCAGCACACCTGAGAAATTTTTCAACGGTGTGTGAAGCAATGTGAGAGGCCTACGGGCGGTTTAAAAACTATGACACCAGGTTGTTCATCAACCATACGATAAGAAGAATAATAGTAACAGAAGCCATTTGAATAATTTCGTTGTACAATGCCTCTCAATATACCTGAACAAAGAGTCATTCACAGTGTTCCTATACCACTTTGCCTATATGCCGATTCACGATAGCAATGGACAAAGCCACTTTTATTTTCAATATAGTCGTAGCGTATAAGTGCCATGTAACAAATGATAACGGTTACCTACTAAAGAACATATTATGAACGTAAGAAAGAACACTTAATGGCTGCGGTTTTATTGTGGATAATCAAATCAAATAATTGCAGTAAGCATTTATACATTTATTTAATAACTTCACAAGAATCATCTTTATGTTATTACTAACAAGAAACTGACCACTACTGCATGCTGGATATTAAAGTATGGTTATCTTTGCTTGTTTCATAGAATCGCTTATATGGATTGTAATTTATTTATTGTCCTTTTGATAATAATACTTTGTAAAATAAATCGAATCGACATCAATATAGATAGACCTTACGAGTTTCATGAAGCGACAAACAATATAATGGTTTAAAAAATCATTCTTGAACTGCATATAAACAAATTGCCTACTATCTAAATTACAATCGATAAGTGCAGATTTCAATACGACATTATGAGTAATACATCAAGTTGATACTTGTGCTGACACTATGTCAACAAATACGATTTTATGTAAATTTCATAGAGTTCAATGTTGTTTACGCTGTTCGTTGAGAGAGTACGTACACCACACGGTGTCATCGTCTACTGACGCGTGTTAATCCGAATAAACACTTTCAATTTTAACCAGCGACTTACAACCTTATGGTATTGACATAAGCGCGTGGTCGAACCCTTATAGAAGACTACAGACGAGGCGAGGAGACAACCCAGTTAATTCACCGCGTATTATTCACTTAAAAGCGTTTCCTTGCGCGGGATCAAGTTGTACCTCGTGACACCGCTATCACGGACTCCGAATTATCTCAGTACTCCGAACACAATTCCTCAACGAAAGTTCCTTGACTTTTATTGTGCGAATTACACCTACTATTATAGTACCGGTCTGCACTTACAGAGAGGACCAGGATATAAGCCATTTCAACTTTTATTCCATCACAGTAAAGTTCACTTTGTGTTGAAATTGAACAGAGACTACGTGATGTACGCATCTTTGTATTTGCAATGTTACGTGTTGATGTATAGACAGATACATACGATCTGAACTGTAAGTCTGGCGACAAATGATTCATAAAATAAAATCAGCACATTACTTATAATGTATATCAAACCAAATACACTAAATATAGAGACAGAAGGAATGAACTTCGATAAACAATATGAATAGTTAAGACTCAAGTTAGGTATTTCCTTAAACAGAAATCGTGACTTGAATTTACCTGTAAGCAAATATCAGACGAAAGATCTAAAATTATTCATACCTATCGTTGGAGCATCTATATTTTATTTAGATATTAGTACGCTTCCCTATAAAAACCACTCATACAAACTACGATTATTGGAATCCCAAACAGGATTATTGGAATTACTACACATTTAATTGATATGTATGTAATTATAAGTTTTTGTTTCTTATGTAATGTGTAAAAATAAAATAAAACCAATGGACAAAGAAAGTACATTCCAGACGTTAAGATTCAAATACGCAAAAGTAACATCCACAACGTTTGAGGAACAGAACAGGCCTAAATGATTCAATAAACATAATCAGTAAGTCAATGTTTCTCGAACAATTCCCGCTGATATTTAAGGTGTAATGTCTGATAAGCAGGCGATACGACATTGGTGAACAAAGAAATTCGATACGTGCTATGTAAACAATAACTATAATAGTAGGTCACCATACGCACCAATGAAAGAAGCCTAATGCTTTACACATTACTGAAACCATAAATTATTGTAACAATTAACCGTGAATTTACTTATCTTAAGCCACTTATGTTCGAACTTAAAAAAATGTATAGTTAGAGTTCGACAAACACTTCACTGTGAGAATGCGTAAGTGTTGGTAAACGCCAAATCAATCATGCTTTTTAACAATTTTTACTAAGAGTAGGTACTTAAAGCAAAAAGCAACAGTAAGTACCTTATAAGATTAGAGGTTTCATTGTGTAAAAGGAGGTTTATGTAAGTAATCGTAAATAGAAGTAACACTTTTCAGAATAGAGGAAAAAGAAACATATTACCGATCTTATCTACGGTAGAAAACGATTGCTCTAAAGATCGTGCGTATTACCATTCCATACAACTATTTGTTCATCAATTTATCTTTCTCTAGTTCTCAACATAGGTAATACCGAGCGACTGGTGTGACTTTTATCCTTAAAGCAGTTATTATATCCAATAATATTCCAATTAAATCGATATGAATACCGCAATGTAACTCAAATGGAACCTATTGACAACACTTACCTCTTTAGACATCTTCGTGGCAAACATGAAATCTCCCTTGATTTGGAAGTCTTTGGCTTCCTCAAAGAGTACGTCCGCATTGTTGAGGTCAGTGGGGTCGCTCGCGCTGTAGACCGTGCTTGTCCTGTCGGGCTTCCACCTCTCCACATAGAACACCTTGGAGAACCCTGGCCCGGAAGACCAGAAGAACGTCTTCACGAACTCGTTGATCATCTTGAATGTTTTGCCTCCGTCCAATGTGAGATACAGCTAGAAGTCAAAATTGTATTGTAAATTCAGCTTCATTACATCTTTTAATTTGGTCACGAAAATCACTACGTACTATATATAAAGCAAAGTCGCTTCCCGCGTCTGTCTGTCCCTATGTATGCTTAAATCTTTAAAACTACACAGCAGATTTTGATGTGGTTTTTAATAGATAGGGATTGAAGAGGAAGGTTTTTATGTATAATATACCCGTAGCGAAGCGAGGGTGGGTCACTAGTATATTGATAAATGATTTGGGCGCCAGAATGGCGGGAACTCGCCTAATAAGGAATATGTATAACGTAAATATCCCGCACATATAATTTTTTTAATGAGTGTTAAGATTAATGATTTATATTTTTTCGATATTTTTATACTGTCGTCGTTTAGGTAACAGGAATAAAATGTATTATGTGTATGTAATGTAAATTGAGTTTTTTGATAAATGGTTTGGGCGCCAGAATGGCGGGAACTCCCCTTAAAAGTAATACAACTAAATAAATAAATAAATAAAGTAAATATCCTGAAAATATGTATAATTTTTTTAATGAGTGTTAAGATTAATGATTTATATTTTTTCGATATTTTTATACTGTCGTCGTTTAGGTAACAGGAATAAAATGTATTATGTGTATGTAATGTAAATTGAGTTTTTTTTGTTCTTTGAATATTATATAGTAGGTTTTTCCCTGCAACACGAAAGTACCTACGCATTTTCCTTATTGGTTTCGTAAACAGGATTTTATATTGTTACATGTATTAAGAGATGCATATAAAAGTAAGGTAGCTTTATGCAAGCTCTGATTAATTAAAGGTCAAACTGTTAATATTATTCATATAATTTTGGGTAAAACATTCGAAACTCATTAAGAAATCACTAAATTGTTTCATTAAAAATAAATTAGCTATCATGACAGATCTTACCTTTCTAGAAGAATCCACTTTATCCAAGATCACATATTTATCAGGAAACTCTTCGTCAAAGGCGAGTTCGCTCGGGTGGAACGCCAGGTCGGACCGGTGGATGTTACGGCCGTTGTCGCTAGTGTAGTACAGCTTTTTGTTGGTGGAGTCCACAAATACACACTAAAAAAAATATATTTAGTGGGCAAAAATATTGAACATTTATTTCCTCATATTATACTAGACTAGTACTACCAGTGGCGTAACTATACCGTCTGGGGGCAAGACAAATTATTTTGATGAGGCTCTACAAAATAGCAACTCCAGGATCTTCTAAGGTGTTGCCATATCCAAGCATGTGGCCTCTTGGGCCAAGGCCATCACAAAGCTCAGGGGCCCATGGCATTTTACTACCACTGAATACTGCTGATGGCAGATAAAAACACATCCATTTATCTATCAACTTCCAAAGGTTACTTACAAATTCTGGGTATTTGGGATGGTTAAAGAATTTATCCAACTGAGCATATCCACTGTCAGCCGTATCACCCAAGCGGAAGCTCTCGGTCTTGTTAGTGAAGTTCTTGCCATAGTCATAGGATATGAACAATGCTGATGGTGAAATGACCCCTTTGGTCCTAGGACTGGAGTCTCGAGCCAAACAGATGATTACATTGGACCCTTCACCAACCCAATGCACCATCAACTGCTGATGGTTGTCTTTCAGCTGAGTTGTCTGTAAAAAAAGATTAAAGTCAGTCTGAATGTCCAACAATGATTTTTTCCAACTGATACATAATAATGAAAGTTTAAATTTAATTAAATACCTATCTACTAGTTTTATTTTGAAGTTATGTTAATAATAATTAACCATTGGAGTTGGACAAATTGAAATATCATAACTTATTTATCTGATCAAATCAACTCTAAAATATTAATAAATAAATGTTGTAAGATGAAAAATTTAACAATATACTGTAGTTCTTCATTATAATATCTATCAAATAATATTAGATTTAGGGACTTTAGTGTTAAGACCACTTTATTTACAATATAAATGATTGCCTTCTATTTTAGTCAATCCTAATATTTACAATCTTGCGATTGACTAATATAACTGCTATGATTCCAAAGAATAAACACATTATTAAAGTGAATGTTCTTATCTATCAGTTTTGCTTTCATTTCCCCAAAAATCTTTGAAGAATAGTGAGTTATTCAGATACCACTATACAGACACACAGAACACTTTTTATTCCTTTTGTACATTCTACTTTATACTTTTCCCACATGAAGTAATTTATTGCATGAAATATTACTTGAGTAAAAATATCCTGTTATTATTATGAATATATCTATCTATATAGATAGACAATCAAAGTATGAGCAATGGTTTTTATGTGAATAAGTAACAAACATCTATCAAAAATCATCTATAACTTTCACCTTTTTTCATATTAGTAAAATACAATAAATTACAATCAGTAAAGATTACAAAGCAACAATCAGGTCAGGTATTTTTTATCAGATAAGTCAACATTAAATCAAACAACAACAATAAGTAATTAATTGTAAATTATAAAAAAATAAGAGTGACAGGCTAAGATTTTTGATAAGAAGGTAGTCTGTTTTTTTTATAGAGGGTGGACTACAAACAGGACTTTTGGAAATAAAAACAGTTTCTGGCACTTAAAATGGTTTAGAATACTTGGGTTTCTTTAACTTAGTGCATATTAAAATTTATCTGTCAGTAAACATATTGTTGTTACTGATTATAATTCACAGAAGCTTGTTCTACAGACCGCCTGTTTCGTATTACTTAAATTGCT
This sequence comes from Maruca vitrata, assembly GCA_039566165.1. Classification (NCBI taxonomy): domain Eukaryota; kingdom Metazoa; phylum Arthropoda; class Insecta; order Lepidoptera; family Crambidae; genus Maruca; species Maruca vitrata. Next base: position 9,757,855 of record CM076926.1, read on the forward strand.
TAGTCATGCTATGCACTACCTAGCACATTCGAAGACAAAAATTGGCAAGAGAACTAGTGCAAACGCTCTTCTAAAATCGATAGTGTAAATGCACGACGTCACTACAATAATATACGTAGAAAGCGGTAAACAAAGCAGATCCCCGACGAAAATCCCGGTGGTGCGGTCCGGCACTAAAAATCAAAACAACAAAGGGGTCTATCTATTGGACATAATAAGGAAATGGATCGTTACCCATGTACTTATATTTTTATTCTGGGTTGCGGGTGTCGGTGTCGACGTAGGAACCGCATCTCGTTTTCTCCTTTCCAGCGGAGAATCATCCCCGCTCCCCGAGAATCTGTTTATTATTGTTAACTTTTGATTGTTTTGCTCCTCTTCTGCCACGTACAATGTTCCGTCTGAAGACCCATACTGCCGCAGGCACAACGCACAAGAAATTACATTCACCAACAATATTAAACTAATGCGACGTCCGAATGTCACCAACATTTTGTGATCACTGCATAATATTCAAATACATCCAATCAAATGAGTGAAGGCGACGAAACTGCACAAAAATTAATAAACGAATGAAGTCAGCTCCGGATAGCCGTACCTACGTCATTTAGACATTGACACTATTGACAGTGACAGGAGCGGGATCCGTTGTTTTTTTATAGTGTTGGCTTTGGGTTGCTTGGATAATACTTTAAATCAAGATGAAACTTGATTGTTGACTTTCACAATATTCTGGTGAAGTTGTACTCACAGTTTAAATTAAGTAGAACAATGTATTATTAACAGTATAAAATAACAGTAGGTAGTTAGGCATAGCTCACCGATTAATGAACTCGAGGTCAGTTGAGAAAGCCAAAGTTTTCAAATTCCGTGTCACAAAACCAAATCGTAATCAGGAGCGTATCGTGAAAAATCTTAAAATAAACAAAAAAATAGGACATCCAAATGTTTGCATGTGAATGTCCCTATATTAAATTTAGGTTAGTTAACAAACTAATTAAGATTAGCGATAATAAAATGTCCAAATAATACTTCCTAATCAAATGGCTGATTTTAAAATTTTTCTACCTCTGTGTCTTTGAAGTCCGATTTCAGCAAAAGAAGCTCATTAAGTACTACTTTTTAGGTAATAATGATAATGAAAGCCGAGAGTCAGGCGCAGTTTTTAAAGTCACTCTGAAACCATGCAGCTACCTCTCAAAATTTGAAATTTAAAGTTTAAATTTTAAGACATTATTTTCTGAACTTATTTCTTTTGTTTGTGCCATCATTTTGAAAACTTCCATCTAAGTTATGACGACAAATTTATTTTTATTTTTGTTTTTTCTTTTTCGTTTTGTTCTATTATATCTCGACGGTCCCTACGTATAATCACGTAAGTGGCACTTGAGGGATTTGCATGTTTTTATTGCAAAACCTCGAAATCAACATAGACTTTCATTTAGTTAACACAGAATGTCGAAAATGTGCCTAAAACATCCTTATATCGATGCACGACAAATTACTTAACTACACTACCACCGACGTAAAAATACTTAAATGGTAGTTAGGGTGTATTACTTCGGAACATCGCCGCTATACCCGCCCCCGCTGCCCCGCAACTGCCAGTTAAGCGCTTTTGCGCCCGAGACGGCCTAGACTTATATTTTTCTGCCTTAAGATTGTTTTTTAAATGATATTTCGTAAAATTGCTTGTATTTTTATGAAATCAAACAAACTTTGAACATTCCAAAGCCTTTATCACGATGTGGTAGTTACGTTATTTTACGTAGGAAATTTAAAAATCTTTACGACTTATGTGGTAGTTGTGTAGTTTTACACCGGAGAGCCAAAATCGATGTTTATACTATCTACCAGATGGAATGTTTTTCGATGGAAAGTATTATTTTAGTCTTGCTAGTAACTACCAATTACGTTATTTTACGTCGGAAACAGATTTATTGACTGGGTGTGATTAAAGTGTTTGGGGTATATATTTTGTTTAATAAATTGCTGTGCTCAGCAAAAACATATTAATTGTTTGATAACCATTAATTTTGATACTTATAGCTTTACTTGACCCGGTTGTTTTATATTGAATTTTATTTTCTGACATTGAAGATGATTTAACCGACTGTGAGGCCATATTTTGTGTAGGAAAACTAATTTCGCAAATTGATTAAGGTTTTAAAAGCTTTCTAATCTGGAATAGTTATAGTTAAATATACCACTACCACAATCATGAAAATTCTTCATTTAACAGCTCAACTGAATAAAAATTTGTTCAGTTGCGCTGTTGGTCATCAAATATTAGTTGTATTAGGTAACAGTTTGATATTATAGTACTAGTATTAGATAACTGCATACGTCATTTGCGACAGACCTCAGATTAAATTACTCGACCCTCCTCCGGGCAACTTCATAAAGGAGACAACCCAAGCACTGTTATTCTCAACTAGGTCCTAATGACATCACGTCAAGATTGTTAGTAGACGTAGCCAATTTTATCGTACTACATTCAATAAAATAAATATTAACCAAACACAAGAGTAAACGAGTTTCTGGAGTGTAGACCGCGTCTCGGGAAACACAGTGTGGGACGCCGTCAGGCCAGGTGAAGTGACGATTTGCCCAGGACGGCTGGTTGTTGGATGCGAGTGGCCGAAAATAGGCGGGAGAGGCGAGCATTTGGGGAAGCTTATGGTTAACAGAAGACTAAATTATAGGCTGATGACGACTAAGAACCCCACACCCTTCTAACTCCTACAGTCAATGCTGTAAGCTAAAGACGTCTACGTCTTCAGTAGGCGGTGCCAATGTTACGGAGAGAGTTATGCCAATAAGAGTCCCACATATTAATAATGTGCTGAACATACATCCAGAGAGACATTTAGAGGACAGAGACATATTTGCATCGAAATGTCTCTCCCAGGCATTCTTACAATGCCTTCTGAAAAAGCAAAATTAAGCAGATTTTTAAAAATTGCGTCAAAATGGCATTTTTTCAAGAAAAGGCTTCTTATCGAATTCAATTTGTACATATTTTGGAACATAATTGGACAATTTCACTCCTCACAACCTTAGAAGTAGTTCATTAGAGTGATAATGGCACGTAGTTCATCCAATCGAAACTTTATTCGACAACAGCGGCTGGGAGGAAAATGGTTTTGAAATAATTGGTTTTGGACTCTGTGGTTGCTGATCTCAATGTTGGTCATGCAACTGCACACAAAGTCCTAACATTTATTGTAGTACACAGTTCTATTTTCTATTCTCGGTTAATCAGCATTCATATACCATCCTTATAGACCAGACCATACCATAGACCACCGCCTTATGATGTTTTCCAATGCATGCTCGGCTCGTGTCTCAGCCAACTCCCTGACTCCAGGCCGAGAAATTATTAACACAATAACGCTTAAGATTTCTCAAAATTTGGCCTAATCCGATACCAGGACCCGATAACTCTCGGTCCTTACTCGGCGCTTGCTACTAATACACCAACGTGGCAGTCGAGGAGGTACTGTCTCAACTTTTGGTTAACTTATTTATTCTTAAGAACAAAATTGGCAAGATAGCATATTCTAATATGCTTCTTAAATCATCTAGACTTAACAGACGAGGGTCATATACCGTTAACAATGGTTTTATATTTTAAATATATTTTTGCCATTGAGGCGTTTTTTATTATTTCTATACATCGTGAAATTTTAGTGGTTGTTTTCCCGTAGAAGAACGATTTGACTTTAGTAGTACCTACTATCGAATCATGCGAGTTATTTCTTGAAAAAGTTTTTTTTTTCAAATTTTCTAAAAATATTTTTTTTATTTCCGAAGCGTTAGAAGATTTCGTACTTTTAAGAGGTGTGACGTAATCAGGTACTGATTGCCGCTTGAAAATTATGATTAAAGCTAAAAAAGATCTACCCCCTAAGTAATAAAGCTTTTCGAGCGTGTTTTCTAGTTTCGTTAAACCGGTATTTATTGACTAAAATTTAAAAATTAAAAATTAAAATAAGAAAAAAAAAAAAATATCTTAGAACCTATTTTACTACTAAGATAGAATCAGTTTACTGCGGCAAAACAACCACTAAAATTTCACGGTGTGTATAGATAAAAAACCCAGAATCCCGTATGTGTATATTATATTCGGCGTAAAACTACCTAGTGGGCAGTTACGGTTATGGTCGATGTCTAAAATCCCCTGTAAACAATAGTAAGTACCAGTTACGTCGTTTGTAGTGTGAGTAATTCCAACGTAAAAGTTGGTAAGTGATAAATAGTATATAAATAATAATCCTATTAAACTTATTTTTAGCTTTTTACGCAAAAGAGCTCTTATTTATTCAGTGTTCCAAATTTCATAGCTGTAGGAATATTAGAACACGAGTAACACATGTTTGAAACTTCAAAGCGCTCTCCTGTAAAATTTAGGTTTTGTAGATACGGTATTATACGTTGGGACCGTCGATCTGTCGTCACTCAACCAAAAAGGTACGGCCAGAATACCAGTGCTGCAGGAGCTCTTGTTGAGCTTCTGCAGTCTATGCTGAGGCACGTACCTTGTTGGTCACTGATGCTAAATATTCGTTTTATATATTATGTTCTGTTAATTTGTATTATTTTATGTTAAATTTATTTTTTCTTGTAATATGTGACCAATAAATTATATTCTATTCTATTCTATTCTACAAATACTTTGACCATTAAAAAAGACCTCATGAAAATTGATTTGTAAAAAAAATTCTCAAAAAAGTCAATTACTTTTTTTTTAGTCGGGTAGGTCGATTATTCTAAAAAGTTTAGACTATAAAACATAACTCGAAAACTATAAAAAATCGTGGAACATACATGGGGATGTTTTGGGTGTCCCACGGGGTTTCTTACTCAGGATATTAGCTTGACAATAGTTTTTGAGATTCTGCAAAACATTTGCCTAATCCCCTGGTCAGCAATAAATCGGCTTATTCCGTTTATCCACCCTAAAACAGCCATCCTAAGGTGAATATTCGGAAACGCGCTTCTGTCTGTCCACCCTGAACGGGGTGGATAACCGGAATTCATATATTATGTTTCTTCCGATTTTCCACCCTGTCAATGTACAGTCATTTACAGAAACATACCTACTTACATATTGCATAACTTATAAAATTGGTGAATATATTTTTTTATAACGTATATTGTCTTTGCGTGCGATCGATAAAGAAATATTTCATATCTGTTATTGTGTGTTAGTAGCGAAAAAACCCTAAGTTTTATTTTGTTACGATTTTCTTACTTGTTATGGGTTCATTTGTCACAACGGTCATTTTAAATGGTTTTCCCCCGCATCCGTTTATCCACCCTGGATGATAAACGGAAGCGCGTTTCCGAATATCCACCTTAGGGTGGCTGTTTTAGGGTGGATAAACGGAATAAGCCAATAAATCCCCATTCTATTGCTGCCATAAATATAGATCTTTTTTATCACATCAAAAATAGGCATAGAGATCTAGCCGGGAAAGCCTAGTCTTAAGTTTAATAGTTTCTTAGGTATTGCTGCCGAAACCGAGTCTTTTTTGATTTGGCAATATAGATCAATCTTCAAATATCCTTAGAAATTAGAATCATTCACTTACGATAACGATATTTTTAAAATTTACGGGTTCAAAACGATGTAAGAAAGAAAGAAAGAAAGAAAGAAAAATATTTTATTTAGTTACCAAAAAACACAACAAAAATTTACATAATCACACAATGATGATGGAGTCTTATCCGACTGGTTTACGACCACCAAAATATTTGAAAGCTTAACTCCAACAATACAAAATATTACAGTCAATATGCCATTACGTATCTATAAATGGGATTTAGGCATAAATAATCACGGAGTATATTATTACTTACATAATTCAGTCGCGGCAGACGTAATATTTGTAAAAAATATTACATCCTTCCTTATTACTAATGTTATAAATGCGAAAGTAATTCTGTCTGTCTGTTACGCTTTCACGCATAGAGTAGAGAACCGATTTAAATGAAATTTGGTACAAATATATTACAGAGCCTGAGAAAGGACAAAGGCTACTTTTTAACCGACTGCGCTATAAAGAAGTAATGTTTTACTGTATACATGCAAAAATAGCTTATCGTTTGTATAATTTTTTTCTGCTAAAAATCTCGTAATCTATCAGGTAGGTAGCGTTTTCTTATAATATTTCCAAACGTACATGCACGCTGAATTCATTTTTCGCAGATTGAGCACTAATTACCTATGCTTTCTACTCTCACCTTAGTAGCTACTTTCGTGCTAGAGTAATGGAAATTTTATCATTTGTTATATTCTCTGTGTAACTCTCTGTATAAGCAGTGGCGTAACTATACCCGTTGAAGTCCGTGGCAAAATTTATCGGTAGGGGCCCCGTGCACCCCCCGTTCTTTTTTTTTATCTTAATGTGTATGTGTTGGCAGATGAGATTCTCCTATGGCCGGGGCCGCCTACCGGGTGGGGGCCCGTGGCATTTTGCCGACTTGCCACCCTGTAGTTACGCCACTGTGTATAAGTATATGAATTTAGTAGATATTTCTAGTGATCTGATGTCTCATTTTCCAATACAAGTGCAGGTGCACGGTATCAAGCAAGTATTTTGCGGAGCCATATTGGTGGTGAGAGAGGTGAGAGCAATATTCCACACATGGGCGAACTTGTTCCTTATACAGAGGGCAGAGCTGCACTGGTTTAAAAAATTGCCGCACTCTGTTCAGGAACGCCAGTTTGCGGGAGCTGTTCTAATACTTATAATGTCGCTCTCGATGTAATCCTGATGGTTCAGGTCGCGGCGAACATCGATTCCGAGAATGCTAAGGCTATCCTGTATTGGTAAGCAGGTGCTCTGAAGAGTAGGATGGGACAGGAAAAAGAGACACTTGACCAAAAAAACACACACCTGTGTCTTCTTGGCATTGAACTCGACAAGATTGCATGCACCCCATTCGCAAATGCGGTCCAAGATCCCGTCAAGCTCGGCAATAATGTTTCTCTTTTCCTCAGTTTTGGTCTGCTTTACTCCAGGTCCAAGGTCTTCCGAAATAATGTGCATGGGCATTAATTCCCTAGTGGAAACTGCATAGTAGAACACTTTTGTACTGTCCTCTAGTACAATATTAGATCCATAAAATATATTATGGCATTAGTAGAACTAGTAGGAATGTACCCCTGAAATCGCCTGGCAATGTTGAAATCGGTCTGACATCTTTCTAGTAAATCTATTTGGTTATAGCTATGTACTTTTTTTCCTTCATTACAGATGCCGAGTTAATGCCACATTGGGGTTTTTGGATCCCCTAAAAACTGCAGTCCATAAATCAAACACAAGATATTTTACTTTTTTTTTATTGCGTAAAATTACAGAACAATCACTTGTTGCTTGGCAGCCTGCTTGGCCTTTAGGCGCACTTGGGCGGCGATTCTGTCGAGATCACGTCTGCCCTGCACAGTGAGGACGCGACCGCCGTCGGCGACCTTCTCGACCAGCTTGAGAGCCTCGAGGGCCTGGAGGGCCTTGCGGGCGATGCTGCCAGACGATCTGAAATTACACATAAGACAATATAAATATGAGATTGTCATAATTTTATTTCACTATGAAAAACCCCTGACTGACTAGCACAGTAAAACCAGAATCAAGGCTTCCTATAACAAAAACTGAAACTGATGGATTGATGACATTATTGACAGTTAAAAATGTTACAAATAGGTAGTTTATTGCCCATATCTTCTGAGCAGAATAAGTGACCAATGGTGGAACCATAATATGAAACTATTGTTCTATTTCCAGGCATTTTGCATTAATTGCCACAAAATCTGCACTGATACTTAAAATGTATTGGACCATCTATAAAAGTGCCTATTAGTCCTCAATCAAACATTAATAGGAAAACTTAGCTCTATAAGGCTAGGTATTGCATTTTTAAAACTTGAACTAATTACATTCAGTGCAACACAAGTTACAATTGACCACACAAACTTTACAAAATATGCAAGTAAATTATTTTGGTGTAATTCATCCAATCAAATCAATTTCAATCCACATTAGAGTTCATTGAGCTAGTGAATAGCTGGAATGATCTAGTATCACATAGGTGTCACACAAAATTCTAAGCCATAAAATTAACTGAACAAATAAAATTACCTGCAGAAGTGTGATGGGGTAACACCATTGCGTTTACGGCCACCAAAGATCTTGGTGACTGTCTTGACTCCAACTGGGGAGCGGATGTAGATGTGACGGAGAACAGCGGCACATCGTACATAGAACCAGTCGGGGTCATAGGGGGCCAGCTCCTTGAAACGAGCGGTCTTTACAAGGTCCATGTGTTCTGGGACCTTGACTTTGCCGGTCCTGAAAATAAGTAATAATAAGGGTAATATAATTCAGGTTTTAAGAAGGTGCCTACATGCTTCTTCAAATTTATATTCTGTAAAGATTAAAATGAGTAAATTAATTTGCCATCATATTTATTTGATGATCCATCAGATCTAACTTACTGCAATACAAAATATATTGTATGGATATGTTTGAATAACTTTATATTTATAATTAGATTGATTGACAAGCTGGCTTCATATTAATGAATTTGTGAATTATGAATTGAGTAGTCAATTTCCAAAGCTACACCAGTGATGTAGTGATCTAACATAGGCCTTTAGGACTGTTAAGACCAGATACTTACTTCTTCAAGTGAGCGGCGACGGTCTTGACGACCTTGTCTTGTTCGACATCCTTCAATGTGACGGAACGCATCTGAAAGAACCAATTTGACCACATCAGAAAAGGTTTATCACGAATTCTTGGTTGAAAAATTACTTTACAAAATACCATCAAACTGGGCTGGACATCGTTATTTTGGAAAATAAATAAAGTTTAAAAGCGAAAACAGCAGACCATAAAACCAGATACCCGCCCGTCAGTACTTGGGTACCGACGGACGGGATTCATTTATGAAAAGTTAGGTTATGTTCTTTCATACCTCCCAAAACAAGCCAGCATTGAAAAATAAGGTCATACAATATCTGGTTACGGTATTATGTCTTTCAGAATGGACACAGCATTCTAATAAGTGTTGATTTTCAAAATAACAAGTATCTATTCTATTGGCATGGTGCTTGTAGTATGTTGTGCGACAGTGAACACTGTGAATATCAGTCTGCAGAAGTGTGAAACTCGGAAACTTGAGTAAAACTTATTTCACATTACCTTGTGCAGCAAATATTAAAACCACTTTCAAATTCTAAATGATTTCACTATTTATTTCACAAAAATACCATGTGGCGTACGCACCTTGCCTAAAGTTGGCAGCCGGAAGAAAGAGAGATAAAACTACCATAGAACTGTCATGTAATTTTATTTGCAGAATTCTACTAAAAAGCTAAAATTTGTTTATGAAATTATTATCCAAAATCTATCAAAAAAATCAAAATATTTGAAATATAATTGAATAAGTTATAATTTAATTCTAGGGATCATAAATAAAGGTATAAAACTCTAAAATCTATTATTAGTGAGAATGAATATCTCGATATTACGAATTCTTGGCGGTTTCAAAATTTTCTAATTGAATATATTAATAATAGTGTAATATTCATTATATAATTAACATATAAATTATCTTGCCATGCCAATATGAGTTAGTTGATGTTAATAATTTGGTAGAAAAATGTAGATTTTAACTGGTATAACTTGTAATCCAATGCCGCAATAAATGTTTATGGTCTGATATCTTTTTTTGTTTATGACTGTAGTCTATGCACAGACGACTTGTCAAAAATTGGTTGTCAAAAATTGGAAAATGGCCGCGAAACAGAATTCTTTTGTGCAGGAAGGTAAATATTGTTATTAGATGAAGGTTTATTCTTAATTTAATGTTATATTGCCCTTATATAGAACACCGACCTTTAAGGGCTTTCAATCGGTGCGATAATATCTGAAAAATTAGTCCTATTCTATAAACATGTTTGTTGTAGGCCAACCTTCTGATGATATTCCCCTAACATCCTTGGAAGAAAGTCTTCTCAGCTTGGAGAAGCTTGACCGTGCTTCACCTGAATTATGGCCTGAGCAAAGTAAGTATCCATATGTGTACCTAAATAATTCGTAACCTTTTAATCATAAAAAATATTCACACAAATTTCAAAAAGCGCGGGATTTGACTTTTCATTTCTAATGTTGTCATTCTGTCCTCCATTGCGTTGTTGAATTTTTGGTTAGGGATTCAGTTGTAACCGTTCATAATTTAAACTTTTAATTTGCCATGGGTGATGGAAATGATTTAGTTAGCGCTGATGATGGATCACGGTGTTCTAACGACTCGTTTACAGTACCAGGAGTGTCTGAATTCGCGCCCGCACAGAATGGAAACCAATCTCCACCATCCTGGACTAAAGTTTTCACTAAAGATGACTTCCACTACATGCAGCGTAAGTATCGCCCTGATTTTTACTCTTAAATTAACTTAATATTGCAGAAAAAACTGAATAAACTTGTTTATTTACTTAACCTGTATGTGAGAGGATTTGTGTAAAGTGTGTCAATGAGAATGGCCACAATATGGTCAGATTCTAGTTGGAAAATGTAGTTGTAATAAAACAAATAAAAATAGGAATTATTTATGTTAGAAACTGTATCCTGTTTGTCCCGGCACCTGGTCACATGTGAGAAAAAGATTTAGCTTTTCTACCAGGCCAGTTAATAAGATGCGATCATCCCAAGTAAGACAATGAATAGGTGCATATACCTAGTTTAAATATCACAAATTATGAGGTGTGTACTCATTTCTTACCTGCGACAATGGCCCCTGATTTGTGTCACATTGATACATAATATCATATGCGCTCACTGAATAATCTGTAGGCCTACATTTTAATGTTTTATTGTATCACACAAAATTAAATCAATCCTCAATATGATTTTTTTTTTCTAGAACTGAACTCGCTAACAACAAGTGGGCTTATAATGGAGGTGAAAAAACTTCACGACCTGGCTTACCAACTAGGACTTGAAGAGGCCAAAGAAATGACAAGAGGAAAATATCTAAACATATTCACATCCAGACGACAGAGGTAGTTTAGTGCTAGGTATCTGTAAAACTTATGAGGCTACACATTGCAACTATTTTTAGATATTTTTATAGCAAAATTAGTCAGACTGTAGGGTCACTTACTGCCTGACATTTTAACAACAAAGTGTTAAAGCATCATGTGAATAGACTTGGTCAAAATATCAGGCATTTAAGTAGCAAGCTAGTTTTGCTTCTGTATCTAATTGCACATTTAGGGCATGTTCCCACTAGGCTGACAATGAGAGGCTATCAATAAGCTTACAGTTCTCTCCATATATATTTTGAGACCGCTGACTCATAGCTTGCCTATTGGGATACTCTTAACTGCTATTTTTAATATTCAATGACGGAATTCAGACAACGGAATAACCAGTTTGTGTATTATTTAGAAGCCCATTTATTAGAAGATAAAATAATATATATTTTATCTGTTTTATGGAGTCATTAAATTTAATTTAATTACTGTCAAGCGCAATTGCAGAGCTGTCTTCAATATGTTTTATTATGGGAATACTGGGCGGTTGCAGAGCTGCAGTTGCACGATCCTGTACCTCTCATGGCTACCCTAAATTGTGTAGATGTGTTATTGACCATTACTAAAGCAAGCTTCGTATCAAGGTGCCATGTCATGTAAAAATCTTATTACTCTGTAGTGTGCCTAGTCTGTAAATTATCCTGTATAATACATAATGTATAGATCTCCTATGCTATGAGCACACTGCCAATTTATTAATGTGATACCTTTCAAAACAATGACTGTAGTTCTTCTAATCAGTGCAAGTGTGCTAAGGGCGTAAACTCTATAATAATTTTATTTCAGTTAGGTAACCTACCTTACATGATAGAAGTTTTTGGTTATAGAATAAAATAGAATACAATATATTTTAAAACATTTTAATTTAAGTTATCAATAAAGTTATTATAACAAAATGTCATATGCATTTTATTAATCCTTCGACTTCTTAAATTTACACTTGCAACCATACAAAAGTACAATTCACTGAACTAATTTCTATCAATAAACCTTATTTTTAATGCCTTATTTGGCTTAGCAATAAAAGTTTTAGTTTGTTCAATGTCACCATAGTGATATTCAAGTTTGTATTTCTGAATAAGCTGTAACAAAAGAAAACAATATTTTGATGATATTATTTAGACAATCATTATAACTAAGTTCATGATTTGTCTTTGATATCAGTAACAACAACAGAGGTTATTATTTATATAGGATACTAAGTAGTACAATAGTATAAAGATAAATCTTACCCTTGTAGTCAACAGAGTCATCATAGTTTCAGCAATGTTCTGCCCTAAGCACTTCCTAGACCCATAGCCGAAGGGTATGGAAGCGAAAGAATGGTAATCCTTCGCATCTGGCTTCAGCCACCTCTCAGGCTTGAACATGGTGGCGTCTTCAAAGTTACTCTCCTTCAGCGCCGCGTCTTGTGTTGACATTATTATAAGTGTGCCACGGGGAATACTGGAAGGGAACGAAAAGTTTTTTTTATTATTTACCCACCACCACCAATCGTAACGTTGAACAAAAAATTATAAAACCTACTCCGCTGTTATCGGGGATCTCAGATCCTCTACTTCATCCATAGGAGCCTTTTTCAGAGAGCACAAGTCTTAGTACTGTACCCACGTACTACGCCTAATACGCTCAAAAACCAAAACTTCTGCCACTATTTAAATAAAAAGTCATGAAGGAACCCCTTCGTTCAATCATTAGGTACATTGTGAAAAAGTATACAGGGTGTCCCAAAAAGTAGTGTCAAGCGGAAGTCCTGAGATAGAACACCCGTGGAGCATCCGAAACACCCCCATGTATGTTCCGCGATTTTTTATAGTTTTCGAGTTATGATTATTTTTCTAAAATTTTGAGAACTGACCTAACCGACTAAAAGTATTGTAGAGAAAAAAGTATGTGACTTTTTTGAGTAATTCTTTTTGCAAATCAATTTTCATGAGTTTTTCTTCAAAGTCTTAAATATTTGTCTCCATAACTTATATGGAAAATATCAAAATTATGGTACAAACTGAAAAGTTACGTTCTGTAAATAACGTCTTACAATTTCAACGTTAAATTTAAAATATAATAAGGTAGCTGCATGGCTCCTAAATAACTTTAAAAACTGAGCTAGACTCTCAGCTTTCATAATCATAGATAAAAACTGGTACTTAATGGGCTACTTTTGCTGAAATCGGACTTCAAAGACAGAGAGGTGGAAAAATTATAAAATTTTCCATTTGAATACGAAGTATTATTTGGACATTTTATTATTTCTAAAGTTAATAAGATTGTTAACAATCAAAATTATACCAGAAATGCTAATAAATAACCACTTGAAAGTTATAAGACACAGGGAAAATAGTTCCCACCAGATTTTGAACCTTATGTAGTTGTAATACCGGCGAAAACCAATGAAAAGATTCTATATGCTGTATTTGATTAAGGGTTAAAAAATTAATTAAGTTTAGATTGGGAACTTTATTAAAAAAAAAGTTATCGTTTTTGATTATTTATTGTTTAGTAAAAGTTTAGTAAAAGTTTATTTAAGTCCGTAAAGAAAGCAAAGTTCGTCAAGTTCGTCGTAACAAAGGTATTGCTGAAACTTAAATTAAATTTAAAACATCCAAATGTCTAGCAAACTGACTAACTTTAATTAAAAATGTCGAAATAATAAGTAATTTATAATTTTTCCATCTTCTCTTTCATTTAAGTCCGTAAAGAAAGCAAAGTTCTTCAAGTGCTCTTCTATTGGTCAGTGGGCGGGGCTAATGGTGTTTAAAGAAATCTGTTTGAAAAACAGCTACCAAATGTTTTCTGGTTGTACATTGTGAAATTTAGGTATATTCAGTTTGTACCATAATTTTGATATTTTCAGAATAAAAATTGTAAGATTTTAGACTTCCGCGTTCCATTACACTAAAATTTGTCTTAGTAGCAAATTGATACTCCTAATATCGCGTGTAGACCCATAAAGACTAATTTTAGTGCAAGTAAAAAATCTTACTTGTATCGGTCCAGTATGATGTTCTTTGGCAAAATCCTGGTGAGAACAGGAATAGGAGGCACTAATCTGAAATCATTACAAATATGTTATGCGAATATCTTATAAGGCCACTTGTGTAAAAACTAAAATTATATTGTCATATGGCGTATATACTTATGTGAGGGTACCTGTAATAGGTAGGTATTATTAGACGAGTCGATAACTAGGTTTAGAAGACGTGAGGTATAATTATTCAGTTTTAAAGATACCTGAGATTTTCCTTGATGCAAGCTTGTAAATAAGGTGTTCGTTCTTTGAGACTGCCAACGTCTTTGAGGTCAACAAGCATTTTGCCAATTTCTTCATACAGCAGTTTTTGGGTCCTTTGATATTTTGCGAGATGGTACAACAGGAATGACATCGAAGAAGTAATCTAAAAGGTGATATGGTTTTAATAGGAATATTCACAAATCATATATCGGTTTATTTATTTGATTACCTACCGTATTAACACCAATTAGAAGCATATCCATAATAACTGTGGCTACATCTTCTGCATTCATTTTATCATCCCCTAACAGCATTGCATTTATCAAAGAATATTGACCTGTTGAATAGGAATATACACATTATTAAGCAAAGAGGAAATGAAATTTCTACCTAGTTCGTAACTTTTAAAAAATATCTTTACTACGTAAGGACGCCGTATAGATAGCCCATACACAGGTATTTAGATCACTCAACACGCATTAGGTACAAATATTATTTAGCGTCATCCTTACTTGCATCACCGTCTTGGACCTTTGCTTGGAATGAAATCGATTGCTCAGCTTCCATTACGTGTTTTCCAATCAAGCTGAAATGATATAATTTTTAAGTATATATAAAGTACCTAGGTTTATATGTTGTATGTTTATTCGTGGTATTAGTGTTACTTAGCTCCAATGTAAATTTTCCGCCGTTTTCAAATTTTCCACCCAGAAGATGAACAATTAGAAATTCCACCCAAGCTGGTACGTTCATACCTGCTTGTTCAAGTATTTCTCCACTTCTAAATATGCTTACCAAGGACTTACCTACTTAAAAATAATTCTTACTTGTCTAAGCTATCGCAATACTTGACTAGGGAGTGCCAGGCCGGCGTGGTGAAGAGCTTCCACATGTGAAGACCCGACTCGCATTTTATAATAGCGTCTGTCGCCTTCTCCAGGCTATGGTATAACCACGACATGTCACATTGGCTATACACCAGTTCCGTATCCAACATTGTAAATCTCTTGGAGAATAAAATTAAACCTGAAAACGATAGGAACACTGGTCTCTGGGATGTGCAAGAAGCTCTAACTAAGCAGACTACTAGGCCTTACACTAGATGAGGCCCGCCATAAACGGAGAGCTTTAAGCTGCAACTGCATAGTACAGTATTTTTCGTACTAGCGTTAGTAGAATTATCTCAAGCAGTTACTATAATTATTTCGTAGGTTGAAGCAGTATCTAGTAACTAGCAGCTTCGAGCTGACTGTGTATGACGAGTAACTTATTGGAAACTTCGGGCAGGAATTGGATCGGGCTGTCGTTCAGTAAGTATAATTTTGGGACATCAATCTAGGTAACGTTCATGCACCAAGCCAGATTAGAAGGGAGGTGGGAGGGTACGTTCCAATGTTATTGTGCTGATGATATCACCAAGGCAACAACTGGCTGCCTAAAAGATACTTACCTATACAATCAAAAGCCCATTTATGCACTTCCTTGTACAGATCTTTCGGGATCTCATCCTGGTGGTTCCTCATGTTGTAAACCTTCTGGGTGAAGTTCTCTGCGACGTCGTTCAGGCCGTGCAAATGCTGACTCACGGCGCTATGCAGTGGATTCATTATGATATCTCTTTGGCGAGACCACTCTTGACCGTGCCTGTGTAAGTTCCGTTAGTGTTCAAAAATAAGAACTAGGTACGTTAACAATGAAGATTATTTTCGAAGTTAATATTATGATGACATTAGGTTTAGCTAGAACACATTATCATTTATCTACTAAAAATACATTAGTCCGTTAAGGTAGGTACGAAATGTACTTTTTTGTTATCGCGGTGGTACGCTTTTCGCACAGTCACTGGGTACAGTGGTTCTTCCCCAGTAGTGTGTCGTGTCGGACTCCCCAGCGGCTGGCGAAGAGATGGTAAATGCCTGCCCCGGCTCCTGGACGGGGTGCTATGCCAAGGGGGTTTACCGACTAAAACATCGCGGTGTACCTCATCGCCGTATGGCGCGTCATGGGACTCGGATGTAGTCTTCTACTGCCACGACGCCCCCGGCAACGGTACGAAGTGTATCTAAGCTAGGTGTTAGCAGGCTGTTCACATACTATATTACACTCCCTCTAGAAATTCACTAAGAGGCAGGTAATGCTTAGGTTGGATTTCAGCAACTCAGATGCGTAGTCCATGACATAGCAATCAGCGGTAGTGTATAAAAATTATGGTGGACAGACTTACACGGAATACAAGCCTCCATAAGCATGATGCCTGTGCTCCACTCGATACTTCTCCAGCGAGTCCAGGGTGGACCTGACCGGCGTCTCGCCCTCCATAGTGTAAACCTTCTGGATGTGGTCGGGGTGGTTGATCAGCACTATGTCTCCGCCGACGGGGCTGACGAAGCGGACCACGGGGCCGTACTCGTCGAAAAGGACGGATATGCTCTTCATAGGCTTTTTATTGTTTATGTACGTGCCTGAAAAATTCATGTAGATAGAGGTATGATTATTTTTCCTCGGTCTGGTAAGTCTTAGAAGTTAATATGCCTATGCATTATGCATAAAAAAACCAAAATTATTGTTTCAGATTCCATTGCGTTCATGTAAAAAAAATCCCAATAGTTTTTCTTTTTACCCGACTACGGCAAAGCAAAAGGAGGGTTATGATTTTGACAGGCTATGTATGTATGTATGTATGTATGTATGTATGTATGTTTGTATGTATGTATGTATGTTCATCTGTTTCCACATAACTTCTAAATTGCTTGTCAGAATTCGACAAATGACATATCATTAGAAGCGTCTTAATTGTCCGCTGGTTATAGGCTATATAGGGTTTCACAAAATCTAATGTGGCGCCCACTAGCGGACAAAACATACAGAGTAATAAAAAAATAAAGTTAAGATAAATACGCCGTGTTTGGTATCATTGGAAAGCGCTTTACTTGTACATTTTAAATATATATATATTACTAGCATTTGCATGTGACTTTACGTATATTCATGGACTGATTGCATATAGTTCACATCTTTTCGTTCATAGCTTCTTTACTACTTACTAACACCAAAATAGTACAAATAATAAAAAGTTAAAAACTAAAACCCAACTACGACAAAAAACGACGCTGAAAAAGTATAAAACAAGACTTTTAGAACATACAATACTATTTTGAAGTATGCAATATTTACTATGTAGAGATAAGTTTTCATGTTTGGAAAGGCGTAGTCACACGTTCCATACACAAGTACCTACCTACCGTAGCAACGTGTGACTGCGGTTTTCCAATCATGAAAACTTATCTCTACATAGTAAAATATTGCATACTTCAAAATAGTATTGTATGTTCTAAAAGTGTTGTTTTATACTTTTTCAGCGTTGTTTTTTGTCGTAGTTGGGTTTTAATTTTTAACTTTTTGATACTCGTAAAACTTCGATGTGTATACAGCGATCGGTTACCGATTTATTGTTAAGTAGGTACCTAGATAGGTGTTGCTATTGATTGATATCACTTACCGATGTTGAGCCCAACTGTAAGGACACCAGCTGTAAGTTGTGTTCCAATTTGCGATAAATATTGCCTTATATTAGACAAATATTTCAACGTCTTCGGTCCTGGCACATCATCAAACGATAACACCACAGAATCCTTGCTACTCAACACCATTGGCACAACTCTCGCGGTAGGAAACATTTCTCCCAAGATCCGGTTATTCGGTGGTGCCATACCAACATTTTTCAGAGGTGACTCTGTTTTCTGATCTACGTGAGCTTCTTGGGGAGTTGCAATTTGAAAGCGAGCTGTTTCCAAAGTATGGATTCTATTCTGATTGTAGATAAGATGAAAATTTACATGAGATCTAACGTGTCGCAACTGATTTAGTATCATTTTTGTAATATTACACTTTGAACAGAAAGGTCGAGTCGCTTATTTGGATAAATTCAGATTTTTCTGACGCTTAGAAACAATTGAAAGTAGAAAAACATTTGAATAGAGCGCCTTTTTTTTATTATCAAATGTGAAATTTGATTAGGGTCTAAGAACAAAATTTTATTAGACATTACTCTTTGTGAACTTAAGTTTTACGTGAAATTTTCAATTTTATTTTCATGAATTTTATACTTGGTACATAGTATTAAATTATTTTGAAATTTTCTGAACGACAAACTATCAAAAATATAATTTTTGAACGAAAATTGCCTGGGTTGCCAAATAGGCGAATTTCTAAAGCTTAGAATTATCAGAGTAGCCTTTGGTGCTAGTAAGAGGAATCGTTTACGAAATTGAAAATAGCAAGAGTTTATTCTCTGCATAAATGCTGGTGAATACAAGTTTTAAAGGTTTGAATCATTCGTAAAAACTTCATTCATTTATCATTTGAATTGGTTTATTTGTTGCTTCAATAATATACTTTTATTTATAAAAATGAATAAACTGGATCTGAAAGTTATATAATTTTTTCATGTACTTAATTTATTTTTGAAATTATCAGAAAACAAATCAATACAATTTAGATATTATCGTTGTTATTATTTTTGCAACATTGTTCTACTGTCAAATGGAATTTGCGAGCAGAGCGACAGCTAGTGGCAGATGGCGGGATTGATCTCGTGTGATATAACTGTGTTAGATGGTTAGATTAGTTTTAAAATTGTAGTGTTTATATATAATAGTTATTAAAATGACTAGGTAAGTCACGAAACTATATTAAAAATATCTAGAAATTTTCCTAATTGGTAAAATGTTCTATTAGTTCTAACCAAGCAGTACAGACCAGCAACCTCGTTGATCTTGAAATCGTGAGAATTTACTTGAATAAAAAAATATTTTACGATTTCAGAGCTAAAATAGAACTTGGCGACGTGACACCGCATAATATAAAACAGTTGAAGAAGTTGAACACAGTCGTATTTCCAGTGTCTTACAACGACAAATTCTACAAAGACGTTTTGGAAGCAGGTGAATTGGCAAAACTAGCGTATTACAATGACATCGTAGTTGGTGCAGTGTGCTGTAGGATAGACACGTCGGAGAACTCTCGCAGGCTGTACATAATGACTCTGGGATGCCTGTACCCATACAGAAGACTGGGCATAGGGACTTTGATGGTGGAGCATGTGCTCAAGTATGTTGAACAAGACGGAAATTTCGACAGCATTTTCCTGTAAGTACTCTTATTGCAAATTACAACAACATTTTATAACTTAATAATACATGAGAAATGTCCACAACAATTTTTTGCTATAAGTGCCTGATTTTACATTCAAGGTTATGTATCTTTGTTATTTAGATACCTAGAGGGTCAGCAGTAGAGGCAAGGTTATGCCAATATGCAGATTCTTATAAGTTTTGCTTTCAACTCAATGGTTATACATGACCACCATATAACTAGATTCTGTGTCATCACTACATAACTTAAAGATAGAGCAATAATCTTGTAAGACATTTGAAGGCCAATATCTCCTAAAAATTGTATAGTTGTGGGCTGTGTGAGTTTTTGTGTATGGTTGCCACCTGATCTTAATATTGTATACCCACCTATGATCCAATATGTTTTAGTTGGCAACTTCATTGGCTTTCTACAATCATCATCATCATTAGCCCATATACGTCCCCACTGCTGGGGCACGGGCCTACCCTAAACTAGGGTGATAAGGCCTTAGTCGACCACGCCGGCCAAGTGCGGGTTGGTCAACTACACAACCTAAGAATTTCTTCTTTCTACAATATTTTGTTTCTATTCCAGGCATGTACAAGTTAATAATGAGGGTGCAATAGATTTTTACAAGAAGTTTGGCTTTGAAATTGTAGAGACTAAAGAGCATTACTATAAAAGAATAGAGCCGGCAGATGCCCATGTTCTATTGAAGACCATCAGAAAGACAAGCAATGCTGCTCCACTGGTGAACGGAACAGTTCCACATGCGAAAACAAACGGCCATGATTGAGCTCGACAAGAACCCCAAATAGTAACTCCTACAAGCCTCAACTCGGTTGTTATTATGAAACAGCAAGTGATACAATGTAATGTGTTAAGAGTTTTAAGTCACTTGGTTTACCTACAGATTGAATAAAAGTAAGTCACTATAATAGATGAGTTAACAATAAGTTATTTGTGTAGATGAGGCCATAAAGTTAATTCAAAAATGACTGATTATATCTGGACTCTCGTCTAATGTTGTACAGAATACTTCCATAGATAAATGCTTGCAAGTGGTTGGAGGAAACAATTTGAATGCATATTGCATTTTGGAGTATGTCATTTTTAATTTAGTATCTACTTGTACAGGTAATGACATTCAACTTTTGTCATAGCTTAAAATTTGTAAATGATATCTCTTCATTTCGATTTAATGTGTAAAGATTTACAATAATGCTTAGCTCTAGACATTCTTCTAACTATATCATGTCACACTAAGTTCTGTGTCCATTTTTTTACTGTCTTTGTAATTATAATAATATGGTAGGTTAAAATTTATCCAAATTTTGTAGTTTCTGTTTAGGAGAGCAGTACCCAAGTAAAATCACCTCACAGTTGATTGGTTAGAACCATTATTTTATGTGTTAGCAGGAAAGGGAACAGTTTTAATTGATATGGCATTGATAAGCTTTGAACAATTTATTTTATGCAAGTTTTGCTTATACTTTGCACCATACCTATGTCCTACATTGGTTTTCAAATATTTTATAACTTTGTTGATATTTTATAAAGAAAATTGTATTATTGAATATTTTAACTTGATTTCTAGAATTAAAATTCACCATGAATTTTAATGATTGTAACTAAGTCATTGTATTATAACATGAACTGTTACCAAAAAGTCAATTGTGTCCTATCATACAGTGCTCCTTCTCAAATGTATTGTTACATCATGTTCACTGCAACTTAGCATTAGCATAAAATAAACATCATTAACATAGCTGCGATTTTTATTACCACATTTTACCATAAAGAAAATCCTTACTAATAATTATCTAATATTATAAATGCGAAAGTAACTATCTGTGTGTCTGCAACACAAAACAACTGAACTAATTTAAATGTAATTTAGTACACTGCTGCTGTATGGAAAGTTAAAACCTATAGTTGTTTTTTTCATACAACCGATTTTAGTTCTTAGCATAACCACCAGGGGCGCTGTACAAGTTTTTCATAGACATACGTAGGCGATATCGAGTCCGTAACTTTTAAACTCATGGTAGCGCTACTGAAATCTAAAGGATACACAGGAATTAGCGTCGGTACTCCCTCGCCCGCGGTAGTCGTAAATACTAACGTATGAGAGCACATTTTTTTTCCTTTGGGTACTATTTTGGCATTCATTAAATATAAGGATAAAACATGGTGAGTATGCTGCTGGGTGTGATGCGGGCGAAAACTGCGTCGTGAGTATTGTATTTGTTTTTTACATACACAAATCTGCACGCAAGTGAGTTCTGACCGTTAGGATCATAATAATAAAACCAGTAGATACATGTTAGCATTAATTTTATTCAAGACATACAATATTGTCAATGCGACTAGTTGATTTTTACTATGGACATCTTTGGTCGTTAAATACTATTCCGATTGTAATAACATGATACCAATTGCTATAAATCTCATTTCCGTTTTAAGGCCTGCCGTAAGATTGTTTCTGTACACATTGATTATATTTTCACACATAATTTACAACTCCATAGAAGATCTAGTTATAATAACAATATTCGTGGACAACTCTTTTATTCTATAAAAATATCGTTAAATACATTTTTACAATCATCAAATACACAAACAGACACAATCAACATACAATATATTTTACAAGTTGTTTTTAAACGTGCATTTTAGAATACTGTTATGCTTTTACAAAGCCTCAATTCACTATCACAGACATCGTTATATTGCATTTTTATAAACTTTAAATTAGATAAATAAATGACATCAAAAGCAAAGTAACTTGTTTTTAATGGAACAGAGGTAGCGTACACCATGAAAGCTTATGGCTAAATACATTTTGTTGATGCAATATCCCTTAATAATATTGCTCCTTTTGTACGATAGTGTAGTAGGTAGGTACAAACTACACTGAGTTGTAATTATTATTAGAACAAATCTGTAGTCGTCTTCTTGATGCACATACATCGTACTTACGATCAATTCCCTCTCTGCTCTCATCTGGACATAATCACTTATTCATACAGATTGTAGAAGTTGACTGTTATTTGTACTTAATATTTGTTTTATGTAAGCCTAACTACAATGGATAGAGAACATGAATTTAAACAAAAAGAAATATATTTTATTTAGCTTCCCTGGTGTACAATTCCTTTATTTGTTATAATATCTAATGCTTAAATCTCAACACTTAGTACAGTATCAAATTTATTGTGAACTTGTATTAACGTCCAACTGCTATTAAAATTAGATCTATGATACTCTTTGAATTTGAACCGAAACACCAAAAATTAGCTCTACCACGAAAATGCATTTTATAAACATGTAGGTAGTATAACCTTCGTCTAAAATATTGCCTATTTATTTAGTCTTTAAAGCTACTAATGTGAGATTAATGTACCCTAATATAATAATCTTTTACAGAACTAGCATACTAAAAAAGCATTATATAAAACGACATTAATGATGACGACGCTTTTAAATATTACTTTTAAGGCATACATAGATTTCAAAGTAACAAACAACTTATAAGATTTTTTTAAGAAAATGCGATTATGGGAAAAAATATTGATCTATATATTTACAAATTACAGGTACTTGTTTTACAATTTTACGATAATGAATTAAATTTTTTCCAAATAAAAAACGATTTATAAAATTTTACAAAAACAACAGAATTGAGCATTTCAACAAAAACATTTAACAACATAATTGATATTCCCTCCATACCTTAATATTTAAGACAAGATTCAAAATGTCTACGAAAAATACAATCAAAAACACACTCAATATAACAGTTAATATTTAAAATTAATAATATTTCCACATTATATAATTTGGCAACAAGTCACCTTTTCATTAAAATAAACAAACATCAATATCATTGTTAGATCACATAACATTTACATACACACAGAACATTATTGTTTGAAGTAGGTACTATCTCATTATACTTATAAATTTATAACTTAGTTTTTTTCACTTTAAGATATTTTTATATTGTTAAAATTATGATTTCACTAATTTCGAAATAAAAATAATATTGATAATGATCAAAAGAAACAGGTAGGATCAGAAACAAGCCCTAGTAGTGGTGTGAAACGCTTTCTTGTTGATGATAATAATACTGGTTGTTAAGTACCAACTCCAGTACCTAATGGTGGAAGATACCTTAAAATAAATGCCTTCACGGCTGAAAATAGAAACGATAATATATTTATCGTTTTTATTTTATCACTTGTAGAGTTCCACCACCAGCTCTACTAAATAGTAAATCTTTCGAAAGATTGCGTAAAATTGACACCAAAGTAAAGATTTATTCTATTGGACACGAGTAAGGACGTATTATTATATAGGCGACGAGTAATAAGGTTATGACGTCGTCACGACAACATCGTCAGTAGGCATAGCCTAATATTCAGTTGAGATAGGAGGGAGTGTGAAAAATAGGTACATAATAGCTCCGCAACCCCTATAAATGAGACGAATCGCTTCATAGAAAATATGAATTACAACAATTATTCCTCTTAGGACTGACCCCAAGCATATAAAGGATCAATGAAGCTTTCAATTTTATAGATAATGCTACTGGATTCATGACGGCATATTCGTATGATGTGCAGTTAATCGTAGAACCGATAGAATGTGTACAAATAATTCTCAAAATTACAATTAACAAACAACAAATTAATATTAAACTACAGTTACAAACTTGTTGACTTGTTTCAGTACAACTTTTGTATGGCATATACATTTTCAACAAAGGTCGACAATGATTTGTCTATGTACTAAACGCGTTTACGCACTCTAAACGTTAATTTACAACTATATTGCAAAATAACAATGTTACATAATTATTGCCGAGTAGTCAAAATTGGTTGCAAAGATATGTTTTGGTTAATACATGAATCTGAATCACATTTTTATATATTAAGGGTCAAACGTCAGGGTTCAAATTCGTGTCCCTTTTTCTTGTTTTGTGGAGAGAAAATCAAATTGATGATAAGAAAAATAAGAATTTCCTTCTACAGACTGGTCTTTATAAACAGGCCGTGATACAACAAGATACAATATACTACATACATAGGCTGATGAACACATTACTACTCAATTGCATAGCACAGTCGGGTAAAAAGAGCGAACACGAATCGATCCGAACATAGAATTTCTTTTAGTCTGATGTAATATACCATAATGTGCAAGAGTATTTATGATGAGTACATATACTTATGTATGTTTAACATCGGCACATATAGTATCGTTATAGTGTGCTCAACATTGGCGACCTGGTGGTTCCTTCCTATATCGGCCGTGAAAATCAATAGCGTACGGGTCGGTTAAGAGCACGAGACTTTATAGCTCTGACAGTCGAAGTGCACGTGACGTTTATGAGTAGGAGGCTTCACAACAGCCCAAGATGCAAAGGTAAAACCTCATAGCTCCAGGTAGGGCAAACAGGCAAAGGTCAAACTTTATACCTCAAGTTAGAACAGCCGAATCGTACAATGCAGGCAGTGGCTCGGACTAAGAGGTTTAGGTCCTCTTTTCTACCACATGTCATTAAGGCATGGAATGCCTTTCCTGCTCATGTTTTCCCTCCCTCCTATGATCCCGGGTTCTTCAGGCGGGGCGTGAAACGGCATTTAAGCACGCTTCAGGGTGAGTGCGACAGGCTCAATATAGTCTATTGTGCCTGTCGACCTCATATTTTGATCGCACTACTACCATCAGGCGAAATAATGTCATCTTGTTAGCTTTTTTTTACCTAGCCTATCCCACTGCTGGGCAAAGGCTTCCCCAAATCCACTTAAAACCTGTCGATCTCCGGCCAAGGCCGACCAGTTCCGATATCTAGCCGTTTATAAATAAAAAAAATCGTACGTTCAGAGGGCCCACCATGAGTTGGCTATCGAAAACTTACGTACGTTAAAAACGTATCGAGTTGTTTTTTTCATACGGCCGATTTTAGCTCTTCGCGTAACCACCAGCGGCGCTGTACAAGTTTTTCATAGTTAATTTACGTAGGCGATATCGAGTGCGTAAGTTTTAAACTCATGGTAGCCCTACTGAAGGCTTCACAGTTGAAGACGCGTAGGTAACCCGATCCTGTCTACAGAGCGACGAGTCCCGCGGGACTGGTGGCGCGCGCGCCGCAGAGAGCGCAGGTTCATAACGAGGCGTCGGGCTCGGGGCCGGTCTCCAGGTCGAGCAGCTGCTTGATCCGCTCCACGCATAGCTTCGAACCCTCGTTCGCTTCCTTCGCCATCTGGAACGCAAAATTTTAATGTTTCATTTAGAAATTTACTGTAGACTAAGGCCTTATTGCCCTAATTTAGGGTAAGCCCGTAGCCCAGCAGTGGGGACGTGTATGGGCTGATGTTGATAATGGTGATTTTAAAATTAAGAATAGGCAGACAAAAATTAATAAAAAAGCATGTAGTGGAAAATCTTTCATGAAAGTAGACCACCAGTGTCTGCATGGTATGCATTATAATTTAATCATAATATGATTTTGTAACCAGTACCAGGAAGTATGAGTATGCAAATAATTCATTCCCATTCTTTATCTGCACGGGTAGAAAGCGGACATATTTACTGTTAACTTGAAAATTTGACATCGCTATTCGACTATTGATTATGCGCAATGCGCATCCCTAGCGCGATGTCATAGACCATTTGCTATTCACTATGGTTCTAATGCGTCTCTGTACTGTATTACTATTTTCAATCAATCCTGTTTAAGCTAAATACTGAGTCTAACAGTACTCACCAGTGAAAAGTTAAGGAAGCCGTGCGGTAGTCCCTCTAAGACGTCGATCCCGACGACGTTTCCGAGCCGTTTTAGCTTCTTCGCGAACATCACGCAGTCGTCCAGGCACGGATCCAGGTGGACAGTCTGTCAATACACATACACGGTATTATAAACCCGCTTTAACTGCCTCGTTCGTAGCAAGCGCTGCGTTAGGACCGAGAGGTCCCCGGTTCGAATCCGGGGTCGGGCAAAATTTGTGTGAGTTTTTCTGTAATGTAATTACTCAGCCCTGAGTTAGGAAGTTGGCGGTTGAACGCCCGTGCCTCGGAAAGCACGTTAAGCCGGTGGTCCTGCGCCCGATCTCTCATCGGTCATGTCGGATTGCCGTCTCACCGAATTTATGAGAGTAAGGGAATAGAGAGTGCACTTGTCTTTGCGCGCACACTTGTGCACTATAATATGTCCTGCGCACTTGGCTGATCTCAATTGAGATCGGCCGCCATGGCTGAAATCGGTCGGACGCCTTATAATTCTTATTATAAACACAACAACATAAAACACATGACAACAAGTTCTCTCTCATAGTTGATGATAAGCATATTGATTCTGATAAGGAAGTTGCAAATGCTTTTGAAACCTATTTCTCTAATATTCCTATAATTACTACAAGCAAACTAAACTCATGCTCACACCAAGCTCAATCCCTCCTTATAGCAACTGTAGAAAAATGTTTAGTATCTTTTAAATTTACCCAAGTAAATCACAAAATAATTTTGAGAGCCTTTAAAGAATTAAATTTTAAAAAGACTGAAGATTTATGGGGTATTACTGTGGAACTATTAAAAAAAATTATAACCACAATAGCCCCGCATTTAGCTATCGTATTTAACATGTGTATAGAGGTAGGTCATTTCCCAAATTTGATGAAATTTAGTAAAGTAATTCCTTTATTCAAGGCAGGTAATAAAAGTGATCCATCCAATTTTCGCCCTGTTTCTATACTACCCGCACTTAGTAAAATATTATATACACTCAATTAATGTCTCATTTCAATGAAAATAAGCTATTACATAAAAAACAATTTGGCTTCACCAAAGGAAGATCCACCACTGATGCGGGAGTGGCACTTGTCAAGCATATCTTTGACGCATGGGAGAATAAGCAAGATGCAATAGGCATCTTCTGTGACCTGTCAAAAGCCTTTGATTGTGTAAATCATGACATATTGCTAATGAAATTGAATCATTATGGAATCTCAGATGAGGCGAATAATTTGTTGAAATCATATCTTAAAGATAGGGTGCAAACAGTTAATGTCAATGGGGTTGATTCTTGTGGCGCTCCCATTTTCATGGGAGTGCCTCAGGGCTCAATTCTGGGACCTTTACTGTTCTTGATTTATATAAATGATCTTCCTTACTTAACTGCGGATCTATGTGAGACGGTACTGTTTGCTGATGATACATCTTTGATTTTTAAGGTTGACAGAGGTAAAAATAACTACGACGAGGTAAATAGTGCCCTCTCGCAAGTTCTGCGCTGGTTTAATACAAATAATTTATTGTTAAATGCAAAAACCGAAATGTATAAGATTTACAATGCCTAATGTAAGAAAAGTTGATACTAACATTATTGTAAATAAGGAAATTGTAGAATTGACTGAATCTACAAAATTTTTAGGAATCACTATAGATGCTAAGTTACAGTGGGGACCTCATATCTCTGTTCTGGCAGATAGACTTAGTTCAGCTGCGTATGCAGTCAGAAAAATCAGGATGTTGACTGACATTGAAACGGCAAGATTAGTTTATTTCAGCTATTTCCATAGTGTTATGTCATACGGTCTTTTGCTGTGGGGATCTGCTACAGACATTCAAACCATTTTTGTACTACAAAAAAGGGCCATCAGATCCATATATGGTATAAGACCGCGCGACTCCCTTAGAGATATTTTTAAAGATATAGATATTTTAACCGTAGCTTCTCAGTTCATTTTAGATTGTATCGTATATGTTCATAAAAACATGCACTTATTAAATAAAAAGTCGGATTCTCACAATTTTAACACCAGAAATAAATATAAGCTTTCCGTTCCAAGACTCAGGCTTCAAAAAGTTGGAAAATCATTCATAGGTTTAAGTATAATATTGTTCAATAAAATTCCGCAAAATATTATTGAATTGCCGTTGTATAAATTTAAAGTCTATATTAAATCTTGTCTTTTGAAAAAGGGGTACTATAAAGTAGAAGACTATTTGAATGATAAGAATCCATGGACATGATGAGCTGCTCGCTTGGACATCCAAGAATTATGTAACTTGTACATATTATTATTTATTTGTAATTAATTAATCTGTGATTTGACATGCGAAAGAATTTCATGAAATCTACTTGCAGAATAAATTATTTCATTTCATTTCATTTCAAACCCGATAATGACACTTAAGGAATAGAGTGCACTTGTACACACTATAATATATTACAGTCGACAAGTTGGCTTTTAGGGCGTAGCATTCGTTTACTATGATAGTGTAGTGTTCGTTAGATAACTTTATTTCTTAATATTGACTTTATTATCTCTCCAGGCTCCTTGCCTGGAACTTCGGCCACATTCCCGCTTCTTTACGTTTTTCTGACAGTACCTGTTTACTTCTTTCTTATCTGTTGACCTAGGCTAAGGAGACGACAGCACACAGTCTACTAACATCCACATACACTACAGATAGCATTGTGAACAAATACGTTTGACTCAATGAAGATGAAATATCCTAACTCGTGAGACCGGGGATTGTATCCGCGACCTCAATGCATCTTATTTGCTCACTCGTGTCACCATCCACATGAATCAAGGATCAGATGTTTTATTCTCATAAGCCACAGGCGGCCTCCATCGGCAGGTACCGACACTAATAATCGTCTTTCATAGAGCTCGATTGCAATTAATATCTAAAAAAAAATTCTGGGGTTCAGTAACATTCAATCATACTCACCAGTATTCTGACGGGAGGGAACCGATTCAGCAGCTGATCGTCGGCCCAGTACGGCGACAGGTACGGGTCCCGCGGCACCGAGAATATGAACTCGTCGGACGGACTCCGCGCTATCAGAGCGTCCAGGTTCGACCGCACCGCTAGGCTGCAAGCATGAAAACATATTAGGTATACATACTAGCTGTGCCAGCGACTTCGTCTGCGTTTTCCCTGTTTTTTTTAGACATTTCCCATTGTTTCTTCGCTCCTATTGGCTCCGCAGCGTGATGTTATATAGCCTAGCCTTCCTCGATAAATGGTCTAATAATTTTTCAATTCGTACCAGTACTTCTTGGGATTAGCGCGTTCAAACAAACACGCTTCAGTTTTATAATATTAGTTGGTATAATATTTTTATAATAGACGACCAGGATGACCTCACTGTCCACATATGAGGTCAATAGGCACAATATACACTATTGAGCCTGTAGCATTCACCCTTTCACGCCCCTTCTTAAAAGCCCAAAAACTAGTTACTGATAAGTTAGTCTAATAATCTAACAATAATCTTTGTATCTAAATGTATGACTGTATTCGTCAATGTTAAGCTAGTGTAAAATATTTACGTCATTATTCATAGGCGAGAATAATAGACAATAAATACTACAATACTACTTTAATTTATACCACTACAAGTGTGAGTGTAGGTGATACAACAATTATGCGATCTACATTTTTTTTACTACATTTCATTTAGTACCTACTTAATGAACTAATATGTCAGTAAATCATGTAAAAATTAAAATAATCATGTAAGTTTTTATATTGTTCATGGAGATAGCTGTTCCATGAGTAGGCTTATAGGCTTCCATTGGGAGATAACAGGCTTCACTATGCATACCAATAATATCAATGGCTAGGCTAGACGGATACTAAAACTCACCTTGACAGAAAGTACCTTCACAGTCGAAAAAATAAGAATTTATTCAATGTTATGTATCGTATTATGAATTGTGTTTGTAACGTTAGAGTTTTGTTTTTATGATTGATTTAAATTTTATACTTTGTTATTCGGAATACGTACAGATAAAAAAATAAATGTATTTTGGTTAAGCATCTAGAATTGATGGTCGGTAAACTGATTTATAATTTACTTATATCGGCAATTGAACGTTAAGGGGCCAGAATTAGCGCTTTTATGTGGGTTCAGTTTTAGACAGGGTTTATGTACAAGGTAAATAAACTCACTCTTCCTGTGTTGGCCTCGATATAGTGTTGGAGCCGGTTATGTAGGCCAGCCGGGACGACATAGCGCCCATTATGCCTGTCGCCGCTTCACTGATTCTGGAACGTAACAATGATACATATTTATTTATACTTGGTTTTAACTACCTCTCTGTCCGCATGAAGTAGTTTACCGCGTAAAACGTAGCCTTTTAGAGAAGGCGGTAGATTATATCTATTCTCAGTCTCTACACTATCTGTGTACCAATTTCATTTGGATGTGATCAGTAGTTTTGGCGTGAAAGTGCAATTGACAGACACAGTTAGTTAATCTGTTTTTTTAAACATTTCACATATGAAAACAATGTGATAAGAACAATTTACTATAAAACATAGGTTGTACATAAAAATACACGCCTAGAATGTGGATATTTGGCTGCTTTACCGATATTTACTTCATGTATTTGTACATTATTATGACATACATACCTTGTTTTTATCCTCTTCTTGTGTTCTTTCGAGTCAAAGTCGTCTACTAAGGGCGGTTCTCCTACTAGGGTGCTGGAGTTTTCCGATTCCGCCTCCCTAAACATGTGGCATGCTGTCAGTTTGTTATCAATACTCTGAATAGTTATTATGCTCGATACTATCGATATTTATCGAGTGCTATGGTTTGTTAGCTTCGTTAGGATCTTTTTATAAATTTACATGGATGTCCAATATACTTATTAATATTGGATTTAAGGTGATCTAAACAGTAAGGGTTATGATTGTTTTTGATATTACATGTTATTTCATTTTTAGTAGAGCAAAGTTTTAAAACCATACATATTAGCTGTGCCAGCGGTCCGCGTTTCTCCTCGTTTTTTTCTGCGAGATTCAGCGAGATGTTATATAACCTAAACGTCGATAAACGGACAACACAAAACATTGTATCAATTAGAACCAGTAGTTCCTGAGATCAGCGCGTTCAAGCAAGCAAAAAACTCTTCAGCTTTATAATATTAGTTTCACAGATTAGCGCGTTCAAGCAAACAAACAAACAAACTCTTCAACTTAACAATATTAGTATAGATGTAAGGTTAAAACCCATTACCTGAGGGAGTCGTCGCACCGGCGGTTGGGCTTGATGACGGGAATGCGGCGCCCCTCCGAGTCCGTGTCGCTGTCCAGCACATACCGCTCCAGGAAGTCCGACACGTACTGCTGGGACTTGTCCTCGGGCGGGGTGATGCCTGGGGGATAATGGTACTAGTTGTATTGGCGATAAGGTTGATTTTAGGTTGATTGGACTTTGTATTACAATGGAGAATGTCAATGATTTTAGGTAATTAAGTAGCTTTGAGGTCTTCTCTCGGGGACCATGGTTCAGTATACCATCTTTAACTCCCTCGTTGGTAGCAAGCGCTGCGTTAGGACCGAGTGGTCTCCGGTTCGAATCCGGGGTCGGGCAAAATTTGTGTGAGTTTTTCTGTGAAGAAATAACTCAGCCCGGAGTTAGGAAGTTGTCGGTTGGACGCCCGTGTCTCGGACAGCACGTTAAGCCGGTGGTCCTGCGCCCGATCTCTCATCGGTCATGTCGGATTGCCGTCTCACCGAACTATGAGAGTAAGGGAATTGAGAGTGCACTTGTGTTTGCGCGAACACTTGTGCACTATAATATGTCCTGCGCACTTGGCTGATCTTTATTATTCGCCGCCATGGCCGAAATCGGTCGGACGTCTTATAAGTATACTAGCTGTGCCAGCGACTTCGTTCGCGTTTCCCCCGTTTTTTACACATTTTCCATTGTATCTTTGCTCCTATTGGTCGCAGCGTGATGTTATATAGCCTAAAGCCTTCCTCGATAAATGGTCTATACAACACAAAAAGATTTTTTCAATTCGAACCAGTAGTTCCTAAGATTAGCGTGTTCAAACAAACAAACTCTTCAGCTTCATAATATAAGTATAGACTATCAATATCAGTAGGTGTCTTTCGGCTGACACGATGAATATCGGTGTCCATGACAATACAACACTTATGAGGGGGTACACCAGTGTGTATCATAAGTATTGTCATAGTTACCGGTAGCGGTGTGTTCGCTGGTGAGCGAGGCAGCACTGATGGTAGTGTCGGAGGAGCGGCGGCGCTCGCTGCCGGACTTGTGCGCCTGCAGCTCCGACAGCCCCGACGGGGACACCTCCTCGAACGACGACGGGCCCGAGCTGATGGGCTCTGCAACAGACCATCATCATAGAGGCTGGGACCTAGTTCACCACTGTGCATATGGTAATGTAAATGTAAAAACAAATTTAAAATAAAATTTAATTTGTTTTTGTGTAAGATTTTAGACTTTCGCGTTCCATTACACTAAATATTGCGCGCGAGTTCGCTCGCGACCACGATTGGTGTAACCCAATCGAAACGTCGGGCAGTAAGTAGCTATGTAATTTGCTACTCCTAATAACGCATAAAGACAAATATTTATTTGTT
This sequence comes from Maruca vitrata, assembly GCA_039566165.1. Lineage (NCBI taxonomy): Eukaryota > Metazoa > Arthropoda > Insecta > Lepidoptera > Crambidae > Maruca > Maruca vitrata. The sequence goes on from CM076926.1 coordinate 9,790,755, forward strand.
TTTGTGGTCAATAAATATTTTTTTATTATTATCATCAGCCCATACAGGTCCTTACTGCTGGGGCACGGGCCTACCTTTAACTAGGGCGGTTAAGGCGTCGACCACGCTGACCAAGTGTGGGTCGTTCGACTACACAACCTATTTCTTCGTAGGTGTGTAGATTTCCTTACGATTTTTTTCCTTCACCGTCACAAAAATATTTGTACCATAGCCAGGGTCACTGACTACTGTTCAGTATTAACCATTCTTAATTCCTTGTGAATAAGCTTATCGTTTGTAATCACTAGATGGCGTCATTGCACCGTTTTCAAAAAGGGGGGATTTTTAAAATGCCCTCCGTGGGAAATAGCCACCAACAATTAAGGCTGTAGTGTTACTATTGACGCCACTGTAGAATGACATTACAAAGAACCACTGGGCACAATCAAAACCCGAAATTAACTCGCATAGTCACAACCCACAAACTTTCAGCATTTCGAATATTCTTTACATGAACACCTTTAACTGGTTTCAATATAACAACAAGCTCATCAAAAGCAATCTGAAGTATTATCAAAAGTTATACTTTAGTGCAGAAATGTAATGTGAATCCAAAAATACTGTAGCATTCTCTATATTATAGAAGACATAGGTCTTACAGTATAATAAACCTTTTGAATTGAACAACGTAAAAATAGAATGTGCCAATTATAATTGTAGATAATTGATGTAGTCACAGACCATGGACGGATGAGTTGACTAAGACTCATCTAAAGTAGTTGTTGTGTTATCATTGTTCGTTAGATTAATTAATAATATTAATGAATATTTCACAACGTCACATACATCTGATCTGATCCCGTGGTCAGTAGCTTGAGCACTTTTATTACGGATATCAGAAACGACAGTAGATACACAAATAAACTTAAATATATAAAGAACACACCCAGACACGGAACAAAGACCGATGTTCATCATCACACAAATTATTTGTCCCGAGTGGGAACCGAACCCACGACTCTTGGAACCGCCAGCCAAGGTCACTAACCACTGTTCCACCGAGCCAGTCAAACACAGATTGAACATTAAAGACCTTACCTTGCGACGGGCTAACTTTCAAGAAACCATTGCTGTCTAGAGGCGTCGTGGCGTTTGATACGGTGTTGTGTTGGTTCCCTGTGTGTTTGTCGTCCCGTTTACTTGCGTTTGGACTTGCGTATGCTGAAATAGAAGTATATAATAATGTCATTACAAATACAGGTTGTTACAATTTTAAAGATCGTTTAAGAGTCAAACGGGTTCGAAGTTTTACATTTTTACAGATATTTATTTATTTATTTGGACATCCAGCAGCTTTTACATTTCAATCATATATCTAAATTAAACTTTATATTTAGAAAAACGGAAAAATATCAACTGCCTCACCGCATTTCTGTAATGAAATGTCTACGGTTGTCAATGTGTATCACAGATAGTAGATGGCGCCACCTGGTCATATACGGGAAAAATTCGACGGCTTCAATTAATAGCTGCTGGTCTGGTGTGATGGTAATGCACGCATGGGCGCGATTCCTAGAAGGACGGGTGTTCGAAACCCCGGGCCGCAGTGAGGCAGAATAATTATTTCCGTTTTTCTAAATACATATTAGAACAGCTAGTGCAAGCTTTAACACTTAAAATTTTTAAATTTATATTAAACCTTATGGATAAAGACATAGGTGTGAATATTTGTTTCACACTATAACATACGCTTCATAAGTAGGTATGTATCGATTATTGATGGTACCTACATTGAATAACCATAGTAAAAGTATAACTTGGGAATTTCCATATTATTGTGTAGTTATTATGCATTTCATGGTCTGACTCATGCATTGATTATAAGGCGCATCCATTTTTCTATTGTGAGCTCAGTTGACTTTCAAGGTTTCACGAGATAAACAGTTACCAAGGAATACAAAAATATAAATCTAAATTGCAGTGGCGAAGAGTCCATATAACCCGATTCCCATCGGCTTCCCTTCGAAAAATCGAATCCATGGGCCAAAGATATTTTTATTTGTTAAATTATCCATTTACTTCATTCAAATTGCTAAAATTGACAAAACGCCTACAAAATTTCATAGGCAATGCAAATAATGCCAAATAGAAGCCGATAAAATTCGGCTTACCTCTTCATACAAAAAAAACACCCTTATCACCCATACTGAGCATCTGTCCTTTTCATTTCTATGAACTAATCGTCATGCTTTGTCTCGTTTTAGCACGCGCAAATGTACTAGGAAATAACTCGATGTCCACCGGGTTGTGATAGAGATAGTTAATTAGAAAACCTACATGTGCAAGCGAGAAAGAACACTCGTGACGTAGATTCCCACAAACGTTTTTTAATACAATTCATTTATCCCATCAGGCAAAGGCATCTAGCCTGTACAGCCTAGTTCCGAATTACGGATACATTAATCCGTAATTTTTTTTCTGGCGCGTGATTAATTATTAACCGTGGCTTTTAGTTTTATATAGTGACTCTGGCCTTGAAAATATTGCTCACATATGAACACAAATCAAAGAAGACATGGCTCCAGCCGAAATATTTAACAATTTACTGTAGACTAGGCTGTACGGACTAGATCCCTTTGCCTGTCCTTGATGGAATTAATTAGACAAAAAAATAGTTTTACATATGGCGGATAGTGCGAATTGTTTGTAAACAACTTGTTTTGTTTTGTCGAATTTTATTTGTTGTGTTGCTGAAGTTTGTTGAATTTGTATTGTGTATTGTATGTTGTGGTGTCGTTGTCGTGTAGTTGTTCGTTCTTTAGAAATGGTTATCGAAAGATACTTCGTTCTCAAAAGTAAGTTTAGTAAACAATAAACATGATTAACTATAATTAGGCAACCCCAAATATGACCATTTGATAAACGCAAAAATGAATTTTTAAACGTTTCCATACATCAAATTTACGACAAGTATATGTGGATGACAGGCGCAGGTAAGTTAAATAAAATGTTTTGTTGTTTATGATTACTTCTTTGTTGGGAATAAAGTTCAGTTTGGAGTAGCACAGGTTTTACTGATATGTGTTAATGACCAATATGCTTGCAATGCTTAAACTCGGAATGCAGTTTTATAAATAATAACATTTGAACTATTAGTACATTAACATCAGTGTATATCGGTCATTATTTTGGTAAGTAGTTTTTATACTCCGGCTTCCCTTCTGAAAATATTCACCCTTCGCCACTGCTAAATTGTAAATGTTGGCGGGTATAAATATTTACCAATAAGATATAATTTTGGTATTCAAATGCTAACATCATGTTACTTAGTTGCAGGGGTTAAAAATATAAGAAAAAAATAGTCATCTAGTAGATTTTAATACACAAATCTACTTGCAGATTGTGATCAGAAACTTGAAGAGTCGTTTGTGTTATTTGTTTATATTGTGCGACACAAAACAAACTATTTTCTTCTTATTCTTTTCTTCTCTACTGGTCTATAAGACACTGCATCACGAATGCAAACACAGCAACCATTGATATACATTTCTGATGCCTTATACATATCGACATGAACATGAACAGGTCCGAGGCAGCCAGTAGCTAGGATACGAGCGTCACCGGCGATGTAAAGTATCCACCGACCTTTGAGGCACCTCATCATGAAGCCGAAGGGCAGCAGCGGGTCCATGAGGCACAGCAGCCGCGCCGGGCTCGGGATGAAGCTGACCAGTAGCGGCGCGTACGCCATGAACAGGCCCGACGGCTGTCGCAGACCAGTCGCGAGGATCTTCAGAGTGCACCCGGCTATGAGGTTAGCACCAGCGGAGTCGCCGGCGAATACTATCCGTTTACCTAGACGAAGAAAAAATTTATGTCAGACAGGCGTCAAATATAACATGTTGGACGGAAGAAATGTTTGGCGGAAAATCGGTCACAATCACTGCCATACAACTAACTGGGATGGGGCAACCAAAAAATTTGGATTGGGCCCCTGACATCCTCATACAATGCAGGCACTGGTGGCTCGGACCAAGAGGTTCAATTCCTCTTTTCTGCCCTGTGTCATTAAGGCATGGAATGCCCCTGCAGCTCATGTTTTCCCTCCCTCCTATGATCCCGGGCTCTTCAGGCGGGGCGTGAAACGGCATTTAAGCAGGCCTTTAGGGTGAGTGCGACCGGCTCAATGTGGTCTATTGTGCCTGGCGACCTCACTACCGCTTACCATCAGGTGGAGTGTGGTCATCTTGTTAGCTTATTATAAAAAAATAAACTCTCTCACACCGGTCAGTGCTGCGCCAACGCCAGTTGTCGAAGAGGAAAAGTCCGTTGCGAGCTCATCTCCCCATCAGGAATATCGTACCACACTCACATAAAACGAATCGCAGATAAACAGTAAGCCTCTTCGCATACGAGGCGTTGCGTACAAAGATAGTTCTTTGTTCGTTCGAGCGCATTCGATTATCTAAAAACGATTATTCTTTTGCGAAGGAAATAAGAAAGACGAATAAACAAAAAAAAAGTTGTGACACTTGAAAATAGGTTTTACACATTACTTGACACACATTTGGGTGATGATTGAATACATATGTCGATAGCGGCCACTGCCAATAACGTTTAATGGTGTTAGGGGTGAGAGACATCCGCTCCACCGCAAGTCGGGTGATGATGACGAGGCTACTTCAAGCCATTATCGTAAGTCAGTTAAGGAACAATAAAGTTTAATGGTGTCTTACCCGTAGTTCCAATTTCTTTGAAGTTGTTCAGCATCCAACAGTACGCGTAGAACACCTCTTCTAACGCCCTAGGGAACGGAGCTTGCGGCGCGAGACTGTAGTCTATCGACAGTATCGGCACGTTTAGTTTAGCCGCCCACTCTCTCAAGTACGTTTCGTGGGATTTTGAGCTTTGCGCCACGAATCCACCGCCGTGGCAGTGGAATACCACCCCATCGGCTGGAGGAAGTGTTGACGTTCCTTCGCCGGTCTAAAAAAGTTTCATTAATTTATACAATCTGTTTGTATGTGTTTTTATTAAAATATAGGTTTTTAAAAGATAATATAATATATTTTGATGATGTTGCGATTAGCTAATTAAATTTTACCATGTCTGATGTTATAAAAATGCGTATGTGAATGAATGCCTCCTGAAATTCGACACTTAATGTTATAAAATCATTAGACTCCACCTACTTGGTAACTCTCAGACCTGAATATTATAACGAATTACAGGTTAAGTCAGTATATTGTATCCTTCCCAAAAAACGCTCTAGAAAATGTTTGAAGTCATTCATTACATAAGGGCGAAAGTATGACTAAACTTGAACATAAAAGCATGACTACTACTTTTTATACATATTACTGTTTTAATTTATTTATAGGTAAATATTTCCGCTAAAGCTAGGCTAATCTACTTTCACGAGCAAAAAGGGTTTATTTAAAAAGCTACTTGATCTTTAAAAAATGTCAGTTTAAACACTAATCTCACTAGTTATTCATTCTACAATAAGTTTACTTACCATCCCCATCCTCTTATTGACACTAATCAATCTGACATTGAGTCCTTGCAGCCCTATGTGGACGGTAGGGGGCAGCACTGTGACTTCCTTGTCGTCTGTTGTCATGACTACGATAGGTTCGGGCGGGATTGTGATAAGCTTATTTACAGCTACCGTTGATGACATAAGACTCGGAACCCGTTTCATTATTTCTAGAAATACAATTTGCTTGTGTAATACATAAACGGATTATGGGGTTTAAAATGTGCCTGCAATTAACATTTCTTTGTTGAATTAGACAATTATGATATCTTGGTGTATTAGCACTTTACATTGATGATGTGTTGTTTAATGACCACAATAATAGACACCATTGTATATAGGTACATAAATACTACATAATTGCTTAATGCATACTATCTGTGAAATTGCACCAAAATAATGTCATGTAATTATTAGAATATTTATAAATCCATATTAGCACTTTATGAGATAGGTATTTAAAATTTAAGCAATGTGCCGATGAAATGTGCACAAAAGAATGTATTAAAATCAGAATGTGAACGAATGAACATACCACTTTCAGCCAAAAACCAAAAGGCTTTACAAAACTCAACGCTGGCCGACTGCGATATATTGACGATTCGCCTCGCTCTCATCTCAGGGTCGATCAGGTATTGTCCACCGGTCCATACTGAGCTAATCAGATTACCATGGCTGTAGTAAGCTTCGGAGAAACCCGCCATGCATATCGATATGCCTTTTAGGATACCTCGCATTGATGGTAGAAACTGCAAATAGTATACAAATTATATGAACCCCACATAATATGATAATAAAATAATAAACAAATTCCCCCCGGCATAAGAATAATATTTAATTAATTATATTTAGCTGTTATTCACATTGTTTTGGAATATTAGTGACAAACTATATGAATAAATAGCCATTGACGGTGTAGGCAAAGGAATATTACATGTAAAATTACATAATAACTGTAAATTGTTCATTAATCTTACTTGTAATAGTTGATATTCTAGATAAGAAGTGTTTTTTTTTTAATTTTTCTTTCAAAATTATTATGAGAAATTGTATAATTATTATTTATTGGTGGCAGACAAGAATGTAAGTGATTTACCATTTATCCTGTTTCTTAGTCATTGATAACACGTGTTTGATAATGTATAAACAATAAATTACATTAATTAGTCTTTATTGCATATAAATAGTTGTTATCTTTAAAAAATACGTAGTAGGTTATCGCTAGTTATTTATTGCTAATGGCACTAGTAGTAGTGTAGATTTACAATAAGTAGCATTTCTGTACATATACATAGATGCACAAATGAAATTAATCTAAGTAACGTATAAAAAGATATTTGTCCTAATACACTAAAACTTGACTGACCATCTGTTGTTTCATCTTTGCTTTGTATATTTTGATCTACAAATTATACAAAATTAACATAAAGATGTTATGTGGTCACATTTTTGTTTTTTAAATTATATGTTATAATATGAATAACCAAATTATCTTTGTTCTCTTAATGAAGATAATTCCTTCATATATCCTTCTGATATCTTAATACTATTCAATAAATGCGCTAATTTTGTTGTTACTACCTATTTCCATTGACTGAATTTAGGTAGATAAAAAAATTAATAAGATAGTGCCTTTGGATTTAAGTATTGTAAGAACAAATGTGATATGAACACCTGTGTTATATCCTGATACCAGTATCGCTGAGGCGACAATTAGATATCTTTTTAGTTTATCTATGGACAAGGTATGCCCAGACAATATGACCAGATTTTTCAAAAGTCTATAGTGGTATACTCACTTGGAAGCCAAGACATCTGCCATAGAAACAATACTGATTGATGGTGTCTGCTTGTGAGAACAGCTCCTCTGGTGAATGTGGCTCTGATGGAAAGAGGTCCCCTGAAGGTGCCCATGAGAGCAATGTGTGTAGGTGGTGGAGGCATGTTCCCAGTGACGCTAGGAGCTGACTGCAAGATTCTATCTCCCTACAGATTAAAAATATAATTGAGTAACTAAAATATCATAAGTCTGTCATCATAATTATGGGTCTAAATGCGATTGTAAGTTGCAGTATGATAGTTTTGCTTGACACTTGAACTTTAGACAAAGCAGTGAAAAATGGCAAATTATATATTTAAATAAGTATTTATGTCGAAACTTTATGACTGAAGGTTGCAGTCGCGTATTAGAGCACATATTAATTAAAAGCGCTTTACAGATTATGGATGTGTATTTTTTTGTGTAATTAAAAAAAGTATACTTACTTCACAAAGTAACCTTTTCTAAACAGAAGTGCATCTCTACCAGTACAGACTTGTCTACTGAGCTTCAGACCATGTAATACACAAGAGTCGACAACAGATACGAAACTGCGATATCCATTACCGGGTGATTTTGCATCGAAATCATACAGTGGTGCTACCTAAAACACATATAATAGACATGTTTATTAGTAGAAAACTCTATTATAGTAATCACAAAGACTTAAGACGTATTTTGGTAATTATATTTCTCTTTATTTATCATACACAAAGCCACTAGATGCTCATAAAAGAATGTAAAATAAAAAATTATAATTTAAAAAAAAATGTCTTGATGACTTGATAATTTAACTATATATAAACAGGCCTTTGATACCATAATCCTTACTAATATTATAAATGCGAAAGTAACTCTGTCTGTCTGTCTGTCTGTCTGTCTGTCTGTCTGTTACGCTTTCACGCATAAAGTACTGAACCGATTTAAACGAAATTTGGTACAAATATAGTCCAAAGCCTAGAAAAGGTTATAGGCTACTTTTTAACCGACTGCGCTATAAAGAAGTAATGTTTTACCCGTTAAACGTCACTACGCGGACGGAGTCGCGGGCGGAAAGCTTGTGACATAAAGAGACAATGTAATCATTGATTATCAATCCCTTTACAACAGAGCATGACTATAGTATGATAAAAACACATTAGAACATGGTCAAAGTTCAGTATTGCACACATGTTTAGATTCAACTTGAACAAAGTTCATCATCATTTAGATGAGTCTGTATATTAAGATAACAAGGTGTTGTTACTTTAACAATGGAGAAAAATATTGCATGATTGACTGAGTAATAAATAAGCAGAGAGCATTCCTTACTAATATTATAAATGCGAAAGTAACTCTGTCTGTGTGTCTGTCTGTTACGCTTTCACACATAGAATACTGTACTGTATTTAAATGAAATTTGGTACAGATATAGTCCCGAGCCTGAGAAAGGACATAGGAAAAGACAAACTTTTTAACTGTTTTCACTATAAAGAAGTAATGTTTTACCCATTAAACGCCTCTATGCGGACAAAGTCGCGGTGAAAGCTAGTACTAAATAAGCACCATTTACAAGAAATAATTTTATAGGTTGAAAAGATATTTTTTAATGTTAAATAAAATCTAATTTTGATCTTTATTATCAAATTAGAGTATGGTTCTAATAGAAGGATTAAGTAATTTTAACATTTTGAAAATAAAAAAATATTATTAATACAATGATATAATAAAATTTAATACTTTCATTTAAACCTGAAACATGCATTATTTACAAACATGTTTGACTATGTCAAAGCTGTTGGTAATTAAGAGTTAAAACAATAATTTAGTTAAAAATCATCAATATGAATACAGGATATAATCCAAGGTTGTTCAACTTTACTTATGGCATTCTTCCAACTTTCTTAATCAAATTGTACAAATAGCTCAACCAATAGAGATAGTGGAAAACCATAATATTGGAATAATAGGTATTTTACATAACCATACTATGATTGCTGCCAGACAGATTGTGAGAATGGTTTGTAAGACCTTGTATACAGTCATTATATTGTTTTAGAAGCAGCTGCCAATTTTTTATTTCAGTGATTGCCAGATGTTGAAAGGAAAAAGTAAATATACATACTTATCCTGATTGCTGCCCATTTAACAATATTTATTACACCAAAAATAGAAACATGGCATAAAAAGAAGTAGTACCAATGGATATACTCACTTCTGCAAATCACAGTAACATATTAAAAAAAAAGAGACTTTTTAAAGACAAATAATAGAACTTTAAGAGGGACTATAATAATTAATGTTTCAGTAAGTAAAATAGTTGACAAATTATTAAACATTTGAAATAATTTGGTTGGCATTGTACTTCTAACACTAATGTAGGTCACAAAACCATTCCAAAACAGAAAGTATGTCACTAACAGGTAGAATAATAAACAGGTTGACATAAAACATAGCATAACAATCACAAAACTTTACTGAACTTTAATCAAAACCACCATTATTTCACTTAATCTACAACATTTGAATGGATACTCTAGAAATGTATGGGAGCAGTTCATTAATTAACCTTGATGATCTAGATAATTATGGTGTCAAGCTTGTCAAGGTTCTAATAAGGCTATGTCGGCGACCCGCTTCCACCGACGATTTGCGGTCGTCGGCAGTCGTATAACAAGATAATTATACATTACATACCCTTCTCACATGATCCACAAGAGGCCAGACCGTGTCTATGTGGTCTATCAGGGTCATGAAGCCCTGGTACAGCCTCTGGCCGTTCTCGCTGTCGTCCGGCTGAAAGTATGTCGCGTTGTTCTGGCAGGAATCCTTCAGGGCCTCGTACATAGCAAACGTCGGGGGTGCACCATCCCCCGACTCTTCGCAGCAAAGAGAAGCTTTGGCGGGAGATTCGGTGAATGACATCTTTTTCCTGTACAAACTCCCCGTAGCCAAACGAAGCCCGTTACTGAACCACTTAAGCCTCATCTGCAAATATCTCAATATAAACATCTAACGCACTCATTTGGCACAAAATCGACAAAGGAAAAAAATATTTACAAAAATTCCCCGCCACAATTTTAACTATCATTGTACCATCATTTTAATTTTGATTCAAGAAAATATAACGCACAATAATAATCTAATGATAAAATTCACGTTTCCCTCGACTTGCAAAGATGAAGTTGAACATGAAAATAATGACAGCTGATTTGAAGATTGCCAGCTAAAACTATTTTAAAAGTATTGTTGTAACAGGTATACATTATCTAAATACTAGGTTATTTGTATGATTTTCTTTCGCTCTGAGTGTATCACAGCCTAAACCACAGACAATAAAGTAACCATTGCTAGCTGTCAGTGTCACTGAGACATTTTCGCTTTGACATGTTTTGACTGCATTGTTTTCTTAGGTTATCTTTAAACGAATTTTATTATAATGGAAGAATTATCAATGGAACAGTTACCAACAGCAGAGCCAAACATGGAAGTAGACGATAAGGAAGACGAAGATCAGTTAGAAAATACAGAAAACACCATAAATGATGTTGATTATACTTGTACCACCGAGCAAAATATTTATCAATATCCTGCGTTGTTTACCGGCAAAAGTCTGTTAGAACTGTGCAGTTCTTCGTGGTCTAGATCTAAAATAGCTAAAGAAGACATACAACCTTATTTAAGGGGATGTAAGTGGTCTCCGGACGGCACTTGCTGTTTAACTGCAGTCAACAGCGATGGAATGCACCTGCACGAGTTGCCAAGAGATCTGTACGCCGACGTCCCCTCGTCTGGGAGAACAATAGATATTTTGGACTCTGTAGTCCACGTGAAAGAGTCGGGTTTAGTGTACGACTTTTGTTGGTATCCTGGTATGAATAGTACAATTCCAGAAAGTTGTTGGTAAATATAGAAAGTTTATAGTGTAAATTGTCTTGTGGGACAGAATGTAAAATAGTTGTTTAACTCATTCTGTTTAATAATAAATAAATAAATAAATAAATAAATAAATATGTCTGCTAACAATATGATTCGAGCTTAGCTTTGTTGTTGAAATTGGGAGGTTTTGCTGAGTATATTTCCATTATTTACTTATTACTTGAAATTTAATTATACTTTTTTGTTTGTAGTTGGATTACTACTAAGCAAAATAGCCCTATTCAAATGTGGGATGCATTTGATGGCTCATTGAGGTGTTCCTACAGGGGATTCAATGCAGTTGATGAGATGGAACCAGCATTTTCTGTAACTTTTTCTTTAGATGGCACGAGAATAATTGCTGGATATAAAAAATGCTTACGCACCTTTGAAGTAGAGAGGTAAGATTGTATAAGATTTGAACTTAATGTTTACATTGCATTTACATTTAAAGTCTTAACAGTTTCCACATCCTTACTAATATTATAAATGCGAAAGTAACTCTGTCTGTCTGTCTGTCTGTCTGTCTGTCTGTCTGTCTGTTACGCTTTCACGCATAAAGTACTGAACCGATTTAAACGAAATTTGGTACAGATATAGTCCAGAGTCTAGAAACGGTTATAGGCTACTTTTTAACCGACTGCGCTATAAAGAAGTAATGTTTTAGCCGTTAAACATCTCTACGCGGACGAAGTCGTCACAGCCACTGGACGGATCGAGATGAAATTTAGCATGCAGGTAGATGTTATGACGTAGGCATCCGTCAGGACAGGATTTCCCGAAATTCCCACGGGAACGGGAAATAACGGGAAAATCCTTTTGTATGAAAAATACTAACCGCATAAGTTAGACGCTTGAAATTTGACATGCAGGTTAACCTTAATAAATTAAAAGCTTAGTTGCAACAGGATATTGTAAAATTCCCACGGGAACAGAGTAATAGGGAAAAAACTTTTGTATGAAAAAATCTAAACCGCGATATAGATAGACGATTGAGATTTGGCATGCAGGTACCCTAATGAACGTAAAGCTTACTTCCAACGCGATATTACAAAATTCTCATGGGAACGGGAGTTATTGGGAAATAACTTCTGTATGTAAAATCCCTTACGGGGTTGAAATATATTATATAGAGATAGAGATATACCCGAAGCGAAGCGAGGGCGGGTCGCTAGTGTTTAAATAATAAAATCTCATACCTTGGCTTATTTTAACTTTTCTCTTATGATATATATATATTGGTGTTGATTGAATTTTCTTATTTTCTAGGCCTGGTAGAGAATTTGTGGAGCACAAGATTGCAAGTCCAGCATCATGTTTTGCTACAAACAGTAACTTGATAGCAGTTGGCTCGTGGAATACAACAATCAATTTATATAATATTAATGACATGGGTGGTTATAAAAGTATAGGAAAAATGCATGGACATTCTGGTAAATTAATGATTTATTTATGATGATAAACATTTTTGTATCAATCAAAATAATTAAATACTATTATTTCCTGAATTTCCAGTAAAATGAAAGAAAATTATTTTCATATCTATAGATGGTTGTCATACATTTTCCTATGGATTTTGATTAACCAACTTGTAGGCCTTACCAAAATCCTAAAAAAAATATTGACCATCTCTAATATTTTTGGAATTGAATTATATTTTCTTAATTTTTTAAATGATTTTAACCACATTTTAGGAGGCATTACACACATGAAGTTCACAACAGATGGCTTGAAGCTGGTGTCAGGAGCACGAAAAGATCACCGATTACTTGTGTGGGACATTAGATACTACCGAAGACCTCTAAATATTCTCAACAGGGCAGTGGACACAAACCAAAGAGTATACTTTGATGTATCTCCATGTGGAAAATATCTGGTTTCCGGAGGGACCGATGGAATTCTAAAGGTGTGGGATGTTGATAGAGTTGACTGGAAGTCAAGTCTTGATGTTACAGAAGATGGATCTGATAATGTCACCTACAAGGTATGTTTTTGATGTGTCTTCTTTGTTGTATTGATTGACATTGTAATGATTTTTTTATGCAATTCAGTATTAGTATTAAGTAATTCAGTATTTTATTAACTAATAAATTATTAGACTTGATTTTGTAAGTAACAACTGCTCATGTAGTAAAATCAAATAAAATTTACAATCGACCTAATAGTAACAGAGCCCACGACCAAAACCATGTCTCATAGCAATACGGCAAAAACCCTATAAAATCTTTAGATTGTATGATTCTGAACCCGACTAGGTATATAGTAACGGTCGAAAGTGTAGCAACTGCGTGGGAGGCCATTTCTGCTGTGTCAAAAAAAAAAGGCAGTCGGTATTATAGCAATACGTCTGATAGAGATAATGTACATAGATTTTATAATTGTATTACGAAAAAGTTTGTTTTCAGACATTTTGTGCGTAGCACATAGCCTGAGCGCATTTTTGAAAATGTCAACAAATTTAGCCGACCTGTATCATAGCAATACGGATAATTTTTTTTTAACTTTTCGTTTTGCTGCCTTGATTACCAAAAACCTGTTTTCAGACACTTTAAGTGTAGCATATGGAGTATATGCTAAAACGAAAATAACAAGTGTGCTTTAAATAAAACCAAAACTATCAAATCAATCAGTATTTAATTTCAACAGCCTCATCGCTTGTTACGCCCCTGCCCCTTTCTTACTATTATTCATTGGTTTCATTCAAGATACCTCAATACGATTCTTAAATGATATCTGAGTATCGAAAAGTTGTCTGATAGAAAAGATGCTACACTTCATTTGTCTGATATAAATTTTTTGCACATGTGGACAACTTATTCTATCATGTCTAGCAATTTTCAGACATATTGCTATGATACCGATCGGTAAAATTTGTTAACATTTTCAAAACGGTCTCAAAATTTTATGCGTCCACATTTCCGTCTGAAAATTGTTTTGTTCGCATCAAATAACCAAAATTTACTAATAAAAAAGATTTTCAGACGTATTGCTATGAGACATTTTTTTGTCTCATTTTTAATCTTTTTAAGTGATTTTACGGGTTTGCGCTACACCACTAACGTCTGAAAAATATGTTTCCGGTATCTCAGAATCATCATTTAACTACAGTCTGCAAATCAGACATATTGCTATGATGCAGTTCGGTAAAATTCTTTGACAATTTTGAAAATTCGGTCAGATCAAACGCTACGCGGAAAATGTCTGATATTGGTATTTTCGAGTTCAGAATAATCTTATCTATCGATTTGATGCGGTTTTGGCCGTATTGCTATGAGACAAAAATTTTGGTCGTGGGCTCTGTTACTATAAGTTATTATCAGATTCAGCATAATCCCACTCCAAGGTTTTACATGTCCCTTTAAATTTTATCATTCATTATTATTTATGATGCCTTATTTTCTAGTTCCCGTTACATAACGACTGCTGCAACAGTGTCTCTATACACCCTTTGAGACCAATACTGGCCACAGGTTCAGGCCAGTATCATATGAAGGATCCTATAGCTCTATTGGATGAAGATGGTGAATGTAATTATGACAATAGTGATGTGAACAATAAAAAGCTGGAAATGGATAATGTAATATGTGGTAATGGAAATGATATGAAGTACTCAAGTGAATCTGAAAACAGTTTAGTGTTTTGGTGGATTGGGGAATTGTTGGACTCAAGCTAATGTAAGCAAAAATGAATAAAATTTTATATTTATTTAATAATAAAAATGTAGTTTTCTCTAAACCATGTAAATAAAATTCAATATGGTAGAATTAGTGATCGATCGCCATTTGTATGGTATATCATCAGGCCATATGCATCCCCACCACTTTTGGAGGTCTTTACCTACCCTAAACTAGTGTGATCAGGTTTTAGTCAACCATCCTGGCCAAGTGTAGATTGGCCTACCTCACAAAACCATAAAATTTCTTCGTAGGTGTTCCAGTCTCCTCACAATTGCATTTTATGTGTACCTACTTATAACTGTTATTGTTATGTTGATAAAAGGTAAGAGTCGGTACCCCTGTGTCCATTTTGAAGAACCCGCTAAAGATTTCGCCTCACAGCATGACCTATGGTAACACATATATCACTTCCGTAACTTCTCAACCGAGTTCCTTAATTTGGGATACCGGAAAACGGACCCCAACAGGATCGCAAGCGTAACTAATCCGGGTACCCATAGATCGATTGCCTATTTGATGTATCAATTTAGAAGACCCTTTGTTGGATGTATTGTATCTACTGACCCTTTAGGATTCCGGTAAGTTGCTAGGTAGTTACCTATATTATACATAAACTATATAATATCTACTTATATATTGTAGGTATGTATATGTATCATTGCAAATCTTATTTCAATATTTAAGAGTGTTTTGAATAGTGTCTTCTCGCCCGGTTTTATTGCCACTTCCATTGAAGCTGTTTAGGGGGGTACATAAAATCTTTATTCCGAGAACAAAAGGTTTCATTCTGCAACATTTTCATAAATAAGTGGTATAATAATACTTAGGTACTATCTAAACCGCGATATAGATAGACGATTGAGATTTGGCATGCAGGTACCCTAATGAACGTTAAGCTTACTTCCAACGCGATATTACAAAATTCCCATGGGAACGGGAGTTATTGGGAAATAACTTCTGTATGTAAAATCCCTTACGGGGTTGAAATATATTATGTAGAGATAGAGATATACCCGAAGCGAAGCGAGGGCGGGTCGCTAGTATTTTATAAATCTTAACACTTTTTTTGGTTTCTGTCTTTACTGGTGGCGTATTTTGTAGTTATTATGGAAATATACTCATATTTTAATGCGACACTAATAAGTAGACAGTGTTCAATTGTAGACGTTGTAGTTATTCGTCCACATAATAGGTAACTCGAACGCACAATAGGTAAACGGAACACATAATAGGTAAACGTTAGGTAATGTAAGTTTATGTTTAGAGGTGAGAGCCATCCACTCCCCCGCATGATGACGATGCTACTCCATCATCATTAAGTTAAAGATTCTGATGCATTTTCACTAACTTTAATGTTAACTGCATCAATTATGTCTGAAATATGGAAATATTTAATGCCAATGTTCCTGAACTTCTTTTCAAAAAGTTGAACGATTTCGTTAGAACAATAGCGGACCGTCTGCATTGTTCGCGCCGTGCGGATATCCGCAATTTTGGTATCACTTTCCTTTTTGCATTCTTGTGTCCTCATCGTCTGTAGAATGCATCCTTATTTTTTGTAGCTATGAGTTCCGATGACTGTACGACTCTATTAGCTTTTATATGAAAAGAAGTCGGAGAAACAGATATTTGTCAGCCCATGGCTTTAATAATGGCTCGAATAAAGGGATACAACCATTTCCTTGAACATGTTTTTCCTCAAACAATAACTTTCCCTTTGAACACACCCACATTAAACAATCATACACTACACCCACATAACAATTTTACTTAAATTGTGGTTTACAAGTTCCGGAATAACCAAGTCATGTTTACATCTATTTTGGATCAATCATACAACCCTTCTTGATTTGGAACCATTCGGTGAAATTTGCCCTTACCTACCCAGTTCAAGTTTCTGGCTCGGTTGCCCGACCAAACAACTACGACATCCCACAACTCACAATTTGATTATTTCAAAGGCTAACTAGCTCACCTAATACGGGGCCAATTTTAGGCTCGACTGGGTCCCCATTTAAGCCGGGATATGGGAGATACGATTCTGTAATCGTGTCTCGGAGTCCTCAAAAGAGGTCGATTTAACTACAGCCGTAACGAAGTTCACCGGCTAGAGTATTAAATTAGAATCATCCGACACCCCGGGATGCTTGTCCAACTTTTGAGGAGCAGTTTAATATGTAAATAGCCCATTAGGCTCAGACGTAAATAAAACAAAAACTGGCTGACAAACGCTCAGCGAAAGGTAACTTTGTTCAAGTTGATAATATTTTATCGCGAGGCTGTTGAATTCGCAGAGCGGAATTCGGCAGAAGTGGGTCAAATAAATACTAAGAAATAGCTAGACGCACCTATCTTTAGTTGAGAGATACTTGTGTCTTGGGCCAACGTTTTCGTACCAATCTACTAAACTTTGAGAGCACTTCGTTGGAGTTAAAATAGTTCATGTATGTAAAGCGGTATTGACCTCCATTTGGGCACTTACTTGGTAATAATTTGTTGGTAAGGGAGCTTGCGACCGTTACCAAGTGCCTCCTAAAACTCACGTTTGGTTTTAATCGCGCAAAACAAACTGGTAAATCGTTTGTGTCGTGGTTCGTAATTTGCCCAAATTCTGGAAAGTCCACCCTACTATTAAAGTAAACTGTAAAAATATGCGAATAATTATATAAAAATGAGAGTTAGTGATAAAAATGTAGTTTTTATCTCAAATTAGGCACCGTGCCAATGTCTCTACATTATGTTTGAAAATAGCCCTAAACACAATTATTTTAGAGATCTGTCTTTTTGAGCTTTTTGTACCTAAAAATAGAGGATAGTTTTAGGTATTCAAAACCTTAAAAGTGGGTAGGTACTATACTATTATTGCTCGTACGTAGCTAATTGCAAACAGTTCATGTCGTCATTGTAACTACACATCGGCGTGACTCCTAAGAGAGTTGCAAGATTCAGATTATAAATTTAGCGAAGGTGTCTGCGCGTATTGCGAAGCCGCAAATCCCTGCAGCACTCAAGTCACATACGCCACTCCTGTCCGGGGTTATTTATTACTTTCAGCGACTTAGCTGGAATTGCGACAAGGCGGCGAAGTCGCGCGCTCAGCGATACAATAACTAATCTTCAGACAGTGGTTCGCCAAGTTGGTTGTGACGTTCAAACCACGGCTTTCTGTGACGTATATTTTTACTGTGACGTGTTTTGATAATTCGTTTTTTTAGCGAAGTATATGGAGACGGGTCTGACTAAAACCTACCTACAGTAGATTCCGTAGTCTAGTTCTAATATTGTAGACAGATTATTAGATAAACTATAACTTTGATATTAACACAAACAAAACTAGAATGAAAGTTTCGTATTTATTTTGAATGGCTAAATGAAAAGCATGTTATGGAATATGGTTCACTTTCTGAGCATAGCATATGAAAAGCTTTTCCACACAAATAATATTGTCAAAAGTAAAACTTAATTCACTAAGGAATAAAATTATTATTATGAGACACGAGTATTGTTTAGTTTCTAATAGGAGGTACCTACTTGCACTAGGTACTCTATTAACATATTTCAACTAAGTTAACACGTGTATTCGAATCTAACCTACACGTGGTGTAGAACCAATTTATTTTGCAGTATAAGTTACCACAAAGAACAACGAATTAAATCAAGCCTTTAACACTGGAAATGTTATTACGTACGATAAGCATTAGACGTTAATTCCGCCCTTATTAATTGATAACAATCATATAACATGGTATGTAGTAAAACTTACCTGTTTACGTTCATTATGAAGTCGTTATGAATTATTCAGCTTCACTCATATTAAACTGGCCAAGTCTAAGGCTTATTGCAAATGAGCCGACGATTACTTACACCTATGTCCTGATTGTGGTGAGGCCAGTACCGCAGCTCGAGTGGCAACCGTGACAGGGCTTTAATAGTGTGGTAACTGTGGTCAGTGGCCTCCTCAATGCCTTCCTTATAATATCTAGGTACCTATACTGGCTTCTAACGAGTGACATCAATAAAAAGGAGCCAATTCGAATGTCCTTTTCGGTCTCTAGACTTTGTAGCAAGTTTTCCTGATATTTTGGGCGTGGAGACCTGGGTGAAATCCTTAGGGTGTCGTAAGTGGCCTATAAATAACCCTCAGAGGTATACGTATCTGTTAACTATCTATGCTCAACTTGCTTCTTTCTGGAAGAGGGAATGAATGAACTAAGTAGGTAAGTATACCAAACCTAGTTCATCCAACAAATATTATTTACTTAGCCATTGTGGTACCAATCCATACCATTACGAGTCTAGGTATATAAAATCTATGTACTAATTCAGTGGATATTAAATGGATAGGTAGGTATATAAAAATAGAAAACGCATCAGTAGTTGCGGTCTGGCCCATTTACGCGGCGCCTAAGTACCTATAACCTCCATTACGATGGTGTACAGCGATACAACATAAAACCACGAACGCTCGCTTTTAATTAAGGCTCGTTCCTGATAACAACTTATCTTGGAAATAATTTATAACTGCCAAAGCGTCGGGGCAGAGTTCACAGGCGTCTTAACCCACATAATTTAACAATTGGGAAATTTAAGAGAGTATTTACGATGTCGCTCAATCAATCATGAACTCAAAACGTCGTCTTGTAAGATCTGTTAAGCGAAACATATATGCAAATCATTTTTACTTGTCGGATTAATTTGAATTTAGTTTTTCAATTCCATATCGACTAATGATCGACATATGTCGAAATGTGTAGACCACATTTCACAGTTTCCTGTATTGTATCCGGAAGCGGCGGGTACGAGATCTTACTAGCGTATATAGGTATGTGAAAAAAGCTAAACATGTATCTACAAAAATCTTATAATATTTTGCTCGCTTCGTTCCTAAACATGCACGCTTGTAATAATTTATACCTTTATCTAATGGACGGACGCTGTTTGAATATCTATGCGGAAATTTATGATCGCATGTTGTATGTTGTATCGGTTGTAAAAGAAAAGTATTGTGAAAGACTGGGACGGCGGCCACGTAAATACCACTCGTATAGTTCAGGTACTACCTAAATGGTTGTTACAAAAGTTGAAAACTGCAGCGTGTCTCGAAACTACTCGTAATGGCTACGAAAACAAAAGAAAGTTGTTTAAAAGTGCGATTGCTACTATCGTTTTGGGTGCAGACATCCAGTGGCTTGGTCGTGACTAGATGTTGAATTTATGATTACGATATAATAAACTTAGTAAATAAGTAAAGCATAGCTCAGATTTAAAAAAAATACGCCCGTGCTGAAATGGTTGTCAAAACTAAACCTCATAAATGAAAGAAGGTATGTACAGAAGTGAGATATTATACACAGGTTATTTACTGCAACTTGTTAGATTGTTAATATTAACAAAAAGTTCGTTCGTGTACCAACTCCCTTACACATAAATAAAGTCTTGTTTCCTAGAAAGTGCTGGCAACTTAATAAAGTGGCAAATTTTTAAGGCTGCTTTCTCGTTCGACGTAAGAAACCATAACAAACTTGCATCTAATAAATTCCGGGAAATTGAAACTAATAAATTCTAAATGTCAAACAATGTTTACGGTTCGTAGTAACTTACTACTCTTAGAATAATTCAATTATGTTTGTTTCAAATGATTCTCAGAATGATTAAATTTATTCAAAATTAGACTTCACTACTGTGTTTCTTAAGAATAATGGATGTCTGCTTGTCTTCTACCTAAGAAATATACTGTCTATATACTGAACAAAATTTTGATTAAACTTAAGTTTAGGTTATTATCAGTCGAACATGAGAATTAAACACATATATAGGCATACTTTTGTACCCGAATATACGACGGTAAGGTAACTAAGTTGGGGGAATAAACCGTTATAATAATAATCTATAAGTATTAAACCAAATCTAGAATTACCCTACTGACTTACTAGAATTTTAATTATGTAATAGGAAAATATTTCAGGATACGCGTCTAATTAAAATCTGTAATGTGAAATAAGGCTTAACTTACAACCTACCTTAGGCTTGTTTATTTAACAAAGTAAAAGTAGGTACTCTTCGAAGGTAGTCAAATAAACTTTTTTATTCCTGTAACCGTTGGTAAATTCTCCACAGAAGAAAGCAATATACAAAGAAATAACATATATGTAATTACATATCATATGAAAGTAAATAGAAACTTAAATAAAAGATAATGTAAAGTAACAACCTTCAATATTTGTACAACAGGCCCACAATATTACAACTGTTGCGGGAACGGGGTACGTTAAATTCAAGATACGCCAAAAGTCACCAAAAGACAATAAATTTATTTATCGACAAACAATTACACAATTAAACACTTAAAAACACAATTAAAAACACTTAATTACAACACTAAACACGGAACACTAAATTACACTAAAGCACTGAATCACACTAAAACACTGAATTTCACTGACTATTCGCAGGTAACGCACTCGATCACTTCTAGTTCGCAGGAGACTGATTCGCTTCGCTTTCCAAATCGGAACTGTCCCGTCGCGTCGTGCATCCCGCTTTTATACCCAGTGAGGACGCAGCTCTTCGCGTGGCGTCGAGAATATTCGATCGAAGATCGAAATTTCTAGAACTCGCTGGAGCTCGCTACGACCGACCAGAGTGTGTGACGTAGTATCGTGCAAGCGAATATAGACCTTATCCATACGTGGATAAGACTAATTTCACTTGCACGGTCTCTCAAGGTCGTAATATTATTATTACTTTAGAACACTCTAGAGCTCGCTACAACCTACCAGAGTGTGTAGCGTAGTATCGTGCAAGCGAATATAGACCTTATCTATACGACGATAAGACTAATTCCGCTTGCACGGTCTCTCGTGGTCGTAACATTATCCCCCTCTTAGTCATGCTCGTCCCGAGCATCATTTGACCCATGGTAACGAGCCAATCGATCAATGTGAACAATTTTCGGCTTGCCTCGTGTCCCTTGTTTGATCCGATAGGTTAAGTCGTTCAGCCTAGTGATGATCTTGTATGGTCCTTCCCACCTTGGCTGGAACTTCGGTGTTTTGCCCTTCTTCCTGAGTGGGTTGTGTAACCAAACCAGACGCCCTTCATTGAAACCGTCGGTGTTGGCTTTGCGGTCGTAACGGGTTTTCATTCTTTCGCTGGATTTTAGACTGCAGTCTCTGACGAGAGCATGTACTTCATCCAGGCGCTTCTGTAGGTCAGCCGCATATTCGGTTACTGGTTTCGGAGCTTCTGGCGGTGTCCCAGTCAACGCGTCTACCGGAAGCCGCATTTCTCTACCGAAGTTTACCATTGCTGGTGTTGCGCTGGTGCTATCGTGGATCGCAGATCGGTAGGACAGCAAGAAAAGCGGTATGTACTGGTCCCAGTCTCGTTGATGCTCGTCCACAACTTTGGCCAAGTGGTTTTCCAACGTTTGGTTGAATCTCTCGACCATGCCATCGGATTGCGGGTGTGCTGGTGTAGTACGGGTCTTATGCATACCCAACAGTTGACAGACCTCCTGGAACAGTGCTGACTCAAAGTTTCTTCCTTGGTCAGAATGTATCTCAAGAGGCACACCAAATCGGCAAATTACCTCGTGGACTAACTTCTTGGCGACCGTCTTTGCTTCTTGATTAGGCGTAGCGAAGACTTCAGGCCACTTTGTGAAGTAATCTTGGACCACAATGATGTACTTGTTTCCCTCATCGGATTCTGGAAAGGGGCCAGCTACATCTACTGCGATTCTTTCCCATGGAGCGCCGACGTTGTACAGCTTGAGTTTGCCCTTACTTCTGGTTTGTGGGCCCTTTACTGATGCGCAAGTCGTACATTTCTTGCACCAGTCTTCGACATCCTCCCGACAGTGTATCCAGTAGAACCTCTGTCTCAGCTTCTCTAGGGTCTTCTTCACGCCTAAATGTCCCCCGGATACCCCATCGTGTATGTACCTCAGTAGCGAAACAACTTGTTTACGGGGTACAATCAGCTGTAGTGTCGTTTGATCCCCTTTTGGTGTTTCCCATTTCCTGAAGAGTACTCCATCCTTAATCTCCAAACTGTCCCATTGTGCCCAGTAACTTTTCGTGATGGGGCTTGATGATGCTACATGGCTCCAAGAAGGTTTCTGACCTACCTCTTTCCATTCAAATATTTTCCTCAGGTCACTATCCTCTTTTTGAGCCTTTTTGATAGCGTCTTCGCTCCATTCATTATCAAGTCCCTGGGTGGTAATCATCCGGACTTCTTCTTTAGTCTCTGTCTTAGAACAATGACTGCAGGCGACAGGACAAGGTCTTCTTGATAGGGCATCGGCATTCAAATGCGTTCTACCACTCCGATGTTCTGTCGTGAAGTTGTACTCCTGTAGTTGCTCTAGCCACCGCGCCACTTGTCCTTCAGGGTTCTTAAACTGCAAGAGCCATTTTAACGCAGCATGATCTGTCCGCAGGGTAAACTGTCTACCAACGAGGTACTTGTTGAAATGCTGTAGAGTCTTTACTACTGCCAACAGTTCCTTACGAGTCACACAGTAGTTCCTTTCAGGTTTTGAAAGTGACTTACTGAAATAGGCGATCACGACTTCCCGTTCACCTTGCTCTTGTGACAGAACTCCGCCTATGCCAGTATTGCTGGCATCAGTGTCCACGATAAACCTTCCTTCTCTGTTCGGGTAGCCAAGTATAGGACTGGTGCAGAGGTGTTCTTTTAATCTGATGAAAGCTTGATCACATTCCGAGTCCCAGGCGAATACTCGTTTATCTTCCGTGAGCCGATGAAGAGGTTTCGCTATATCAGAGAAGTTCTTTACAAAGCGCCGGTAGTATGCGCATAAACCCAAAAATGATCTCACGTCGGTCTTGTTAGCTGGTATAGGCCATTCTTGAACAGCTTTTATCTTCTCTGGGTCAGTCCTTACACCTTTCGATGAAATAATGTGGCCTAAGTAGGCGACTTCCTCCTTGAAAAACGTGCATTTCTTTGGGCTGAGTCTCAAGTTTGCTTCTCGTATTCTGGTGAAAACCTTCCTCAGGTTACTGACATGCTCTGTGAAATTTCGACCCATGACAATGATGTCATCCAGATAGACCAGGCATGCATCACCCAAAAGTCCAACCAGTACCCTTTCCATCAACCGCTCGAATGTCGCCGGAGCGTTGCAAAGACCAAAGGGCATGACGTTGAACTGCCACAATCCATTCCTAGTTCCGGTCGTAAATGCCGTCTTCTCTTTGTCTTCTGGATGGATGTCTACTTGCCAGTAACCACTCTTAAGGTCCACTGTTGAGAACCACTTCATTCCGCTCAACATGTCCAGTGTGTCGTCTATACGGGGCAGAGGGTAGCTGTCCTTCTTCGTTGCATTATTCAACAACCGGTAGTCCACACAAAACCTGGTGCTGCCGTCCTTCTTCTTAACCAGGACTACTGGCGAAGACCACGGGCTAGTTGAAGGTTCTATGATGCGGTTCTTCTGCATCTCGGCAACCATGTCTGCTACCTCCTTCTCTTTAGCAAATGGAAGGCGTCTAGGCCGCTGCTTTATTGGTGGCGCGTCTCCCGTGTCTATTCTGTGTTTAACGAGACCTGTCCTTCCCAAATCATGCTCACCCTTCGAAAATATGTCGTTGAAATCGAGTAACAACCTTTTGGCTTGGTGAAGTTCCCGCTCAGAGAGCTTGTCCTTACAATTTGCTAGAAGCGGAGTGACGTCATCTCGTTGACAGGATTCCGGTTCCCGGGCCCTTTTCAGCCTTCTGATGGATTGACCTGCATCGCACCGTCCGATGACACAGTTTCTTCGTAGCTGCACTTCATCTCCGCTAAGATTGATGACTCGCACCAGCGCTCCTTTTCCGGTCATTGCCAGAGTTCTTGCTGTGATCCAACTCGGATGGTCGCCGCAGTTTTCTATGACGACGCTTCGCCCTTGACACGCAGTGTAAGGGAATCTAACTTTGACCAGAGTTTCAGATCTCGGCGGTAGGGTCGTATTTTCCAGGCAGTAAACTGCGCATGATCTCGCTCCCTCTAGGAATACTTCTTGATCGGGAAAACTAAGTACTCCTTTAGCGACGTCTACCACACACTTCTGGTCTCTTAAAAAGTCCAATCCGATGATGCAATCGTCCGTGATGTCTGCTACGAGTACACCGTATTCAAAGGTCTGTTCTCCAATGGTTAGCTTCGCCATCGTCTCACCGAAGACGGTAACTGGCTGGCCTGTTGCTGTTTGAAGCTGAACGGATGGTCTCTGATTCCACACAATAGTCCTTTTCAATAGCTCCGGACGCACTATTGTTCTTGAAGCACCGGTGTCAATAGTAAAATGACACGTTACGCTGTTCAGCTGTCCAACCACTGTAAGGTTGTTCCCATTACCAATCTGTGAAACAGTGACGGTAGGGGCTCGATGTTGACCAGCCAGCGCCCGCCCCACGGCCCTGGCTCCTTCTAGTTTAACGACAGCTCTTCTGCATCCACCTGTGTAGAGGACGCTACTGTCGTTCTACGTGGCCATCTTCGCTTGGGGCAACTACTCCGAATATGGCCCCTCTCGCCGCAGCCATAGCACATCGGACCCAAAGAAGGTTTTTCCTTCACGACAACCTCCCGAAGTCGTTGAGTTCTAGCGTCTTGACGCACGGCTTCCACCTCCAAAGCATGGGCTAGAGCTTCCTGTAAGGTCTGATGATGGCTCAGTTTTACGGTATGTCTGACGTCTGCATCTCTAATTCCATCACAGAAAGCTTGCGGGATCATTGATTCCACCATTGTAGGGCATGACACGTAGGCACGTCTGACTAGCCTTTCGATTTCCGTTGCCCATTGCTGCAGACTCTCACCAGGCTTCTGCTGTCGGTCGCGGAGTTGTGCTCTATACGCGTGTTCCAGGTGTTTGTCGCTGTACCTGCCCTCTAATGCTCTTTGGAGAGCACCTAAAGTTCTGTTATCCGAAGGCAGGTTTTCCAACGTGAGCAGGGCATCTCCACGAAGAGCCAGAGTCAGAGCTATCATGGACTCTTCCTCGTTCCACCCCTTTCCTTTCGCCACCGTCTCGAACTGGTACCAAAATGCTGCCCAAGACGTCGTTCCATCGAAGTGGGGTACTTCGATTTTCGGAGAATCCGACACTACCGTAGCACCCCGGGTCCCCACTCTTGCCATTTTGGTATGCAGCTGTCGCATCTCAGCATCCACCTGGCTCAATCGATCCTCGTGTTGGGTGAATCGATCTTCATGTTGGATGAATCGATCTTCATGTTGGGTGAATCGATCTTCATGTTGGATGAGACGGTCTTCGTGTTGGGTGAGTCGATCTTCGTGTTGGGTCTTGACGCTTAGCACATCATCCTTGAGAGCATCAATCTGCTTTTCTAATACTTCGTGCTTCTTCTCAATAGCCCCCAACAAACTCTTGCTTAGCTCTTCCTGGCGAAGATCTTGCTTTTCCTGGCGAAGGGCTTGTTCTTCCCTCAGTTTAGCGAATTGTGCTTCCTGAAGTCGGGCTAGCTCCTCCTGGCGGCGTGCTTGCTCGCGGGCTTGCTCCTCCTGGCGGCTGGCTTGCTCCTCCTGGCGACGGGCTAGCTCCTCCTGGCGGCGGGCTTGCTCACGGGCTTGCTCCTCCTGGCGACGGGCTTGCTCCTCCTGGCGACGGGCTTGCTCCTCCTGACGGCTGGCTTGTGTCTGCAGCATTTTAAATAAGTCTGCAAGCTCCACAGGCCCAATTGATGTTTGAATTGATCCCTCCGTTGAAGTGCCTTCACCCTCTTGCAGGGCCGCGGTTTGACTCCTTGTTACTCGACCCTCACTGTCTTCTCGTGGTGTAAGAGGCATCTTGAATCCCACTTCTGACACCAATTGTTGCGGGAACGGGGTACGTTAAATTCAAGATACGCCAAAAGTCACCAAAAGACAATTAATTTATTTATCGACAAACAATTACACAATTAAACACTTAAAAACACAATTAAAAACACTTAATTACAACACTAAACACGGAACACTAAATTACACTAAAGCACTGAATCACACTAAAACACTGAATTTCACTGACTATTCGCAGGTAACGCACTCGATCACTTCTAGTTCGCAGGAGACTGATTCGCTTCGCTTTCCAAATCGGAACTGTCCCGTCGCGTCGTGCATCCCGCTTTTATACCCAGTGAGGACGCAGCTCTTCGCGTGGCGTCGAGAATATTCGATCGAAGATCGAAATTTCTAGAACTCGCTGGAGCTCGCTACGACCGACCAGAGTGTGTGACGTAGTATCGTGCAAGCGAATATAGACCTTATCCATACGTGGATAAGACTAATTTCACTTGCACGGTCTCTCAAGGTCGTAATATTATTATTACTTTAGAACACTCTAGAGCTCGCTACAACCTACCAGAGTGTGTAGCGTAGTATCGTGCAAGCGAATATAGACCTTATCTATACGACGATAAGACTAATTCCGCTTGCACGGTCTCTCGTGGTCGTAACACAACCATCAGTCAAAAGTTCATAGACAGTACTAAATACTACCTACTACATACCAACTAAATATCCAATGATTTAATTTCGTACCTATATAATATTTCTGTAATTATTGTGCTGATAGCTATGTATTTTTATTTTCAAAAGTAATTTTCTTGAATTCATACTAACTATATAAAATAAGTGATTACCCTTTTTTTCCTAACTGACTTATGGCTTGGAGTAGCCTCGTCATCATCACCGGATTTGCGGGGGAGCGGATGGCTCTCACCCCTAAGATGGCTCTCACGGTGACATTCCCAACATTTCTGCTATGCGCGAAATAAAATATTTATTTATTTATTATTAGGACAGCCAACAAGAAAAACACTGGTACACATTCAAGGTCGAATGTGTGAAATATGTGTTTATTTTTGTATTTTTCAGTTAAACGGTAATAAAATTTATCATGAAATTATGTAGCACAAAATTGCTCAATGTCCTAGTATCTATAAAAAAATGCTTTTACACTTTATTCCTAAGAATCACCATTTCCGAGATATAGCGATGCAAAAAGTTGAAAACGTTCAACGATTTTGAAACGTTTCCAGACCCCAGTTTTCTCTATAACATTTCGGTTGCCTCTATAACAACAAGTACAAAAACAACATAAAATCTACATTTAAGGTCGCTTGTCATATAAAAACATTTTTTTTTGTTCGCTTTGGCCGGTGGTTTCCCCAGTAGACCAATTCCGGATGATACCTTTTCCACATGAAGAATACGTTTCTTGTATGGGAGCCCCCCCTTAAATCTTCATTTGGGGACTTTTGATTGACAGATTATTTGTAATAGTGTTCCCAACATTCATGCCAATTTTCAGCTTTGCGCGAATTAATGTAACCTCACCCCTATGCTAATTTGACTGGACTTTGAAGTGAATTATGTGTATGATTTTTCTATTTTGTCAGTATGCATTGAACAGCCTCCTAAAATATTCTTGGACCTAGGACACGAATAACCATTGGCTGTTTAGCAAAAGCACTAAAAAGGCAGATGTTTAATTTTACGCCATATACAACTTAACGTGGACGGAGTCGCGGGCGAAATGCTAGCTAGGTACTACATCTTTAATATACAGGGTGTCCCAAATAGTAGTGTCAAGCGGAAGTCCTGAGATAGAACACCCCGTGGGGCATCCGAAACACCCCCATGTATGTTCCGCGATTTTTTATAGTTTTCGAGTTATGATTAATTTTCTAAACTTTTGAGAATAATTGACCTAACCGACTAAAAATATTGTAAAGAAAAAAGTATTTGACTTTTTTGAGTAATTCTTTTTGCAAATAAATTTTCATTAGTTTTTCTTTAATGCCTTAAATATTTGTCTCCATAACTTAATGAAAGTGTACAAAATTATGGTACAAACTGAAAAATTATGTTCTGTAAATAATGTCTTACAATTTCAACGTTAAATTTAAAATATTAAGAGGTAGCTGCATAGCTCCTAAGTAATTTTAAAAACTGCGCCAGACTCCGCTTTCATAATCATCAATAAAAACTGGTACTTAATGGGCTACTTTTGCTGAAATCGGACTACAAAGACAGAGAGGTGGAAATATCATAAAATTAGCCATTTGATGAACAAGTATTATTTGGACATTTTATTATTTCGAAAGTAAGTCAGTTTGTTAAAAAACCAAAATTTAATACAGGAGCACTCAGATGCAAACACTTGGAAGCTTTGTTTTTGTTTAATTTAAGTTTCATTGCGCTAACACTGTTTTCACATGCAAAACGTATACCTTTGTTACGACGAACTTGACGAACTTTGCTTCCTTTACGGACTTTAATAAACTTTTACTTATAAACTTTTAACAATAAATAATCAAAAACAATAACTTTTTTTTTTCAATAAAGTTCCCATTTATAAACTTAATATTTTTTTAAGTATCACAAATTAAACTTTCAAGTGGTTATTTCTTTAAATTTCTGGTATAATTTTGATTTTTAACAATCTTAATAACTTTAGAAATAATAAAATGTCCAAATAAAAGTTCGTCGTAACAAAGGTATACGTATTGCATGTGAAAACAGTCTTAGCGCAATGAAACTTAAATTCAACAAAAACAAAGCTTCCAAATGTTTGCATCTGAGTGCTCCTGTATTAAATTTAGGTTTGTTAACAAACTGACTAACTTTCGAAATAATAAAATATCCAAATAATACTTGTTCATCAAATGGCTAATTTTATGATATTTCCACCTCTCTGTCTTTGTAGTCCGATTTCAGCAAAAGTAGCTCATTAAGTACCAGTTTTTATTAATGATTATGAAAGCTGAGAGTCTGGCGCAGTTTTTAAAATTACTTAGGTGCTATGCAGCTACCTCCTAATATTTTAAATTTAACGTTAAAATTATAAGACATTATTTACAGAACAAAATTTTTCAGTTTGCACCATAATTTTGTAAACTTCCATATAAGTTATGGAGACAAATATTTTAGGCATTAAAGCAAAACTTATGAAAATTGATTTGCAAAAAGAATTACTTAAAAAAGTCAAATACTTTTTTCTTCAGAATATTTTTAGTTGGTTAGGTCAATTATTCTCAAAAGTTTAGAAAATTAATCATAACTCGAAAACTATAAAAAATCGCGGAACATACATGGGGGTGTTTCGGATGCCCCACAGGGTGTTCTATCTCAGGACTTCCGCTTGACACTACTTTTTGGGACATCCTGTATAATTCTGATGTACGTGTGTATGTAATTGAACTCCTCATAAACGGCTTGACCGATTTAAATGAATTTTTCTGTATGCGTTTGAGTGGCGCCCTGGATGGTTTAGATTCACAAATCAGTCCAGCAGATGGCGCTGATTGCTTGAAAAAGAATGTGATCTAACGTTTTCGCTGAAATTTGATATCTGGGGGACGAGAAATCGATCTAGCTCAGTCTTATGTATGTATACGCGAAGCGAAGCGAGGACGGGTAACTATAGTAGAAAGCGTGATGGAAACAAAACAAAAAATTGGTTGTACTCATAAGCCTTTTGATATGGCGCGCGTGTATGATAATTAAGCCTATTGTTCTTAATTCTTTATTCAACAGTTCATGCTCTGAAATATGTGCTGCGAAATATTTTGGATTCGTCGTTGTAAATTTTTTGTATTGTTCAACTGAAACTTTAAATTGTCAATATGGAATACGGAGAGCTGAACGGAATACTGAATACATTGAAGGGCTCATGTAAAGTGATATGATTTGTGTCTGTTTTTATATTGTTTAAATGTCACAGCTATCCATTATAAAGCCATGCTGATTCTTATTGCATGCATGATATGTCTCCATTACATTTCTAATAGGATGTCGTCTATTTCATTTCAAGATTAAAAACTATTAAAAGAGACCTGATAATTTCCAAGAGAAAACGCAAAAGGTGTTATTTAGTTGGGTTGGCCCATTACAGTACTTTTAATACTTGTCTGAGAAAACTTTAAGAACTCTCATTTACCAGCAATACTGAATATTAATATAAACTCGGACGAAATATGATGTACTTTCTTAGCTTATTTAAATATATCCTATTAGGGATCCAACTTTAGCACTAATAAATCTCTAAAATGAACTTAGAATCTGGCTAGGCAGATAAGTAGGTTATTGCCTTAAGTTACAAAGTCTTCTTTGTTTAAAGTTTAGTCGTCTCTCAAAATCCATAGAGGGTTAGACTGGGTTTTGGAAGATAAAAGTATTCAAAACTGCATTAACTTGAACGATAATTTAAAAAAATACAATCATGTTCTAGTCGCTTATGTTTTTAAGAAAGTTATGGAATGTTACAAAAGTTATTTAAGATTAAGGGACACGTGGTTGTTTTTTAACTTATTCACTGAACTTTTGTAAGACTTGTCGTGAAATTAGCGCTCTTTAGAAACAAACTCAATTTGTAATGCTAGCACAGTCTTTCGTTGTATTTTGGTAAAAATATTTTGTTCTTCTCCAACTGTGTAAGTTGAATATTAATTTAGAGTTGTTAGATCAACCTAGACAATTTGTGTGTGTCTGATTTAATCTGCTTTATTCGCTATGTGCGGAGTGGGTGGTGGGGGACGGCAAATCGATCGAAGCGCACGATGTGTGACAGAAATGTGATATAATTCTGAGCTTTCATCAAAGAGAGTGTCAAATTGCTTTAATTTCATAAATTCCCTTGTATTTGTAAGTTGAATTACGTACGTTACGTAAAGTAAACGATGCAAATTCAATACTTTAATAATATTCATATTTTTTTGAAGTAAGAAAATCACTTGGTACTCACTTTATACAATTTTTATTTATTTTGTGTTGAAAAACTAGTCGAAAATCCTTATCAAAACATCTA
Organism: Maruca vitrata; assembly: GCA_039566165.1. Classification (NCBI taxonomy): domain Eukaryota; kingdom Metazoa; phylum Arthropoda; class Insecta; order Lepidoptera; family Crambidae; genus Maruca; species Maruca vitrata. The sequence goes on from CM076926.1 coordinate 9,822,500, forward strand.
GTTGCTAGGATATGACATATCAAAACATCTAGTTGCTATGATATGACAGATCTCAACTCCAGAATAGTTGTCGCCACTAGGGGCGCTATCATCGCGCACATAGCGAATAGGGAAAATTAAAAAGTCGGTAGAACATTTGATTTCTGATATTTTCTGAATATATCACCTCTTTGTGATTTTCTGATTTACATTTTACAGTCTGGTGTGAAGGTTGAAGTAGGTATTGATATTACGCTAGGATTGAAGTTATATAGATAAGATTACCCAGTGCTAAACCGCCTAAAATAACTTTGACGATATTAGTAATTCCAGTTTAAGCCTTCCTCTAGTTCATAAGCCTACATTTGGTATGCAGTTTACGTATCCATGTTTAGTGTATGTGTGTGTGTGTGTATACGAGTCTTAGGTACATGCGTGAGTGTTAAGGTATAATGTATTTACTACATGCCCAATCGAAGGAAATTTATATTAAAAAGGCTATTAGGTACTGTAGGTAGATACTAAATGCTAGAACTAGTTATTCAACCCCATTAATCTAGTACGTTGAAACCCACACATGTTCATACGGGTCTTAATTAATATAATTAATATTTTTCCAGTACAAGATTTGTAAGTCTGTCGCTGGATATTATCCATAAAATATTGATAAGGGCACGCAATAACTGAGCCATTCGGAGCCTAATTCAATATTTATTTCTATGTTGATTTAGGATTTGAAGTAAATAGTAAATAATATACCTAACCACAAAGATATGAGATATTAGTTTTGATAAACATCTGCATCGTAGTTCGTACAAAGATTTATAGTATGTTAAGCATGAAGTTGCTTGAGGCAGATTAGTTTGCAACGTCTAAGCAATGCATGAACTTACGTATAAACGGTTATGAAGCTTAGCATTTAACAGTTGTTGCATACGCTAAGAGCCGTGGGTTCAATTCCCACTCGGGACAGACATTTGTGTGAACGTAGCTGTTTAATTCGCGTTTGGGTATATTATTTATATATTTTAGTTAATTTGTGCCTATATATATGTATATCCGTGTTAACACAAGTGCTTAGGCTACTTCCACGGGACCCTATGTATGTGATGTTGGGTAAATAGTTTTTTAATAAAACTTATTTTACAGATTTAACTCGCGTTTATTGAGACTCTTTATATATTATTCAGGGACCCGTCGTTTCGACCTTTTTACAGCGTTCGTAGTCACGGGATATTAAGACGGGTGATTCTTTTACAAATTCTAATGTTCGCGCAAATAATAGACAATACTATGTATTTATTTATTTATTTGACAGGTTTAAAGCAGAGTTCGTACTAAATGGTCGGAGCGTGTTAGGTGGAATAAAACTATAGTGTATTTGCAACTATAGTAGAGCACTATATAGTTCTAGAAATATTCAGTAGGTAAAGTGCTACGGAAGCAGATAATGATGTTAAAGAAAAGAAGATAATATTCCAAGTGGGGACACTAGATATCTCTTCCAGCCTTAAATGGCCTCTTTAGATGGCTACAGTGGGTGTATTTATGACCATAATGTGTGCACTGCGCCTAAGCAGACTCTCACAAGCATGACTAAGTATGTGCTTTAGCCGTAAGAGTACTAAGTTAATTGACCTTTTTATACTACTTGTGTCTTGGTTTTCTTACAGCCAACTCAGATCCACGTAGATTCTCTCATTTCAATATGAATAAGTATCTAACTATTACATAAAAGGCTTGTACAGTGGCGTAACTATACCCGTTGAAGTCCGTGGCAAAATTCTTCAGATGGGGCCCCGTCCACACCACGTCCTTTTTTATCTTAATGTGTATGTGTTGGCAGTTGAGATTCTGCTATGACTGGGGGCCCCTACCGGGTCGGGGCCCGTGGCATTTTGCCGGTAGTTACGCCACTGGGCTTGTACGGAAAACAGAAGAAATTTAATTATTTACAGCAATGTCTTATGAAATAAAATCTTGATGAATTTGCACCGTTTCGGAAAAAGGCCTGAATACTCATACATGTTAGGCAATAAATGAAAAAAAGAACCGTTTGAAGGCTGCCATATCTAAATGTAAGTACATAATATATTAAAGGGACCCTTTTCTATCCTGCAGACATGTGATATAGTGAGTATTTGATTTCATATCGTTGTATATCGTCTATTTGACCCCGAGACGAGATCCCTTATCCCTTTTAGGCATTGAAGCGCACACACTCTGTGAGTATTACGCGTGAAAATTATATACTCCTTTTAAACTAAACTATTACTGAGAACTATCTAAAATAAGTAAGAAAAAAAAATGATTTTAACGACAAGATTTAAAATATGCTGTACAATTTCAACATGTTTCACGTTATTAATGAAACTTTTATAAAAAAAGGACGTGTGGCACTCGGGGACTGCCGCGGCTTAGCTATTGCATAGCATCGTCCGATATCGGAGCAGCTCGTCTCGATTCGTGCGAGTTTCGTAGAGTCGTACAATACGTCTAACCGCACGCACACAAACACCGTGCCGAAGTCTACCGAACTGAAACGACGTTAGACGATTGTGAGGTTTTTTTCGTTACGGAATTTCTTGGTTCGGTCGCCGCCCTCAAAGCCCGCGATAAAAGCTATGCAATAGCTTAAAAAAATATTACACAACACCACATAATTCATATATTTATTATCATTAACGTGTCAGTTATACATACATATATTCATTCTATTCTATATAATAAGTATATTTGCCCGTGACCGCTGTAAAGAGATCGAAACGTTGGGTATCTAAATATTATTTTAAGTATTGCAACACATGCGAGTTAAATCCTTAATCTTAGTTTTATTTAATAAATATTACACAACATCACTTACATTGATCGGATCCTGTGGTAAGTAGCTTAAGCACTTGTTTTACAGATATCAGAATCAACAGTGTATACCTACGCAAATACTTAAATATATTTAAAAATACACCCAGACGCGGAACAAACACCGATGTTCGTTACACAAATAAACTAATCAATTTTGTTACAATGGCAATAGACAGATACAAGTTTCAATAAAACAAAAAAAAAAATAAACCATAAACGACGAATCGTATATTCATAAAATACAGGTGAAGTTGTATAAGTATTAAGAAAAAATGTCAACAATATTAGGAGCCCGCATTTGTATCAAGAGGGCTCTTAAAAGAAAATTCGTTGCTTTTTCGTTCCTGCTATAAATTGCTTGCGTGAAAAGAAAAAGAAAATATCTCAGATTTACTGTCTAGAAAATTGCTAGGATTCCATTGTAACGACTTTTGCTTATAGCCTCGCGTACCTACTGGGCAAAGTGTTTAATATTAATTTTCGCAGATTTATTATGTAGAAAGTTGGTAAAATAAACAATAATGGCGCGTTGAATTCGCCGGTGAACGATGTTCTTTGCAGATGTACAAAGGAACCCGTCAGGAACTTCGACCAGTTCACGGAAAATGGTAACAGAGAAAAAGCAATTGTTGTTATGATTATACCTACGTTAAGTAAATTCCAAAAACTTAGATTATAAGTTGATATTATTTGGTATTTCCTATAAATTAGAGAAAGTTTTAAGGTTACCTAAATCTCAGTTTCGCCTATAGTTTTAAAATGTCAAATTGGCAATCGGTTCAAAGGTGTCAAAATATAGTGTACATAGAATCAGCGTAGAAAAAAATCAAAAAGTTAACGAAATTTGAAAATAATAAAATGTATGGGATGGACATTGGACGCGATAAATCACGTGGTCAATTTATTTATTTATTTTAATATCAATCACATACATTGTATTCTATTTTAACTTTGTTAAAGTTTTGATATTATTACTTTGTCTAAGCCCCCTGTTCGGGGGCTCTTATTCGGATCGTTTAGCTTTAATACCTTTAAAATAAACAAGATATATAATTAATTATTTTTATTTATTAGCTTATCATACCCAGTCAATCGGCTAATGGTCTCGCGCACGCCAATCCTGCATTCTTATCGTGATGGCTGTATCGTTTCTTATAGAAATCTGCGAAGAGGCAGATGAACAGGCCGAGGTTGGACAAGCCAATCCAGTAGGAGCTGGTGTGCATGGGGCAGTCGGACGAGTACGTCTGGACAACCACGTGACCGATCACCAACACGAATTGTATCTGAAATGAAATTGCATAAAATGAGGTATTGTGCGGTTTAAAAGAGACTGTGTGTGTGCCTGTTCACACCTAGCAATTATTTAATCGCGGCGAAATTGCGGCGATATCGCCTCGCCGATCGCCCAAAAACCGCTAGGTGTGAACACGCTGTGAGAGATAGTGACCTTAGGGGCGAGAGCCATCCGTTCCCCCGCAAGTCCAGTGATGATGACGAGGCTACTCCAAGCCTATCATCGTGTGTCAGTTAGGAAAAAGAAAAAAGGAAAAATAGCGTGTGCCTGAGAAAGAGAGAGGGAGAGATAAAAAGAGAAGAGTGTGTATGCATTTTGTTTAAAAACAATTAATGGGAAATCTCTATAGCAAACGCTTTCAAAAAGAGAACAAATAATTGGTAATATTTCGTACTTCTAACTGTTAGCAATATACGAACTCAGCAATTGCTCAATAGGTTACTATGTACTAGGTATATGGTTGATATTCTTGTTTTTTTTTATTAACACTAATGACAGTATGGTATTTTGAAGTCTTGTAAAGTCTATTAGAATATCTATTTATTTAGTAAGCTGTCTGGCCCTCCTTTAAGTATTTATGTAAAATCTGTAATAATAAACATTTGTCGGCTAGGTAGACATCTATGTTAGAATCTGTTTTACGTCGGGGACACAATATTTGCATATTATAAGTAGCTTAAGTACATAAATATTACTGTTTGGAGTAACTCCTTTGAAGTTGTGAAGTTTTCAAAGAACGCCGACTTTGCCGACAAAGATAAGCACTTTGGGATTGCCAAATGCCAAAAGTTGTTAGTATTCCAACAAGCGTCGCTTGCTGTGCTTTTCAACAAAAAATGTGTACTTCATAATATTTCAGCTCTCTCTCTCCTCTCTGAGAAAAAAACGACCGATTGAGAGATCGAGTTTCCTATAACCCAACGCCGTATTCCAATAAAATATAAAAAGTGGCAATTATAGTAGAGTAAGGACTTTATAGGCTTTACATAGGGCACTAAAATGCCGCGCCAGTAAAAATAAATAGGGATCTATTAAAATAAATAAATAAATATCTGGGACATTTCCAGACACGGTAATCTGACCCCAAACTAAGCAGAGCTTGTGCTATGGGCGTCAGAGACTGATATACATACATATATATTTATAAATACATAATCACACCCAGACACGGAACAAACACCGATGTTCATCACACAAATATTTGTCCCGAGTGGGAATCGAACCCACGACTCTCGGAACCGCCAGAGTTGAACGACAACTTATAATACTTAAGACTTAGAAGATTCTTCTTACCAATTGCATCATAGTCAGGTACTTCTTCCACCAGAGGAACCTGGCAAACTTGGGTCCTAAAGCCGCGATCCCATAGTACGTGTACATGAGCGTGTGTATAGCACAGTTCATGACCGCCATGAATGCCCAGTGGTCCGAGGGGTCGTACTTCAGGCAGCTCCAACTGATGGCCACCATAAACGCATGGTGGTACACGTGAAGGAACGTCACTTGGCTGTACTTCTTCCGGAGCACGAAGAATACAGTGTCGCACAGGTCTAAAATCTTGGTGGCCATGTATTTCCAGTAGAGAATTGCGATTGACTGAAAAATAGAGAGCTCTATTAAAGTTAGGTACTGAAAGACGGTAGGTACTGTTTTTAAAAATATACTCTTTTTTTTCATTTTGACGCCAATTATGTATTTGTTTTGTTTTAATGTGCAATAACTTTCTAGATGATGTTAATAGAGTAATTTATTTCGCCCGACTAGCATTTCTCAAAACTAATTTAGCCATTAGCTCTGACTAGTCAGACGTCAGCCCATTTTCTCAATAAAATTCTACTGATATAAAACAAATGCGATTTACAAAAATAACACTGTATTATGTTTCCAAAGGAGTTCGCAAGTGAAAAATCTAGAAATACGTTTAAGTTACTGATGGAAAAACAATCCGTATATCGATATTTAGTTTCTCAATACTCACATACAATGTCACCTCGTCATATTCACATTTTCTTGGGAATAGACCCTTATCAATAATGTAAGTGAAAAACTGAAAAGATTTTGTTACATTATTTTTAGAAGTTATTTATCGGCGCTATTTTCGATTTGTTTTTTCATTCGCTCAAACATCAAAGCTCTGGGTAAAATTTGTTGAACTTTCATATTATGTTAAGGCATACGTGGTTCACTCGAAAAGTAATAAATGGGACGAATTGAAACTTCTATACCTGTCAACACTTAGAGATTGGATTCTGTAAGTTATAAAGTTGAAATTTGGTAATATTTTATTACATTCCCAATATTAATTTTCTTGAAGATATTCGCATTCATTAGGTATTTCTCTGAAGAGCTCATTAAGAAATGCAAAAGTTTCAAACTAAAGCAATCACTTTTCTTCTGTTACAGAATATGAAATATATTTTATCGAATAGGTAGTTCAGAACTGGCATTTTTGCAGAGTATGGTATCATGTGTGTGAAGGATTGACTGTATGTATATAATAAAGGGTAATAGTATAAGATCCCGCTGCAAAATCACTACGTTCATACTGTGGTTAATGAAACTACATTTTTTCCATATTTACATGAATAGAATATACTTACAAGAAGCTGCCAATCGAAAAGTGCCCGCAAGTAATTTTATTTAATATAATGTTAATTAATTTTTGGAAAAAAAAATTCGTTCACTTATTTGCTTGATGAAATATCATCCATTTCAAAGCAGTGAACGTAAAAAGTAGGAAAACTATGGTTGCCGCTGCCCTTTTTGGCCGCAACCTCATCGCAACCAGGTATGAACAGGTATAACTTTGTAATACTTTTCGTTCATGACGTATATTGATAATTTTAATATGAAATGAAAGCTTATTTTTTTCTAAGTATGATATTATGAGGTTGCCTTTGGAAAAGTGACCGCAAATAGGAGTTGCCAGCTTTTAAAAATGCTAAAATAAAAATAAAAAAAAGTGAATGACAGTGAGCGCACAACGTTGCTTGCTAAAGAAGGATGGCGAATGCCAGCTGTATTCGTGTTCAAAGCTATTACGCAGGCGTCAACGAGAGATATGAACTGCAGTAGGAACTGAATGATCCATATTTATATCACAGTTACGTGTCCAACTTAACCTCCCATCGTGAAAATAAGTACAATTAGGTATATAACCAAAATAATACATCATGCATTTAAGGGCTATATACTTCAATACTTTTAGGCAGGATGGAGATTATTTCTGATCATCTGTATGAATGTTCGGCCTGCTGTATTCGCAAATGCACTAAGACATTGATATTTTCATTCTGTCTAAGTACCAGGTACTTATTTTCACGATGGGAGGTTAAGTTGGACACGTAACTGTGATATAAATATGGATCATTAAACGACTTGTTCCTACTGCAGTTCATTATTATCTCTCGTTGACGCCTGCGTAATAGCTTTGAACACGAATACTGCATTCGCCATCCTTGTTTAGCAAGCAACGTTGTGCGCTCACTGTCATTCACAATTTTTTTTATTTTAGCATTTTTAAAGCTGGCAACTCCTATTTGCGGTCACTTTTCGAGCAACCTCATAATATCATACTTAGAAAAAAATAAGCTTTCATTTCATATTAAAATTATCAATATACGTCATGAACGAAAAGTATTACAAAAGTTATACCTGTTCATACCTGGCTGCAATGAGGTTGCGGCCAAAAGTGGCACGGCAACCATAGTTTTCCCTACTTTTTACGTTCACTGCTTTGAAATGGATGATATTTCATCAAGCAAATAAGTGAACGAAATTTTTTTCCAAAAATTAATTAACATTATATTAAATAAAATTACTTGCGGGCACTTTTCGATTGGCAGCTTCTTGTAAGTATATTCTCCTATTCATGTAAATATGGAAAAATGTGAGTTTCATTAACCACAGTATGAACGTAGTGATTTTGCAGCGGCGATCTTATACTATAACTCTGCCTTGGTAACTTGAAGGACCTAGAAGTTAGATAAAGTAACTAGGTACTGTTACATGACATTACTTAGTACTACCTGGAAAAAAAGGTCATCGTACAAACCGTTGTAAGGTAACCGTACCTTATACGCTAGAATGCCAGAATTGATCACTTTAATCGTATTGTAAAATATGAGAAAGCCCTTTATTGGTAGAGGGTTGCGCCCTTCCATTACGTAAGGGCCGACTTTTAGTACAAAGACAAGATATGTTGCCAGGAGGAATACTATCTCGTTCGGATTCATCATGGGCCAATTATCCACGAATGATACTGCGAACAAATGAAAGATTTGACAAGATAAATGGAAATTAATAGTTATATCTCTTCTATCGATAAGCTAAGATTCTGAGTTAAATAGACTGACCAAAATACAAATTTAAAAAGTAAATGTTACGTATCTATCTGCATTACAATGTCAGTTTGGATCAAGCTGAAAATCCAATTTGTTCCATTGTTAGGCTGATGTTTGATTTCATCGCGTAGTTGACAATATTCTCCTGATCAAATACTTGCACACTTATATTTTACCATTATTCCTGATAAGTATTCAGAATATATCTGATGTTTCGTATAAATTGTTGTTATTATTTACCCTTTAGATCAAAGGAGTTCTTTGACAACGCGGGGCAATATCATTCAGAGTTGAAAACGCTTCTGGCTATATAGATGTTATGGGTTTTGCCAAAAGTGATTTGTGGCATTTGGATCAGATAAGGTTCAAACTGTATTAATTTATCATCAAGTTGACTGAATTCAATGGTTTTATCAAACGGAATCAACGCATTATTTTATCATTTATCAGTGGGTACTGGGTAGCGGGCGAAGAAATCCTGATTCACGCACATCAGAGAAGGCTAGATTTTATTTTTTTATTGACACTACTTTGGTCGATTTCGCAACAAAAAGCAACTGGTATTATGTAAATGTGTAAAATACTGTAAAATATGGTTTACAATTTTTTTTTATTACTTCTCGCGGACGGAAAGCTATTGACTTAACTTATAAATTTAATAAAGGAATGAATACGCTACGTAGTTGTGTGCAAATATTTTTGATGCTGACTGTACAGGATAAAAAGAAAGAAAAAATAGATTCACAAAATTTAAATTAAAAACCTTACAGTGTCCTCTAGGGAAGATCATACTTGAATGGAAGCACCAGCCCATGATATAAATTGGTTATAATTTATTGATTCTCAAATAAGTCCACTTTTTATGTCACTTTCGACAATATGTCGACTGACAGTAGCCGTCACAAAATAATGCAAAATAATCTGACGGGTAAAAGTTCCAAATGAAATAGTTTCAACAACAACACATACTATAAATATATTGGTTCAGATACAATGGAATCAAGTTGTATCACCAAGATATTCGATGCATAAATCCCGTTGCAAGCCATTAAACGTGTTAAATAACGATAAAGCATAATGTTTTTCGTTATTTATGTAACAAATAAAAATCAGTGCGGCTGTTTTCATTATATAAAATTTATTTTTATTTATCTATAGTCTCTTTCATTAAAAATGGGTGTTGTATACGAGAAACTAAAACATAACAAAATATGAATATAAATAAATTAAAGTTGATATAAATTTGTTTACAGTGGATCAGTTCGTTTTACATGGATTTGATTCATATTTGTGAGGCATGTTTCTCCCTACGAGTTAATATTTGCATCAGTTGAGTAAAAATTGAAGAGAGTGATATGGTGCCTACCTAACATCAGCCCATATTCTTCCCCTCGGGCTCGAGCCTACCCTAAACTAGGACGATCAGGCCTTAGTCAACCACGCTGGTCAGGTGCGGGTTAGTCGACTTACCTACCTATTACCTAAACTATATTCCAGTTTCATTATTAATTTCTGCGCAAAAAGGTAACACAAGCGTCTATGCACCCATATAAGCTTTCACGTCGACAATATTCGATTTTAAGGCCCGCCCACACGTCCGTCCGGTCTTCATAAAGTGTGTGGGGTGATACCGATTTGCTTTACACGACTCGTGCTTATGAGGCAATATTGATTGCCTGTTTTACGAGTCGCCTGAAATGACGCCGACACAATTTGTTGGTCCACCGACTTTAAACGAGAATTCTTTTTAGTGCCTTTGAGACCGTTTAAAAAGTGTCCCATTTCATCAATTTTACAAAGCGTTAAACTTATTTTGCTATTCATTTTTTTTTCCAGTTTAGCTATTTCTTTATATTTTATACTTTATTTTGACTGCCTCATCGCTCTATTAATGGTAGGTATAAAAAAGTTCGAGAGCTTTTTGTATAAAGTTATTTTAGTCTAAAGGCTAGTTGAAATTCGGGGAAGTCTAAAGTCTGCCCTTCTGTCCCAAATTTCATTTAAATCGTTTTAGTAGTTTTCACGTGAAAACGCAAGACAGACTGAGTTTCTTTCCCATTTAATAATGATTAAAGTTATTTTGATACGTCTTCAATTTTAGGTATTTAGAAAAGGAGTGCTAAACTGGTACATGCAGTAAGAAAAGTCTTACTGCTTTAAAGCCATCTTTTACTCCCAGTGAAAGGTTTGGCGCCATTGTTGACAGAATGCGATGGTTCGCATAAATCTAGCAATCATATCGTAATAAATAACACGCTTCCCAGGCAAACTTGTGGGTACAATAATGGAAAAGATATAGAATACGTGTGTATACATTGTTCGCACATTAAGCGTTCGTCGGGAATTTCTTACACACGTATTATTAATAATTATACGTGAAGCGTGAAGAACACATCGGAGAAGTAATTATTACGTCATCAACTCGGTTTTACCGCTTTGTACGAGGGCTTTTGTGGGAAATTACATTATTTTGCGCGTTGTGTGTACACGCCTTATTCGAGGGTTAGCACATGTGTAGGTAAACGTGCCGCAATTTCTATTAAGGGCATTGTTTTGCGCCATCGAATTCGCAGCATACAAGAGACACCTAAAGTTCTGCCGATAAAGTTACCGAAGATATTTGTCATTGCTTAAGTTCTTACACATACTTAGACTCGTTGTATACCTTCATTTATTGTAATGGAGCATGCGACGTCCTGGCACCCGTGTATTGATAATATAATTATAATTATATCATGTATGTATATTGTATATAATTAACGTCGATCTGATGCCGAGCCAAGTCTAGCACCAATCCAATCCAAGCACTTGTGTTACGAATATTAGATACAACAGTGATATTCACAAATATACTGGGGTGTGCATATTTATTTATTTATTTATTCAAAATCCACATCTCTTAAATAAAAATTACAGATAATCTTCTAAATCATAAAGCAAATGACGGATTTTATATACATAGTTTTAAATTATATTACAATCAGAGAAGGTGCAAAGTGCAGAATATAAAATTATTATATACACAGGCGAACAATTAAAATTAAATTAATTAAAAAATATAACTTATATAGTGCATATAATATACACATACACCCAGACCTTAAAAGATTAACAAATCTGCTCACAACACAAATCTTTGTCACCAATAGGAATGGAACCTAAGCGACCCTTGTACTACTAAATGCCCCATCAAGCCTTCTATTAATCTGCTGTCATGAATAACCACCATGAATTTCTCTGTATGTGGTGCTTACGAAAGCTGGCTAAGCTAATTAGTCCTGTGTCTGATCAGTTTCTTAACGAGTACACCTAGTCCGTTTAATCAGTAGTAGGTACCTACTTCGTACTTTGTATGTATCTAGGTGGGCTTTGCGTAGATGCGGAACTAATGTTTACCACAAGGCCTTAGTTAGATCTATAGATAAGATACTCAACTAAGTCGGTCATTTCTATTTTAGGAATGCCTAAGGAAACTGTTGATGGAAATTAGCTCGTGGGGGTAATTTGTCAGTAATTTGATATCTTAATTTGCGATAGGTTGCAGGCTCAATTAACAATTAGGTAACTTTATTTTTAGACGAATATCAGAGACATATAAAGAATCAAATATTAATAGAAACTAATAGAAAAAATCAACATGAAACTAAACAATATTACAGGTTTATCTCGAAATAATACGGTTCTCTACTACATCGTGCTACGAATAGCTACGAACTGCAGCATAGATGCTACGAGCTACAACAACCATTAAAAATCGTTACGATTCGACGGCTCGCAGTGGCACGTGTTTCAAACTTGAATGCCCACGAACAATGTGTTAAACGACGCTTGGAACGAAACGTCGACGAAATGGCGACGAAAATGTAAACGTCATCTCGAGGGTGCGATCGGTGTCAGGTCAAATGCAAGTGTACTACGAGAATACCATCATACTTTTTAGGTTTCTTAAACACTTTTCATAGAGGAAGATCCCAGAGCCGCCAGACATCACTTATTTTCTAATGGACAAAATATATACAATTGAGTAGTGGTGGGGTGTACTATCATCATATGACTAGTTGCTACCTTGACCAGACGGCCATTTTTCAGATATCAACCAATCCAGGTACATAGAAACACTGCTCACCACACTCAAATTCTGATGGCTGATTTTAACATATATTTCACACAATATCATTAAAAATCAGGTTTTATTACTCCCAGACACATGCGGTCGGCGGTTTTACCTTACAGACGCTTTAAAGCTATGAAAAAATTTTTACTTTTACTTAATTTTACTTATTTTGTGATGCTTGATTTTTATATATGTTATTCAAACAACTATTTTAAAACGTTTTGCAAACGGACAGACCGATCCAAGGGGCCAAACATTCACCAGACCCAACTTTTTAGATTTTTTTTTAAAAATTGAATTTAGTTAAGTTTTTCTAATAAAATAGTTTGTAAGGTACAATTCTATAATTATTGCGGTCAGATGAGCACTTTTTAGTTGTTTGAATAACATATATAAAAATCAAGCATCAGAAAATAAGTAAAAGTAAAATTTTTTTCATGGCTTTAAAGCGTCTGTAAGGTAAAACCGCCGACCGCATGTGTCTGGGAGTAATGAATCCTGATTTTTAATGATATTGTGTGAAATATATGTTAAAATCAGCCATCAGAATTTAAGTGAGGTGAGCAGTGTTTCTATGTACCTTGATTGGTTGATATCTGAAAAATGGCCGTCTGGTCAAGGTAGCAACTAGTCATATGATGATAGTACACCCCAACACTACTCAATCGTATATATTTTGTCCATTAGAAAATAAGTGATGTCTGGCAGCTCTGGGATCTTGGACCATCATAAAGAGGAGATGGAGACGGATTTAGGACATAGTCTCTTATCCTTAAAGGCAACAAAACAATGAACATCAGCTTTTTCTATGGTACTTTTGAAGGAGTATCCATAAATTCTAAGTACGATGACTACACATACGGTGAAAGTCTACTTTACTATATACAAACATGTCTTACTTTACTACTTCGAATAAATGTTAAGCTTCTTCTATGTTTTATTACTATGTTGAAGAAATTTTACTACATTTCATTTCACACTTTATCTATAGCCCCTTTTGACCGAGAAATGGATCAAATATTGTCCTAGAGATTAGCCGATAGGTCACGACTAAGAACGTTTCTTTCGCTATTCAAATTTATTACCTTTCGCTAAAAAAAATGAGACACAGTAGACTCCAGGCCTCAGGTAAAATTTAAATACAATGTGAAATTCCCTTTCTATTTTGATAGTTAAGTATAATATCTATCCTGAGCTTTTGGTAAGTAGCTACATAACCTTTAAGTTAATTATTGATTTTAAATATTTTATCAAAATGTATGTGACCTGGATGCGAGTGGCCGAAGATAGAGAGAAGTGGCGTGCATTTGGAGAGGCCTATGTCCAGCAGTGGACAAGTATGGGCTGATGATGATTATGATGATGATGATGATGATGTGACCTAGTTTTCCATCGCTTCATTATAAGTAAAAATATATTTAACACAAATTGTTTACAACAAAACGAACTCTCTTGCTTAACTAACGCTCTTGGTACAATAAATTCACTCTGCTGTGTAACATGTTCTGATTCTTTTAGTTCGTACTCGAAACAGGAAAACCACGCTATGAGAATATATTTTTTACGCAATGTATGAAAATGAACGCAAAGATACTGTCACCTCCGATCAGGCAGTCCCAATCAAACTTTCACTCGTTCTCTGAGAGGGCAACATGATTTATGGATAGTTCGTTACTCGCAGGAAACTTCCATTCTTTGCGCTCACGCTTGCGAACGGAGGATACCTATTATGGTGGGAAGGGTGAAAATAGTATAGGATATTATGGACATATATGTAGAAGAAAGCAAAATATATCTCTCTAAATAAATATCTGGGACATTTCCACACACGGTCATCTGACCCCCAAAGTAAGCAGAACTTATACTATGGGCGTCAGAGACTGATATACATACACATATATACTTATAAATACATAATCACATCCAGAACACACACCGATGTTCATCACACAAATATTTGTCCTGAGTGGGAATCGAACTCACTACTCTTGGAACCGCCAGTCAGGGTCACTAACCACTGTTTCACCGAGCCAATCGAAAAAAAGTAACAGAGTCGAAAAAATAAACTGCCCTTTCCTCATACATATGGTCCAAGTAGTCCATAAGGGCTGGAACCATATAGTTATAAACCTACTTGTGGCCCCGGCGAATTTCATGCGGCCAATATTATTTTTTTCTGATTGGGCAAGAACTAAAAGGGTTTAGACTACAACATGTGACTTACAACAATACGTACGTACAACGTTTCCATACGTACCAACAGGGGCAACCAAAAATATGACAATAAGGTTTGACAAAGAGTAGATACAGCAGTTTGTATGGGAAAATAAAATTGTTGTTTTTACTATTTTCCTCGATTTTTTCCATAATTTCACCATTTAAACCTTAGCTGGACTACGAAGATAATTTTAAAACCAAAATTAGCTAAATCGGTTGAGCCGTTCTCGAGTATTAGCGACTAACGAATAGCAATTCATATTTATTTATGTAGATAAATGGATAGGTAGATAATAGTCAATAATACCTTAAATTAGCGTGTAAGATACGATTTGTAATGTCCTATTATTTTTGACCATTGCGATTGGTCCAGATATAAGGCACAAAGTTTGTCCATATTATCCTTATAAAAATACATAATACGGGTGACGCCACCTTCGTAACGTATTTTAATATTATGTATATCGGATATCGTAGCACATCTATGGTAATTTTCGTAGCTGTTCGTAGCACGACGTGGCTTATGAATGTATGTCTTTTCTATAATGTATAAATGTAGCCATAACAGGGAATAATTTTATTTGTTCTTCATTGGTTACATATTTACAATGGTGGTAGGACAATGACCACACCGGAGTTGACTTTAGTTATCAACGGAAACGTGCTGGCTGGCAATGACGAGGCTTAAAAGGAAATTGGAAAATAAACCATTGCGTACACAACACAATACATTGAACAAAGAGGCTTACAGAAAGTAATAATGTAATAGGTATTGGTAGTGAATTTGTTTCTGGCGGCTAGGTGGCTGTATTGTTCGGAATGGTTTTGCTACAGGCTGAGACTACACCCCAAATAGCTATTGATAATATAAACAAATATTTCTGCACAGTAGGTAAACTTTTGGCCGACGATATTGATAACCGAGTTCATAAAATTAGTTCATGCACTTTAAACTGTAACAAATTGAAAAACCCTCTATTATCATCTTTTACTCTGTTTAACACTGACGTTGAGGAGGTACAAAATGTAATCATGAGCCTCAAAACAGAAAGCGCTCCGGGTTGTGATAATATCCCAACTGCTCTCTTAAAAGGAGCACTGGGAAATACTGCACCAATAATCACACACTTGGTTAATCTGTGTTTTGAGCAAGGAACATTTCCAATCGTTTTTAAGGAAGCCATCGTAACAGCAGTGCATAAGAGTGGAAATGAGGATATTTTGTCGAACTACAGGCCAATATCGGTGCTCTCTTCTTTATCTAAGATTCTAGAAAAATTGATCAACTCGAGATTGCAAAATTTTTTAAATAAATTTAGTTTATTGTCTTCATCTCAGTTTGGCTTTCGACGTGGCTTGTCAACAGAAGACGCTATTCTTTCACTTAGCTCTCATGTTGTTAGTGAGGTTGACAGAGACAGTAAGTGCCTTGCGATTTTTCTGGACTTAAAGAAGGCGTTCGACACTGTTTCTGTGGAAATTCTTCTTAAGAAGCTTGAAAATATTGGCATACGTGGAACGCCTCTGTCACTGTTCAGAGACTATCTGACTGGGCGAAAACAAAGGGTTAAAATGGCAGAATTTGTCAGCTCTGGGGAAGCTATATCATACGGTGTGCCACAAGGAAGTGTTCTTGGACCGACGCTGTTTTTGATCTACATTGACCAACTTAGTGGCATGCCTCTTGAGGGTGGTAAAGTTTTCTCTTACGCAGATGATACTGCTTTGGTATTTTCAGGCAAAACTTGGGAGGAGGTTCACAACGTGGCAGAACTAGGACTAAGAAGAGTAGCACTGTGGCTTGATATGAATTTGCTTACTTTGAATACTTTAAAAACTAATTATATTTGCTTTTCCAAAACTGCACGAGCACAGCCAAAATCTAACTTTAAAATAAAAATTCACAAATGCATAAACATCACGAATTCTGTTCACTGCTCTTGTGATACGATTGTTCAGGTTGAGCATACTAAATATTTGGTGTGTATCTCGATGAGAGACTGTCATGGCATATGCATATTGAATTAGTTATGAACAGAGTCAGGAAATTAATATGGACATTTAAAATTCTCAGACATGTTGCCACAAAGGATCTCCTAATTCAAATATATGTTGCACTGGCTCAATCTATTATATGTTATTGTCTCCCAGTCTGGGGTGGGGCCTCCAAAACGAAGTTTCTGGAGCTAGAAAGGGCTCAACGATCACTATTGAAGGTAATGTTCTTCAAGCCTTACAGATTTCCCACCGAAGAGCTATATCTGACATCAGGTATTCTGACTGTTAGAAAACTGTATGTTATGTACATCATCCTAAAAACGCATAAGTCTTTACCTTTTATTCGGACTGAAGGTAGAAGGCGAAGAAACGTTGCCCCTAAGGTCATTCCAAAAACTACGTTTGCTAAAAGACAATATTCAAGACAGTCATCTTACCTTTATAATAAAATAAATAACCTTTTAGATATTTACCCCGTTGCATTCCCTAAAAATTGTATATTCGAGTGGCTGAAAACGAAAAGTTATGATGACATTGAATGCTTGGTACAAACAATCATGAAATAAGAGCACATTATATACAATAACACTTACACACACACTCACACACAAACACACACACACGCGCACACACAAACACACACACACACACACACACACACACACACACACACACACACACACACACACACACACACACACACACACACACACACACACACACACACACGCACGCACATTCATACGCTCACAACGTAATACTAAGTTTTTCTAAAATGTCCTTACTTATGTATCTATCTGTATCGATAAAGAGAGCGGTCTCTCCTAACACAAGCAAATATTTGCTTAAAAGGAGATTCCATACAATGTAATACTATGTATACCTAAGTAACTGAAATAAATTATTTTGTATTTTGTATTGTATTTTTGTATTTTGTATTTGTATTGGTTTAGAATAAACTAATTTCATTTGCTATAATTGCCCGCAATTGGTATATAACTAGGTGTGACATATTGTAGCATGAATATTACTGATGTCTGATATTCGTTTTATCATTATAAGTTTGTCTATTTTATATCATATGAGTTCTAATGTATGAAATAAATGTGCTTTCTGAAATCTGCTCTGAAATAGAAGGATCAAAAAAAGTAATAATAGTATGTATGATGTTGCTTGATATTGATTTACAAAAATATCCCGTCTAGCCATTATAGGTACTGTCACTAAAACAATCTCAATCCGTAAAAATCACCTTTTAAATTCAAAATTTAAGACATCGGCACAGGCAAA
Organism: Maruca vitrata; assembly: GCA_039566165.1. Lineage (NCBI taxonomy): Eukaryota > Metazoa > Arthropoda > Insecta > Lepidoptera > Crambidae > Maruca > Maruca vitrata. The sequence goes on from CM076926.1 coordinate 9,840,600, forward strand.
CAACCAGTAAAAGGGCTTTGTTTATATTGCGGTCCCAAACCTGCGTCAATGTTATTTCAAATAGATGTTATGTACATAACATCGATAGAATAAGCTCTTTCCAGAAAGTCTGCACCCTTTTCTGAATATCATCGTAACGACAGTCAATATATAAAAAGTAAGATAAGACTTTTTTTATTCGACGCTCTTACGGTAAAGGAAATCATCGGGAGAAAACCTGTACCTGTGAAAAATTCTAACGTTGTGTGATGTCGAGCAAGCTGCACTTGGCCTAATCGGCTAAAATAAGGCCTAATAGCTAGGGTAGGCTCGAGCCTCTCGGAGGGGTTGTATATGGGCTAAATAATTAAAAAATTAAATATACAGCCACGGTGGCACGGTATTGTAAATAGAGCTAAATTAAAAGATACCTAATGTGAGCCTCGGTAGATAGACAAACTAATATACATAAAAGTACATACTGATTCAATTAGAAACATGACTTCCTTCATTAGCGCGACCGTCCGCACATAAACCCTTCAGCAGTTTTATTATATAACAGAGATTCCCTTATATTAATAATCCTATGGTGAACTCTATTAGTTTGTGTATATGGCTTATTTACATGCCGGCCTTTGAACAGGGCCGCGATATGTAGGGCAATGGGAGTTCACGGGTCATGGCTGGTATGGGATGACGGGATGAGTCAGAGTATGTGAAAACAGGGGTTCGATCACATATAGTTGTTCTGGTGGCAGAGCCCGGTGACGACACAGCGGCGCTGGCTTGAGTTACGTGATCGTATGGATAATTGTTTAAACATAAATGGCGCGATATGATTGGTCGATGGCGCATTGGATAGTGCCACTGTCTCTTGCGTTAAGAGTTGGATTGGATTCCCACTCGTGACAAATAATTTGGTGAGATGAAAATTGGTGTTTATTCCGTTCTGGGCAGGTTATTTATCTATAGAAATATTCGTATATTCCTTTGTTGTTTTTTATAACCGTAACACAAGTACTTTAGCTACTTAGCACGGAATCAGAACAAGTTTGTGATGTTGTGAGATATTTATCTATCTATACTATAATAAAAACGTAGAGGTAAAAATTCTTGTACTTTTTTGAAAAACGCAAAAAAAACGAGTCAGGGATATGTTTTGAGAGTAGTAGAACACATCCCCATACTCAAAAATTTTTTTTTTCTCTGTCTGTTGGTTTGTTTGTTTCGACTGACCGCCTAAACGGCTGAACCAATTTAAATGAAAGTTTGCACGAAGGTAACTTAAATTCCGGAAAAATACATGGGATACTTGAAATCACTGACAGTTAACTGGTTCCCGTGGGATATTAAAAAACCCAAATATTTGACTGATCTCTGAAACTGTTACACCGATTTAAATGAAATTTTGCATGGTGGTACCTTACATCCCCGGTCAAGATCTTAAATACTTTTAGTCACAGAAATTCCTGTAGGATCGTTAAAAATCTAACTTTATTAGATTACGTACAAAAATAGTAAAAGTATATCGACCAAAATCAACCTTCTGACTAGGGCTATACGGACTACTTTATTAAGAAAAACGTCATAGTAGGGGAGGTAAATAGCTGGATTTGCACTTACTTAAACGACATGGAATCTGAATCGAAAGATTACGCTAAATCAGAAAAAAGTTTATTACACTTTCTTTATAAGTGGGGGGTCAGCGATTAATACAAGGGGCTGCCTGGTAACAAGCGGTAGTAAGAAAAAAGTTATTTGATCGTGTCAGTCATTCAAAGTGCACGTTATATAATCCCTAAAAAAGTTTTAACGATTTGGATATGGCATAAAGTCATAATTAATGTTTGTGTCTGTTGAAAAACACAAAATCATAATCTTAAGATACTTTAGCGCGTTACAATTTTATGCAGAAGGTTCAAGTTGATATCAAAGTCCTCCTGTACAATAATCTGTAATTTTTTTTTCTTAACATGTATCATCTCACTGCTGGGCAAAGGTCTCCTTCAAAGCTGGGCAAAGGTCTCCTTCAAACCCATCCATTGCTCCCATCCAAGCCTAGGTCTTGCCAGTTCTTTGATACATGGACCAGATCTTCATACCACCTTTTCTTGGGTCTTCCTCTTCGGCGAAAATCGTCTTCAGGCACGCGAATTCTGGTCCATCTATTGTTCTTTATCCTGCAGACATTCCGCGCCCATTGCCACATCAGTTTTGACCAAAAACAACAGCAGTACGGGAGTGGATGGTGGTATATTTTATTTTATCTTTTTACCTAATATCTATGATACTCCGCTCTATAGCGCTTTGAAAAACCTTGAGTTTGGATTTCTGATTTTCGGTGAAGGACTAAGATTCTGCCCCATATGTTAGGATAGGCAGTATGAACATGTCGATGAGTTTGCGGTTCAGTGATATAAGAAGGTCACCCTTGATATACCCATTCATAGACCAGAAGCTTTTCCAGGCGTTGTCTGCTCTACGGAGTATTTCTTTGTCCTGCCTGTATTCGAAGGAGACTGCCTAGCCCTAGTTTATACTCCTCTACATATTGCTTTACCTGCCTGTTGACTGCTATACTATCATTGGTGCTGTTGGTCGCGACCTTGGTTTTGGGTCTATTCATCGTCAGTCTAATCTCAAAGCTTTCTGCGCTTAGTTGTTCGAGAATCAACTCAAGTTCTGTCGAGGTATACTACTTATTTGCGATGAGGAAAATGTCATCTGCTGGGCCAAAGTTTGTGAGTCATCTATCCCGTACACCAATTTCTTTAGTTGCCTATAATATCATAGTGACTTGAAGACTTCTTGAAGCGTGCTACTGAAAAGCTTAGGTGATAGGGAGACACCCTGTTTAACTATTTTTTTTTGTATTTTGAATGTCAGGCGTTCAGTGTGCAGTTTGATATCGGCTGTGCTTTGTTGGTAAATGATTTGGAGGAGTTTTATGTATGTGGTTTCGACGTTTTGCTGAAGAAGAGAAAGCTAATTGGGTTAATGTGGGAGACCAGGTAGAAAAGTTTATGAAATTCGCTACATTTCTCTTTTATCTGGTTTTCGGTATGGAGGTGGTCAGTTGTCCAATATTTGCTTACTGGCTTGCATTGTTGGTTTGATTTTTTTTTTTAATTGGTAGGCTGTTTGGTATTATCTGAATGTTCAAATAGAGGGATATCGCTATTCTAAGCATATAAAGGGGAAATTATAAACATTCACGTAAAATTGTTGGATATTATAAAATTCCATTTAAAAATCTTACAAGACAGAGTCTGTGTCTGATCAAGACTGCAAAACCCCCGTTGGGCTCCCCAACTATCACGTTTTTAGCTGGCAAGTCATGTCAAATATTGTCAGATTTGATATGAGTGTTTAGTTCTTCGTTAGTTCAAGAGATGTCACTATGCTCTATTACTTCGCAATATTGCTTCAAATACTAAAAGTAATTAAAAGTTTCCATTTCATTAAACTTACGATGATGAAACAATGAGATAATAACGATAAAAGTTATTATCTCATAGTTTCATTACGAATACAATACAATCTACAAAAGTGGCACATAACAAACTAGCAAAGCAAATACTAATATAATTCGTCACATGGCGACACACGTCCTTTATAGATACCTTAAAGCAGTGGATCGGTAGTTTGTATTTTTTACCTTTTGAAGTCATCCTGATATCAGTTTTGTGTACTATCTACATAGGTACAGTACACTGTTTGCAACTATTGAAACCTGTTTCTGTCAAATCAAATACATTTTAACGTGGTTTTATAGTTCTAAAATTTGAAAAATAATTTTGTGAGTCCTAGCTACCACTCTCCTCATTTGGCTAGAGCATTGCTTAGACAAAAAAAATTGGGCGAGTGAATCCTCTTTTAGTTGGCCGATTTGTAATGAAAAATTTTGTATGTTGTTTATCACCTATTAATCAGTAAACAATTTTAGGTTCTTTCCTGGGTATTAATCTAATCAATATCTAAGTTTAATTATATTTTATTTTCTAATAGTTTTTATAATTTATGTGGCTTTATTTATTTCACCTGTAATTACTTTAAAAAATGCTTCCTATAATCAAAATCCTGGCGAAAGTTACGATTCCACGCAGACGAAGTTGCGGGCACAGCTAGTTAACTAATATTATTGACTCATTTTGTAAAAGCCCGTGTTATTAAAAATAAAACGAATTAAAAAAAATCTCGTAGGTATTAATGTATGTATTGTAATAGTATAAAATTAGTAGATAGATACCCAGATAATTTAATGAAAACAATATCAAGTGTTGCATGAAACTTGTGAATAGGTATACTCAGAGTACTTGAGTAAAGGAGTAAACATTTTCATCTACCACTTAACAAACAAATAACGAAAGTTCTAAGAATTTCACACCTTATTTAATTTAATAAGGTGTCTTTACTTCAACACCGCCAAGCGCGGACTTAAAAATATAAAAGATGAAATTCACGATTTTGTCAGGAGTGATGCTCCAATGAATTTTCTGTCAATTCCAAGTTCATTCGGTGTAACAAAGTGTTGTTACCTACGCATTTAGAACTTGGTACTTAGTAAGGATTTTATTTTATACCGGCTGTGATGAAATTCAACCTGTGTTCATTGATAGGTTCTTTGAATGTGAAAGTAAGACGCTATTCACTTAATTGTCACACATTCTCATCTAATCCTGTTCTACTGACTAATGACACAAATGAAGGCATTAATGTTCTAGAAGTGCTAACACTAATAGGATAGATCTAGTATGTGTTACGCGGCAACTTAATTCGTGCCTTTGGATCTACCTAGTTTATAAAGGGAGTAGTAGATTGTGAAGTAATTATGCTATTTCTTTCCTTTGATTGTGGGTATTGAGTAAGTTAGCCTTTTATGTAGTGTGAGCGGAATTTCGTCAGGAATTCCGATATTAGAAGTAAAATAATAAAAGTACTTTAGAATAATAAACGATATTTTCATAAGCTAGTTTTTTTTGTTGACTAACTGTGCCCACCCTTACTTTGGTTGAATAATTTTGCCTACGCAACTAAATGTGAATGAGTAGATGAGAAAATCGTCACCTGATTTTGTGTATATTATTGCTACCTCGATTTTGTTTTGGGAAACCTTGGCTTGGGCATAATCGTACATTGACCCGATGTGAACTTTCCCACGATTTGTTTATTGGCGAAAAATTCGGGTGTAAAATATTGCAAAATTCAAGCCGGATGAGCAAAATGAAATTGTGATTGGATTTCAATCAGATTTTTTATTTCAATATAGTATTTGATGGCACCTTGACATTGGTTGAAAATAACTTTGGATGGCTACTATATTTATTCAGAACATACTATTGGACTGAAACCATAGGGTTTAAAGGTCCTAGCAAATCAGACTAGAAAAATAACAGACAAAAAGACTTTACCTACCATAATATAGCTGGAAAATACCTTGACATAACATACTTACCGACTCAGAAGGTAAACACTATCAGTTAACTTTAGGCTGGGTTCACATGATTGCCTGAAACATCCAACAGGGAGGTATAAGACCAAAGAATATTGTTTGCGCCCGGTACCACGTGGTCATGTAGACGATAATCACAGCTATCGCGTCCACATGAAAGAAGCCCTAAATCGAATCGTGTCTGAATCCACTATGCGCCCTCAATATCCTTTGCTTGAGAGGCACAAAAAAAGAGAGCCTGCGTCTGGCGGATTTCAGCTAATTGCTTATTGGTTCTAAGATCGCCATTACGATCGGGTAATTATGAGCGCATCTAGAGCGTAACAAAGGATGGGCCTGTCCGACCGTGCGACCTACATACTGGCTCCTGTTTACGTCAAACGACATATTTATAGAGCCTTCTTCGCTATCGGGGTTACGGCCAGGATATGGTGGCGGTGAACTTAATGGCAGCGTGTTGTGTCACTTATTTAGTAGCAACCGTGGTAGACGCACTAGATCTTTCATTGTCGGAAAAAGTGTCTTGAAAGAAACAAGCTTACGTATGAAATGTATGGGAAGTGATGGGCAGTATAATAATAATAATAATAACTTTATTTGCTAGAAATATGGTTACATACAGTTGTTACATTATACGTATACAGTGTTCAGCATATTTCACCAAGTTTGGCATGCAAAGAATTTACAAAATGAGAATAAATTCTCATCCAATGATGGCTCGTCGAGTGTGTGAAGCGTTTAGTATTGGATCCACCCTAAAAAGTGATAATTTGCATCATCAATGAAAATTATCAGTTTATCTTTAACGCTGAATGCGATGATCGATGACGATCGCAAATGATTTTCAGTAATGTTTTTATTCAGTTTTATTAGATTGGTACGGGGTAAGAGTTGAAGACATAAGTGTCGAATCTTTATTTGCAAGTTCGTTTTTAGAAATATATGAGTTAAGACGTTTTGATATGTATTCCGCTACAAATATACTAATATAATATAGCTGTCTACGGTATATTAGAATCCTTATTACTACCTTTTGTTTTACATAATTCAACACGAGTTCTACTTTCTTTGTAGAAGTTGTGATATCAAACAAAAACATGTCGTAAATCGAAAAAACAAGGGCAAATTTATAATCAAAAGCTATAAATAATGTGAACGAACCGATCCGTTTCCTAACTGTTCGTCATTGTTCTTATTTTAAAGTGAATAATGGGAAAGGTTTTTACATTTGTAACGTTATAAAGGTTTTAACGTTTATTAAAAAAGTTTATGACGATTTGGGAGCAGCGATTGCTTTGTGTTTATTTATTGGAAAAAAAAACAGAAAATCATTTGCGAAACAAAGCTTTTGATCAAATACAAGAAATAAGGCTAGGGACGCAAAGTTGTAAGAAAGTTTCTAAGTACCAGAAAAGCTCGTTAATTCGAGTTTCTTTCCTTACATTGTTTTCTAATTTTCCTTTTATAAATTAGGTCATATTTTATGTAAGAATAGATGTGAAAACGAGACCCACTTTGGAAATCGAACGAATGAAGAACTTTGTGAGCCAATAAAAAGAACCACTTTTACACTGCTTCGCTCTTGTCAGTGGAGCAATTTCCACTCTTTATTGGACTTTTCCAGCACCTTTGAGCTCATGCCAATTATTTGTCATATTATAAATGTGAGGTACATTGCAGTAGCTGCGCGTATATTGGAAATATCACTACATAGTGAAAAGCAAAGTCGCTTCCCTCGTGTGTCTGTATGTAAGTATGTATGCCTAAATCTTTAAATCTACGCAACGGATTTTAATGGGGGTTTTTTAATAGATAGAGGGAAGACGAAGGTTTTTATGTATTATATACCCGAAGCGAAGCTAGAGCAGGTCACTAGTACTTATATATAATAATACTAGTATAAATATTATTTAATGTTCTAGTTACTAATTGTATTTGTGTTTTGGTTTGGTACAAGTACCAGATTTTTTATTTGAATTATAAATACATCTCTTAGCAAATTATACAAGCGTGAACCTGTCATGCGAATTTAAGCGACATGATTTACGATTTTGTAATATAATTTCGGTGAAGGCACTTCGCGCTCCCATGTCGGAAGGCGCTTTAAAAAAGAATAAAAAACAGAAAATAATCGTTCAAAGAGCTTGCTCACGAGGATAAGGCGAAGACATCCATCATTCCTTTGTACCTTCACACATTTCGCGCCGCTGAACATAAGAACACGGAAAAATGCGAATACGTGTACCTACTACAATAGAACGTTTTCGACGAAGAATAACATGGCGGAAGCGAAGTAATGTAAGGCCGCGCTTAAAGGAATTCTCTTAAGTTTGAATGAATGCGAAATCTGGAGCTTTAAGCCCGGGTTTCGTGGGAGTTGATTTGGTGCGACGTCAAAGAGTTTATGAATGTCGCCCACACATTAAGACTTACGCGAAGTTTTGATGCAGTTCAGGTTAAAACAAGTTTTTCACTCGCTGTTGTGGGTTTATTTCTGAAAATTGTTCGGGTCCATCCATCTGCCTCATTCATCCTACATATAAAACTTTGAACCAATAAATCCAAAAAAACAATATTGCTAGGCCTAGAAAAACTGACATCAAAAATATAATCACCCTAAAAAAGAAACATAAGAATGTGTGAACCATTGTCCCGGTTTGAGAACGGCAATAACAGAACAAAAAATAGATTAACACTTAAGATTTAAAAGTCTGATTACACGTGGCAAAAGAAAAAGATTCAAGAAGGGGGGAATGACAACTGACAATTCAGCTAAATGGTTTTGGTATGTAAGTCAGTTTAACCTCCACCCGGTAAGTGACAAGCGAAAATCACCAATTCCAAAGAGACACATAAAGTGGATGTGTAATCTTATATTGAGCATTCTGGCTCACTATCTAAGATTCATGAATAACTATCGGGTGGCTAGACAAACAAAATGACAAGTGTTCTTTGTGGAAGGCCCCGCGGGCTTCACAGCGAACATAATTCGTATACCACAAAGTACCTTCATTTTGCCGAGGTATCTTAATACAAGACATATCATGAGATGCCTGATAACATTTTCGTGGGATATTTATATAGCCAACGCTGTATGAGGGATTATTTACATGTTGTATGTACCTATTTGCGTTTCCAAATAACATGAAATAACATTTTTCTTGGTTTTACCCCTTTTGACTATTATTGTGTCTGTTCGGCGACCGTTTTCGTAAACTCTTATTATTGTTAACATATTCTTTGATTATCTTAGTCAGTATGTTCTCGGTATTATAGTGGCATTCAAGTCGGCATTCTGAACGGGTGGTGTAACCATATCATTTCCGTATTGCAGATTTGTAAGTACACGACATGTATTGAAGATTTGTAAGGTATAATTTTTGATTTTGATTTAGTATTCTAAAAGCACTCGCCTCGTTTTAGCGTCCGTATATTTAATAGACTGTTAAAGAGGCTAATGTTAAACAATGTCCGGATTTATAGCCAAAGCGTAGATATAGCATAAGCATTGGAACCCGTAGCCTCTTCACCTGAAAAACGCGCACCATTTAACACAGCCTCATTACCAGAAAGCCCTTTATGTAACGTTAATATACGGCTTTTGCTTTGTCAAGGCTTTTAGGTTATATAGGAAACAAGCATTTTCGCCTGTGGTCACCAAAGCAGCGAAAACAGAAACCTTTAGTTGACATTACTTAGAAATAATTAATACCCAGAATATTCGTCGACGAAATATAAAAGGTGGATGTATATTAAGAAATAACAAACTGGGTATCTGGAAGCCATATTGATATATTAGCAACTAGGTTTCCGTTCGTGACATTCTTTGCGTTTAGTCGTTTGTCTCGTTAAACATTATTCCCTTATAGCGAATTCGGTTAAGAAGTTACCTATATCGATCTGGTATTTGCTGTGAAAACTCCACAAAAGGGCATACAAAGTTTCTTTCGCATTAGTAAGGAAGTAAGGATTGGATTGACAGTGATATTTACATATCGGAAGATCACTGAAATAATAATAAGTAGAACAACAACAGAAGTGTGTGTGTGAAACTAGTAGGTGACTACTTATCTTTAATAAGAGAACAATTCTTTACCACATAGTTCAATGCAAAAAGCCACAAAATCTGATAGAGCGATTTTTAGTATTATGTACCCCCATGTTTACCACGTAACACCTTGATTGTTACGCCACAGTTTCACCCGTGGTTTCACCGTCGTATTTGTTGTGAGCCTAATCTGCAGGAGTCCTTTATCTTTCCAGTCCACTTGTTATTGTGTTTGAATCCGGAGGCGACGACGAATCCCTCCACTGAATAATTTAGCCGCTTTTATCTTGTTCCTATCTATATTTTATTGAGGGCAATCGAGACTACCACGTACAGAAAAAAAGGCCCATCGATGCCAATTTCGAATATGATAACTAACTTACCGTCCGCGACTTTGACATTCATCGCACATAGCAGTAGTCTCTTAAAATGAAGTCGGTTAAAAAGTTGCCTTATTTCTTCCTCTCAGCTATGCGTGTACTGAACATTTAAATCGGTTAAGTAGTTTTAGCGTGAAAGCGCGACAGGCAGACAGAAATTGTAGTATTTAGATACGTATATACATACGTATTTACAAAAACGTGGCCGAGTTAACTGTTCTATTGCAGTAGCGCTACCATGAGTTTAAAAGTTACGGACTCGATATCGCCTACGTAAAAACTTATACAGCGCCCCCGGTGGTTACGCTAAGAACTAAAATCGGTCGTATGAAAAAAACAACTCGATAGGTTTTTAACGTACGTAAGTTTTCGATAGCCAACTCATGGTACCGCTACTGGTGTGGATTCTGCAAAGAATATTCCTTTCGTATACAAGGGCTTTAGTTTAGGTGCACAGCAACTTCTCCCAATATCAAATCATTCGACATTTGGGGTACACTCGTAGACTCGGGCCTATAATATTAAGTATTATATAGTCCCCTAGATATTATATTATTGTTACTTATTTACCCATATATAAAAATGGACAAATATATTGGAAGTTGATTATTATTCAGTGTGTAAGTTACTTAATCACATTAAGCTCAGACGTTAATTAGTCGCCAGAAGCCTGCTTTGTCGGCGTCAATTTAATTAAACAGAGGAAATTAATTAAGATGTTATTATGCTTCATGTTTATGTTTCAGCGGTGGATTGCAAAGGTTGTAAACAAATGCAGACACGTTTAGTATCGTTTTGAAACGAATTTTTATTATTTTATTGTTCCCTCTCAAATGATTACAATAATTTGTATGTCTTATGTGTAACAGGTGAGGTAAGAACGACAAACTTTTATGTAATTTAAATTTTAACCGATTGGACATTTGTTTAAACTTAAGAAGAATTTCTAAATATGAATTTAAAGTCACTTCCCCAAATTCATCCATGCGTTACTTATTTAGACAAAAAACCATAACGTTAACACTATCTAACAAAATATACGTGCCCTAAATTAAATGATGCATTGAAAGTATAAATAAAACTGAAACAGAACCTCACCTGTTCATAACAAAACGAAATTGGGAACGTTTTGGGATTTATCCTCCCACAGAGAGTATTTTGCAGACACAATGGTTTCTCCATGCCGCCTTGATGAGGCATTGTCACGAGATTCGTTGATATATTTGGGTGGTCTCTGCAATATAGACGGAGAATATGAAGTATAGTAATTCGTCGGGCTTTGTTCAGAAATAATGAAGTGTGGGGAAGTTATGGGTCGGGACATGGACGGACATCTTTGTACGTTTGAAATAAATTTTGTAGAGCGAACGGATTGCCAACTTTGTTTGTTAGATTATTTTTGGTAATCGTTACCAACGCTTTACCAAAAATAATTATACAATTTATACGCAATATTAAATTAGTTTCGACACATTTTGTACAGTTTCGTTAGAGTTGAAATCCATTCATCAATAAATACCTTAATAATTTTCGACTCGTAACAACCCCGAGTTTTTACTTTAAATAAAGGTTACTATATGGAAACGTGGTAACAGTATGTTACTATAAAACATGAAATCCCTATTATCAGTAGTTACTAAACATAACAATCGAATCACGATTATTTACGAAGAATTGTTAATGTTGTCTTAATATTGTTTGGACACTTACAAATATTGTCATTCACTTTTTTATTACGGGAATGTCTGTCCAACTTCTGTACTAAAGTCATTTCACAAAGAATATGGCGCAGACTTGTAGGTGCTTTAATATTTTTCGTACAATGCCTTAGAATGCTATTCCTGACAATACCAAAAACTTTTATCTCCCGTGTCCTTATCTCATAAAGGACTCTGAAAGTAAGTGCGATCCTTATAAATGTCAACTTAAAATATCCTTGAGAAATATGTACTGCTTGTTGTATATTTTTCTGTCTCGTTGAATTTACAGTTATAATTTTTGCTTTTAGAAATCTTTACGATCTATAAAACCAACTACTAAGCGTTAAATTGATAAATTCATCAAATAGATAGACTATAAAGCGGTCTGCTACGTCTCGTAGGTAACATTCAGGCGGATAAGAAGAGAACACAAAATAATATACAATATAAACTCTCAAATTCAGAAAAATAGGGTTAGGTTACAAAAAGACTTCGAACGACTTCGACATATTATTCCTAAAGATTTTGTATTGGAAACGTCCAGACTTCACGAACTTTTTTGATCTGGGATAAGTTGGATAAACTTGGACTTCCTTTTTAATCAACGAGTAAATCTAACCTTCATCCGGACGGCGTAGGTCATAAAGGGCCCAGAAGTTGGGCAATGTTATCTGGTAGCTAAGAGGTTAAGCTACGGTGGGCTAAACGGGCCCCGAGGATTATTCCGAGTCTACTGATTTACTGCACTTGTACACAATTGGTGATATAAAGTTTGCTTAGTAGCCGCAAGCTACGTAAGCCCTGAGTCGCATTAGGCTGATAATTTACTGACTTATGTACTGTTTGAAGTGTATCGTCATTATTACGTCTCTAGATTTTAGTCCTTACTTAAATTAGCTCTTTCAAATAAGAAAGCCTCATCTCCTGGTATCTACAGAGCGTCCGGATATTCTAATTTTTGTAAAGTTATTATACAGCATGTATTACTATGTAAAAATAGCCAAATACACATTATTTATGCGCGGGCATTGAGCGCGGCGACCGAACCAAGAAATTCCGTAACGAAAAACACCTCACAATCGTCTAACGTCGTTTCAGTTCGGTAGACTTCGGCACGGTGTTTATGTTCGTGCGGTTAGACGTACGACTCTACGAAACTTGCACGAATCGAGACGAGCTGCTCCGAAATCGGACTATGCTATGCAATAGCTATACCGCGGCAGTCCCCGAGTGCCACACGTCTTTTATATCTATATGTATAATATATGACAGCTTACTTTACTTCTAAATGATAAGTAATACCGATGAATGATAAATGTTAGTAAGCCATTTAGTAAGAATAAATTCCTTTATTACCACAAAATAAGGGTATTTTATAATGTAATCCTGAAATAGCCATAAAGAACAAGTTCTAAGTTTCGAGATTTGGTGTCATGTTAAATTAAGACACATCTTGTATTACGTGGATTAAAGAGGTGGGCGGAAGTAACCTCACAACAATCCTCAAACTTTCTTGATATATTACGAGAGTTCACACAAGTACCTATAAAGTGTCGTGTCACATAGGTGGAAGTAGTAGGTAGACCCGTGATGTAAACGTGTGTTACTGCCTACGTCCCGCTTTCAAAGGGACTATCCCGATTTGAAGTAATGTGACCCGGTGTTTGTCCCGTTTTCGGCCAGAGAGGCTAATATGGCCCTGTTTTAACAGACTCGTTACGCAACAAGCCCTTTTCGGAGATGTTCCGTTCGAACCAAAAAAAAAAAAATTGTTACAATATACATAATCTCTGAAGAATCTTACTAGGTATAGTATAGTTATAATATTTAGATAATTTTGTAAACTTGTAACACACACAACTGCTTTTAAAGAACAAAGCTCGGAATCAGATCAGTTGAATAACAGAATTAATTTATTCATGGGACACTTCACGTTCCCTCTTCACTACTGCTGTAGGCATCCTAGATCACCCTTTATCCAAAATACTTATAAGAAGGAATTTCTTAGGGCCCACCGCAAAACTTATTATAGGAAAATTTCGTCTGGGACCTTTACGTGAGGAGAAACCCGAACGATGGGCCGAAAGTGACATGTCAATATCAAAGATTTATCGATATAAATCAAACTTTCCATATATCAATTGAACGGGGCTTTATTCGATTTATTTCGTTCATCACATTACATTCATCAAGTAAATATTCAGCTGCTTTCGTATGGTAATACGATTTAATATTTTGTTCAAATACAAAATTGTCGAAAATGTTTAAGTGAATTACTATGTTCGCACGTTGAGATCCTTTTGGATTTTCAAAGACCTTTTAAAATCACATTATATTTTCGTGTTGAAAAAGCACGCACATAAAACTAAATTGCCTTTAGTGTTATTATGGAGACTTTTGAACCTAACTAGAAGTGTTTCCTTACACTTCACGCGAGTGAACTGAGGGCTTCTTAATTAATTTTATTTTACGTGGGAAGTTTCCTAGGTGCTCTTAGGTACTGTTTCTAATCTACTACATAGGCCTACGATATTCCAGTAATTTACATGTAAACACTTCAGATAGGCCGCAAGTCGAGTACTTTTCATCACACAAATCGACCTACCTATTTTTCTCGGTCATTTAACTAGATTGTTTTTCAAACTTCCGCTATCATGAAATTTATCTTCTTCTACGTGAACGTTGCATGATTTGCAATATCTGAGAGGAAAATATTTTGGGGTCAATCGTACCCGAATGCTTGTTTTCGCGAGAGGAGACGTTATTGGATAGGTTAGATAAGGCATCGACGACGTATCTTGCATGAAAGTATCTCCATCTTATTTATTGTCTAACATTTCAATGTACTTCTTGTCTGTATAAATATACCGATGGAGACTAACAATACCAAACCATGTTGTGTAACTGGTACAATGAAGATATGTATGACTGTACGTATGATAATTATGCATTATCATTTTTAAAAATGTTACTTAGTTTACAATGACCTTAAGTAGGCAATTAAACCATTTCCTAACAAAAAACATTTATTGACTAAGTTTATTCACATTTGTACCAAATACAAAAAGATTAAAAACTCGGCCGCGATTAAAAACAAATAAACAATGCAAATATTAAACTTCGATTGTGGGTCGCTTTGACTGTTAAGTACGAATCCTGAACAAACAAAGAAGCAGGATCCCACCATTGTGAAAACAAAATAATTAGGGCTAAGAAATTGTGCGAATCAACTTATTACCGATTGTATTGAACCTTGCGGAAAGCCTTATTTTGTTGTGGAGTTTTAAAGAAAAGAGGTCAAACTTTTTATTGGAAATCGCGACAGGCAGAATTTAATCAATAAACATTTCGGTCCATTTGTGCGGCCCCGTCAACCGTTTTGTTGAATGTTTCTTGCGTCGAAAGACACTTTGCGAACACAATAGATCGCAATACGTACGTAATTTGGAACCTTCACAAAAACATCCTTTGACCTTTATTACGGGTTTTATGAGAATACTCGAAATGAATGTACGAGAACCAATAAATCCCTACTATGTTTACATGTGTTTTGTTGTTCAATTACAACGCTGTTAGGGCATGTAAGCAAATTCTTCGGTTAGGGGCCTTTATCAAAGTCAAAGTATTTATTGAAAACTAAGTAGACATGTTTTGTAGGTCCTTATAGTTACATGGAGCAATAGGGATCCATGGCATCAAAAAGTTGCATTGAAATTTGATTAATATGTGTTATACATACATACATACATACATACATACAATCACGCCTTTTTCCCAGAGGGGTAGGCAGAGATCACTTCCTGCCATGTGCTACGGTCCTGGCACACCACTTTCGCTTCATCCACATTCATCAACCTCTTCATGCACGCTCGTCGATTACGGGTACTTTTGATTTGACCTTTCTTTAAGATTTGACCTATTTGGTCATGAAAGGTCTTTCTTGGTCTTCCCCTGTCGACATCTCCAATCACACCCTCTCTATATATACTCTTCGTTAATCGTCTTTCACTCATCCTTTCAATATGACCAAACCATCTAAGCATACCTTTCTCAACCTTAGTCACTACATCTTCTTTCACACCACAACGTTCTCTAATTATTTCGTTTCTTATTCTATCACTCAGTTTCACTCCTAGCATACTTCTAAGTGCTCGCATCTCCACTGCATTTATCCTACTTTCGTGCTTCTTCTGCCATACCCAACTTTCGCTTCCGTACATTAGTGTCGGGATCAACACTCCTCTATGAACCGCCAGACGTGCCTTTTTGGACACCTTCTGACTGTTCACAAAGTTGTGCAGCGCTCCGTTCACCATGTTACCAGCATTCACTCTCCTTTCAATATCGCTATCACACTTACCATCTCTTGTGAGCTTGGATCCCAAATATACAAATTCTTTCACTTGTTCTACTTTTTCACTTCCAATCATAACATCGCAAACTGTCATATCATCACCTTTTTCAAAAACCATGACTTTCGTCTTACTGACATTCACATTCATTCCTTTCCCTTTTAAAGATTCATATAGAACAATCATCATATCCTGCAACTCCGCAGCCGATGAAGCAAGAAGGACTTGATCATCAGCGTAAAGGAGACACTGGACGATTGACTCATTCATTCTCAAACCTTTCTCACACTCTCTCAGACTAGTCAAGCAACTATCTAAGAATAGGTTGAACAGCCATGGTGACGCTACACATCCCTGTCTAACACCTTTTTCGATGTTAAACCAATCAGTGCATGTCCCATTGATTCTGACACAAGCACTAGAGTCCTTATAAAGAGACTTCAGTGCTCGTATCAAATTACTGCCCACCCCAAACAAAGATAATGCCGACCATAACTCATGCCTCACCACTCTATCATAAGCCTTTTCCAAATCCACGAAAGCGCAATAGACTTTTTGGCTTTTAGCCAGAAATTTTTCAGCTATGCATCGCAAAGAAAAGACTTGATCCGTACATCCCATGCCCTTTCGAAATCCCCCTTGTGCATCCCAAATCTTTTCATTCGTTACTTTCACTACCCTTTCAATTAATACTTTCGCATACAATTTTCCGACAACACTTAGAAGGCTGATTCCGCGGTAATTTTTGCACTCTTGCTGCGACCCTTTTCCCTTGTACAACGGTACAATCATGGCCTTGCACCAATCTTCTGGTACTCGGCCACTCGCCCAACAAAGGTTAAAAAGGCGGTGCAGCTGAGTAGCCACCACTCCATTTCCAGCCCTCAGCATCTCTACGGAAACCCTGTCAAATCCCGCAGCTTTACCTAGCTTCATTCTTTTCAACCCATCCAAAATCTCATCCATGCTAATACTATCATCCTCTGCACTTTCATTCTCGTTCTCTTGATGAGATACAGGCATCTGTACCCGCACCTCCTCCCTTTCGAAAAGACTTTCAAAATATTCCTTCCATCTCTTTAACACACATGCTTCTCCTTTTGCAAGACTTCCATCCATGTTTCTGATTTTAGTCAGCACCGACTCTGCTGTTTTGCCTCGGGCCGCCCGTATGGATTTCCAGAAAACTTTAATGTTTGTCCGGAAATCTTCAGAAAGTCTTCTGTCGAAATCATCTTTTCGTTCTTCTTTCTTTCTTCCCACAGTTTCTTTGACTAACTCTTTCAAACGTTTATATTCTTTTCTTGCGTCACTCACATCATCATTCGTCGCTTTTTGCATTCGGTGATTAGCTTTGATTGCTAACCAGTCCTGCCAAGCCTTCTTCTTTCTATTTACAACATCTTGTACGCTTTTATCCATCCATACCTTTCTATCACTCTTTCCATTTCTCCTTTTAGATTTCCCACATACTTCTGTGGCAACATTTACCACACCCTCTTTAAATGACGTCCACAAATCATCTATCTCACATATCTCATTCAGATTTTTGAACCTTTCTTTCAACCTTTTACAATATTTTCCTTTCACTTCCTCTTCTTGTAGGTTTTCAACTTTTATTCTTTCCAGAACACTCGTTGGTTCTTTGACCCGATTTGATATGTGTTATCTTACTATTAAATAATGTTTACTATGAATCCTAATCTGATTTCTATAATCAACTTCATTATCTAAAAATAACGCTCATTTGCTCTTATGTTATTAACATTTAGAATTCGATCACCCGCCCCATTAGGCATTTTGCCACTCTTGCCACTCTGTATAGGAATATCACGGGTATTCACATTTCAGAGGCCTAACCTCTACGTTTGAAACACCTTTGGACGGGTCAGTTGCGTGATTGCTACAGAATTGGACGCTGTAATTACGAGTAAACATCAGACGTTATGCACATAGCACCGAATGTAGTTACGATCTGTTTGAACGTAGATTAATGAAGCGTTATGTTCCGTTTTTATATACTTTACAAATAAATATTTTTAAATCTACAGCTTTTTATGCACGTACGTGCGTACTATGTGCGTTATGTCTAGCAGCCAGTGCTACGTGAAAATACGACAGAGTAAATGTTTTGAACTTTTTATTCGGAACAACGGTAACGATTGGCTTCTTTTCGAGTTTTCTCAGTAAAATCAGCATTCTGAACCTATGGAAAAATAATGTTATTGCTATATTGAAGATTTGGAAGTTCATGTAAAATCTATACTATAATAAAAACGTAGAGGTAAAAATTCTTGTACTTTTTTGAAAAACGCAAAAAAAACCAGTCAGGGATATGTTTTGAGAGTAGGAGAACACATCCCCATACTTAAAAAAAATTGTATCTCTGTCTGTTTGTTTGTTTGTTTCGACTGACCTCCTAAACGGCAGAACCAATTTAAATGAAAATTTACACGAAGGTACTTTAAATTCCGGAAAAATGCATAGGATACTTTAAATCACTGAAAGTTAACTGGTTCCCGTGGGATATTCAAAAAACCTTAATAAATGACTGATCTCTGAAACTATTACACCGATTTAAATGAAATTTTGCATGGTTGTACCATACATCCCCGGTCAAGATCTTAAATACTTTTAGTCACAGAAATTCCTGTAGGATAGTTAAAAATCTAACTTTATTAGATCACGTACAAAAATGGTAAAAGTATATCGACCAAAATGAACCTTCTGACTAGGACTATACGGACTACTTTATTGAGCAAAACGTCATAGTAGGGGAGGTAAATGGCTAGATTTGCAGTTACTCGAACAACATGGAATCGGAATAGGAAGACTACGAAAAGTATATTACACTTTCTTTATAAATGGGGGGACAGCGATTAATACAGGAGGACTACCTGGTAACAAGCTGTTGAAAGAAAAAAGTTATTTGACCGTGTCGGTCATTCAAAGTGCATGTTAAATAATCCATAAAAAGTGAAAAACACATAATCTTGAGATACTTTAGCGCGTTACATTTTGTACGCAGGAGGTTCAAGTTGATATCGAAGTCCTGCTGTATAATAATCTGTAATTTTTTTCTTAACCTGTTTCACCGTGGAGGATGTGTAACAATTCTGGTCCATCTATTGTTCTTTATCCTCGCACATTTTACATCACATTCCCCGCCCATTACGGGACCAGTACGGGAGTGGATGGTAGTATATTTTATTTTTTCTTTTAACTTAATACCTATGATACTCCGCTTCATAGCTTTTTGAAAAACCTTTAGTTTGGACTTCTGATTTTCGGTGGGGGACCAAGATTGTGCCCCATGTGTTAGGATAGGCAGTATGAAAACGTCGATGAATTTGCGGTTCAGTGATATAAGAAGATCACCCTACATATACCGATTCATGGACCAGAAGCTTTTCCAGGCGTTGCCTGCTCTACGGATTATTTCTTTGTCCTACCTGTTTTCGAAGGAGACTGCCTAGCCCAAGTATATACTCCACTACATATTGCTTTACCTGCCTGTTGACTGCAATCAACCAAATCAGTGGTGCTGGCTGTTGGTCATGACCTTGGTTTTGGATCTATTCATCGTCAGTCTAACGTCAACGCTTTCTGCGCTCAGTTGTTCGAGCATCGACTCAAGTTCTGTCGATGTATACGTTTTCAACTAGGAAAATGTCATCTGCAAAGCGAATGTTTATCAGTCGCCTAACCTCTACACCAATTCCTTTTGTTGCCTTAGAATATCATAGTGACCTGAAGACTTCTTAGAGCGTGCTACTGAAAGCTTTGGTGATAGGGAGTCACCCTGTTTAACTCTTTTTGTATGTTGAATGTCAGGCCTTCAGTCTGCAGTTTGATATCGGCTGTGCTTTGTTGGTAAATGATTTGGGAAAATTTTATATATGTGGGTTCGACGTTTTGCTGAAGAAGAGAAAGCTAAATGGGTTGATGTAGGTGATACCGTCGAAGACCTTTGAATAATCCACAAAGGCCAGGTTCAAAAGTTTATTAACTTCGCTACATTTCTCTATTACCTGGTTTTCGGTATGGAGGTGGTCAGTTGTCCAATATTTGCTGGCCGGCTTACATTGGTGGTTTGTGTTGTTCCAATTGATAGACTGTTCGATATTATCCGAATGTTTATATAGAAGTATATCGCTATTCTAAGCAAATAAAGGGAAATTTATAAACATTCACGTAAAAATTTTGGACATTTTAAAATTAAAAAAGCTATCGTATATAAAGATCGTTACAAATAAAATCACATAGATCATTAGAAAACTGGTCAAGTGCCCCTTGGGTATTTGTTGTGTCAAAGGTTTTAGTAATTGTTGTTATAGGCGCGATTCTACGGTCATCTCCCCATGGAAACCGTCAGAGATTATTAGTTCTTCATAATCCTGCCCAATTCTTTTAACAGTGTCTTTGTAATTAGCATTAGCAACTATCCTATTTAAGATCACGCACCCCCTCCCTCCCGTATGAAGTGTACATACATACACGGCAGAGGTACATGAAAAGGTGCAAGGAGTCTCCCATTTAAAAATCTTACAAGACTGAGTCTGAGTTTGATCAAGACTCCAAAAACTCCCGTTGGGCTCCCCAACTATCACGTTCTTAGCTGGCAAGTCATGTCAAATGCTGTCAGATTTGATATTATGACATGAGTGTTTAGTTCTTGGTTAGTTAAAGAGATGTCACTATGCTCTATTATTTCGCAATATTGCTTCAAATACTAAAAGTAATTCATAAGTTATAAATTATTAAACATGCGATTTACGTTATTAGCTCATTGTTTCATTACGAATACAATACAATCTACGAGAAATATATACAAAAAACAATGCGCAAAAGTGGCACATAACAAAGTAGCAAAGCAAATACTGACTAATTCGTCACATGGCGACAAACATCCTTTATAGATATTTTGAGACAGTGGATAGGAAGTTTGTATTTAACCTTTTGAAGTTATCCTGATATCAAACATCTATTTTGTGTACTAACTACATAGGTACGTATATGCTGTTTGCAACAATTCAAACCTGTATCTGACAAAAAAATAAAGTTTTTATCGTGGTTTTAGTGCTAAAATGTGAAAAAGAATTTTGCGAGTACTGTAAATAATTTCAGGTTCTTTAATAGATATTAATCTAATCAATTACAATTTTATAATTTTTGTAGCTTTATTTATTTTCCTGTTATTTCTTAAAAAAATGCTTCCTGAAATTAAAATGCAGGCAAAAGTTACTATTTTACGCAGACGAAGTTGCGGGCACAGCTAGTTCCTATATAAATAAAGACTTACTATGATTAGATTTTTATTTAAATTTTGATTACTGGTAGACTTTCAACTAAACTTATTTATTATAATTTAAAATGATACGTATTCAAAACAAAACTACCTGACACGGTTCATTAACCGGGGTTTCTGGGTGCCTAATGAACGATGAACGGCCAAGATATCTTGGGAAGGGGTAATCGACTTGGAGGTTAACAAGTTTATCGACAATAAATTGCTAGGTTTAGGGATAACGAAGAACACTATCGCCCTTATAACTTCCACCCCGTTGAACTTAGCACTCCTAGGTTGAGTGTAATGTTCGTCCATTATGCTGCTACATAGATAGTATTAAGTTGGGTGCTGTCATAAGCTAGCTATCGATCAGCTCCTCTAAAAGCATTAGTGGTTATAGAGACGTAAGTATGGTTATGTTAATAGCATTTAGTCGTTTGTAGTATGAGCAAAGCTAATTTTATGAGGCAATGCATACAAACGTAGACAGGTACATAATATAAAGGAGAACCACCATTTTGGGCCCAACGTTACAGGATTAAATTATATATCAAAAAATCGGTCTATTTTTGTAAGTTAACTTATATAAATCTTAACCAAAACAGCAATGGCCAACAGGGAAAAAAGCAGATTTTTTTTATTTTCCTTATGTTACTGGTTTTGTAAACGTACATTTATATTATTTATTAATAACGTAGCTATCTTCGCAAACGTGATACAGAAATCTATCCATAGAGTATAGTAAACAGAATCTACTTATGACATTGATCGATTTGATTGATGACGATTAATAATTAAAATGTTTTATTATTTATCATATTTATTTAGATCGTATCCGAAATACTATCATTCGGAGACGTACCGGAGTCACGGACATTACATCGATTGTGACGAAGTTGAAGTGGAGACGGGCCGGACATATGTGCAGAAGAGAGGATGGCAGATAGGCACGCAGAATTGCCGAATGGAGACCTAGACTCGGACAGAGAAACGTTGGGAAACCACCTATGCGCTGGGCCGACGATATCACAAAAATATTGGGCAAGACCTGGATGCGAGCAGCAAAAGACCGGGTCAAATGAAAAGCACATGAAGAGGCCTATACCCAACAATGGGTGATACAGGGCTGAAGAAGAAGAAGAAGACGCACAGTTTTTAGATGCTATTTTTTTTAGATGTATTATGATGATAAGGATGAATAAAATAATTTATTATTATTTTGTAATGACCTGCTTTTGTTACATTTATTTTTTTATACTGAACTGCTCTGTCCAGCAAATATGCATTTAGAGTTACCTAGTTCATTATTCACTTTAATGAAATATCTAATAAATTGGTTTTATAGTTGACTGGCTCGATGGAGCAGTTGCTAGTGAATTCTGGCTTCTAAACCAAGGGTCATGGGTTCGAATCCCACCCAGGATAAATGAGGAGGAGACTGACACCCAGGAGAATGTCTAAGATATAAGACTTTGACTTCATAAGTCGAATGATTGCAATATCCATAGATTTATTCTCATTACCTACTATGTAGCGTGCTTGCGTGTGTGCGCGGTGCAGTGGGGCGCAGAGTTGACCGGGCATTGCGCCGTCAACGACGCATGGGAATATTATGTTGTTAATATTCTGTTATTAATATTCAGAATTACCCAACAACTTAACAAATCACAAAATCATATTTCACGGACACATGCAAGGTTCCCTGACCAATATAGATGACATATAGCCTATGTCTTGATACCATTTTACCACTTTATCTGTACTGTTGGATAGCTTGTATACAATCTGTAATGCAAAACTTAAAAAAGAAACACCCTACAAGCTTTCTTTCATAATAGAAAAACAGATAACCTCAAAAATATTCACTGTATTTTTAGTGATTTGGCCATTGCGGATCAACATGAAAATTCGTCTCATGGAAACCTTTTATATGCTTTGTCTGATGGCCAACTTTCAGCTTTGTAACGTTGGGCCCAAGTTTGTATGGAATCGGGTGTTCTCCTTTATCTTCTGAAGTTTTGTGCAACATCATATTTTTTGTTGCTTTTTATAACTAACTATGTAACTGTGCGTAAAAAGAAGGAATGCAAAACAACGTAATTTATAGATCACACTTCATGCATTTTCATTGAATTTCGTAGAGCGAGATCTGAATAACGGAATAGCAGAATATTTTTCATATCTAAATTAGGAAAGACTGCAAAACAAGTTTAAATCTGATTGTCGCTTCGAGAAATCCTTACAAGAGTGACGTCCATAAAATTACGAGTTGCAAAGAATTCTGAGAAACGTTCAAACTTGTTTTTAGAATTTCGCAGTAAATACTCCATGTACTATGTATTTTAAAAGGAGAGTCAGTGGAAGGAAGGCATACTTACACTTCTTTTTTCGATTAAATCTCATTTAAAATACATCAGCGTTTTACTTAATATCCTAACCCTTAAATATCCTTTCACTGTCAATATTTTAGCCCGATTCGGGGAAAAATTAAGCACAGATAGCAGGTTTTTCCGATACCTCGTAAAGATCCCAGATGAGCTTAAAAGCGCAGCATTAATACTTCAAGAGTCCTCGTATAAGTTCCGTTGACATCCGGCGCAAGTGTCAAGTGTCGCCGTCGAGCGATTATGACGTCTGGCCAAGATTTAGGAATTACTTGAAAAAAGATTCCGGTACCCAGCACGACGGTGTCGTCGTTAGAAAAACTGCTCTGCTGATCTTGACAAATGAGCCTCCAGGCGCGGCGTGCAGGCGATTGCCGCCATCATTCTCTGTTTTTTATAACCTTATTAAATGTTGTTGGAATAGGTTTATCGCGGTTGTTTCAGCCGATTTTCCGTCTAGCCGGATAATGTTTTTTTAAAGTATTTTTAGACGGAATATTGTCGGCGTTTGATGGCAGCTTTGTTTGCTGTGAAGGGTGATGGATACGCGGGTCGGTGGGCGCTGCGCGGTCCTGACGCGTCGACGGGCTTGTTTCAGTTTTGTACCTGCAAAGTTTGCGGTCGTTTCATCAGAATTCACTAGATATATAGGAAATATATGAAGGTTCACGTTCGCAATTTGTGGTATTTGTTGAAAAATCTGATTTTTCTTATTCCAAAGTAGGTATACGAATAGTTACTTCAGACGTGTGTTTACAATTGTTTTGAAATCATGTCCTAAATATTTGTGTTTATTTACTCCACTAATTAATCAAGTTTTGAATTTAAGTATTTTTTCTATTGTATGTATATGACGTTACTGATTCCTGTTTCTGTGCGTAGTAGAATAAATTGTTATAATCGAATTCCCGAAAAGTCTACTTTCAAAGTCCGATAAAGACACATTTTTAAGCAGCTTCCCAAAAATCCAATCAATTCTAATCCTCCCCTCTCATAACGACAAATATTTACCAATACAATGTCAATTGGGACCTCGTCAAATTACGATGTCGCTCATTAAAAATTGACACGTTTCCAAAATGGGAACGTATCCTGTTAGAGTTGTCCTTGTTTCCCTGTTTATTTATTCCCGGGCCGCGGGCATCCGTCATGCTGGCCCCAATACGATCTGTTGTGGCCAATCCGCGTGGAGTGTGACAGGAATTTATTCCACCTGGTGAAATATAGGCTGCCATTTCATAGGCCCATATGAATGCCCGCTGTCCCGCCTAGAGAAAAGTTGCGTTTTTTATTGTTTTATTACGCGTTGAGGGAATTTGTATGAATATGTTATGAGCGTTAGTAGCAAATAAATATCAGTCTAGAAATAGGTAGTAGTAAGATTTTTTGTGAGTTAAGTTTAAACGCCTATTATGTGCTGCTGTACACTTTAAGCTGTTCTTAAAAAGTATGAAATTATTGAAACGTCTGCAACTATGTCCCCCTATTAGCCTCGAAGGGTGACTTTAGCGCCACTTTCCAGCCCAGATTTCAATAACATTTACAAACTTAAGGCTTGTACATAGATACTTGTACACTGTAATATCAAAAAAATTAATAAATTATTTAACCCTAGTACCATTTCTTGTTCTTTGATCTTGCAGTTCCAAGAAGTACCATCAAGCGGCATTTTAAAAGGCGTGGTAGTATGAGGAATTCGAAAGCTTTACTGGAAACGCAAAGTTTTCCAAGCTTGTCAAATGAAGATCATTATCAATTACAACGAACACCATCCAATTGTAAAACGATTATTCTACCAAGGGTTCGTTTTCCCGTACAATGCTTCGTGTCTCCTCACCCCGGAATACGCCAACAAACAAACATAATTAATGCTTCTCTTACATTGTAATTAAATCGTACCAGCTTGAACGCAGACTTTGATTAATCGCGCCTTTACGACAACATAGAGTACAGAAGGTTCGCTTCGCATTTAAACTTCCTTACTCAATATATAACTGCAAAAGTTATTGTCTATCTGCCGTGCATTCATGCCAAAACTACAGATTTTAAATTTGAAATTTGTACCCAGATAAAGGTCATAGTCTGATTTTTTACAGACTTTGAGATAACGAGAGCAGTCACACGGATGTGGTCACGGGCGTAAAGCTTGTAGTTATACCTAATAAGTAGATTTATTCATTCACATTGCAATTTGAAAGCGTAACATTGGTTAAACTGTAGTAAAATGTTCATGCTGGCAAATGCAAACTTTTGGGTTATAATAAACACAGGGTGTCCTTATTATTTAGATATAAGGGAGCAATGTTTTACGTGATGAACAAATTCACATGGGCGGAGTCATGGATGGCCGTATAGCTAGTAGTTCATAATAAATTCATTTATTCATACACTAAAATGTAAACATAACTTCGGTCAAACTGCAGTATAATGTTCGTGCTGGCAAATTCTAACTGTTGGGCAACAATTGGGTTTAAATAATGTGTTATGTTGTATAACCTCTTGTTATACATCAAAATGTGAAGTCATATTATTTAATAGGTACCTATTTGTTTATGAATTTTCGGAATTTGAATTTTGGAAAAAAAAGAAACTGTTAGATACAGTTCATCATCGGCCCATATACGTCCCCACTGCTGAGGCACGGGCCAACCCTAAACTAGGGTGATAAGACCTTAGTCTACCACGTTGGCCAAGTGCGGGTTGGTCGACTTAGAGGTGCAGATACAGTTCGCATATACATTTTTATCTATTCAACTAAGTAAAATTAAAATGTATGTTTCTAATAAGATAAAAACAATGACTTTTATTAAGTAAAAAGGGTATGAATATATATCGGGGACCAATGACAAAAACACAATTAAAACATTTTTTGTTGTTTACTCTCGCTACTCGCCGAAACGACTAGACCAATTTTGACGGGACTTTAACTAGTAATATAGCTAATTTGACGAATTTTTGAAATAATTAAATCATTGCAGTAAAAACCATTTTCATGCTAGTTTAACATCAGGAAACACACGTGCTGGATTACCAAGTATTCTTACACACTAGTTTAGTATTGTTAATCTTTGTCTTCGCAACCACGCAAGGCAATGAACCTTCTATGACGTTGGATAATACGTTAAAGCATTCCCTAATAACACATCTTTATGACAAGCAGATAAAGTTTAAATTCAAGCAGCAATATAAACTGGTAGTCTCGGAACCATTTCTCATCCTCATCGGGATGATTCGTCGTCCAGCTTTTAAGAGTTTATACGAGGCTGATCTGAAAAGATCTTACTAATGATCGAGTACTGAAAAGGTACTTACATATTTGGACGTCTTATTAATCTATTTATGAGAATCGAAATTCGAGATTCGTATATTGGATTTCAATATTTATGCATCTTCCTATTAGGTAGGGTTTCGTTACGCATTAAATTCTGTAATTTCTCCGAATTGAAAACAGTCTGCATTTATACCCCTTAAAATTTAATTGATTTCGGTAATCCAATTACGAAGTTATATTGTACAGGAAATGAAATCTATCAAGTATTAAGTAATGAAATATTTAAATTTTGTTCCACAGAAATCCTTTCGAAGTCGGTCATCATTTCGATTCCTTTCCGATAAATCTTCTTAATTGTTTCTTTACAATTCTCAAATAGATTATAAAAGAGCAATTTGTTGTAGTAGGTACTATTAGGGATGAAAACGAAGTACACAATCAAATGTCCAATTACGGAATTAACTGTGGATTTCCGGTAACGACAGTCTTTACAACGCTTTTTACAAGTTGCAAATATTTGACCAAATCTTTTATTCATTACGTTTTCCCGACAATGGAATTTAAATGAATAGGAAAACTGATGAATTGACGAAAATTACGCTTGGATAACATTATTTTTTCTTAAATTTCTGAATAACTTTGCTAAAAAATTTATTTGTTCAATAGATGCTTTTGTTCTGTCGGATAATAATAAAAGTTCCATTCTTAATATTTTCTGTTCAAAAGATTTCATCTTAATTTAATCTGGTGCCTCCTACCAATCTAACATTGGTAAAAATGTTACCAATGAAATGAATTTTGCAGGTTTGTGCTAAAAGTGCTTATTCGCCTACAAATTGCCAGCAAAACGCATTAAAATAAGCGTCTCAATTAATCAAAGAGAATAAACTGAAACAATTAACAGAAACGTTTTGTCTGACGTCAGCAATTCCAGATTCGCTACTATCTGTCTAAATATTTTACACCGATAAAATCTTAAGGGACTGCCAACTAATAGGGCAATTTACAAATCGGCCAGGCAGATCGCATCGTGGGGAGCGCGGTGAAGCCTTATCGTGTACAGTTATTTGCCTTTGCTCCTGGGCCTATTTGTCACACTTTATTTTGCCAGACCTCTGCTGGTGATAAGAACCTCCTTTATTTTTAGATCCCCACAGTACAGTCAAAGGCAAGCTCATTAATATAATTTTCGTGATCTCCTTAGTTTGCAAGTATTTTGTTTTTGTTTCTACTTGAAGTCGGTTATCACCGACAACAATTGCACAAGAAAAGGTGTAGTGACTATCTCTTTTTCATTGAGGTTTAAGACTTCTTTATTTCTCAGAAGAATTACAATATATTCACTTACTGAGAGAGAACAATAATAAATTAACTTGTAAACGAATGTACACAGACGTTACTTATCGTGGTTAAAATAGGGTATATTAAAAACAATCTCACACTGCGTCACCTGTGACCGGCCGGACTCGCCGTGCAACCTAAAAATAATTGACAGAGTAAGAGTAGTTTTTAATAAAGAGCAGTGGTTATAGTTTTCATGCAGGCCTTTGCTCAGTATCTAGTGGCAAAATAATAAAATAAATATTACACGACATCACATACATTGATCTGATTATATGGTATGTAGCTTAAGCACTTCTGTTACGGATATCAGAATCAACTTAAACTGCCTCTTTGGTCTATTGGTAGCAAGTGCTGCGTTAGGACCGAGAGGTCCCCGGTTCGAGTCCGGGGTCGGGCAAAATTTGTGTGAGTTTTTCTGTAATGAAATTACTCAGCCCGGAGGAAGTTGGCGGTTGAACGCCCGTGCCTCGGAAAGCACGTTAGCCGGTGGTCCTGCGCCCGATCTCTCATCGGTCATGTCGGATTGCCGTCTCACCGAATTATGAGAGTAAGGGAATAGAGAGTGCACTTATATTTGCGCGTACACTTGTGCACTATAATATCGATGGCCCCACCGAATAAACGTGTAATAGCCATTGCACAAAAAAATTTTTTTTTGGTATTTCGTTACATTAGCCTCTCCTCTACGTCCCCAATTTTTTTTAGAATTTTTTGATCATAAACAAGCCTGTAATTGCATTATAAACCTTTTTTCCACGGAAATAATATATTTTTTTGTCACAAGAATATTATTTTAAGTGACTATTACATGCTTCATACTTTCTCTGTTTCACAAGAATAAACGTGTATAAACAGCAAAACGTTTGATATTGTTTGTTCTTTGTTGTTAAGTATAGGCAATATGCGTTTGCACGTTTATTCGTGTATATTTTTTGGTGCTTTTTTGAGTAATGTGTCTTGCACGAGAAGTAACTTAGCAAATAATTTTGCATTGTTTCTTACCATAATAGATAAGTTTTATAATTTATTGCTATAAATCGAGCACCAGTATTCCATTATTCTAAACAAAATAAAAAGTAGAGTAAAAGTGCCTTAACCAAATATAAACGACAATCAATTTTTGCAATCGGGTCTCGCAGGGTAATAATAGATAAGTTTTATAATTTATTGCTATAAATCAAGCACCAGCCGTGTGGTTACGGCGTAAGAATACCAAGTGTTGAAGTGGAAGCTATGTATGAGGACATTAGTAGGGGCCATACATAACTCCAAAACACATTTCACTGTTGTAATGGGAGACTTCAATGCAAAGCTGGGCCGTAGAAGCGATGGTGAGCTGAAAGTGGGACGATTTGGATATGAACATCGGAATCTCAGGGGACAGATGCTAGCTGACTTTATGGAGAAAGAAGGACTTTTTGTGAAGAATTCATTCTTCCGAAAGTCGCCGCACAGAAAATAGACCTGGTTGGGTCCGTACGGCTGAACTAAAAATGAGATAGACTACATCATGAACATTAGGAGACGTCATTTCAACGACGTCTCTGTGATCAACAGGATTAAAACCGGAAGTGATCACCGTATCGTTAGAGGCACATTGAATATCAACGTCAAACTGGAAAGAACGCGTCTGGTAAAGTCTACGCTCCGACCATCGAAGGCACATATCCAAAACCCCGAGAACTTTCAGCTTGAACTGTAGAACTTGAACAATGGCTGGACAGCTGTTCATCAGTGGAAGATATAAATAGCAGGCTGTAAACTGAAACTGTTCATACGGTACGGTCCAAGTTTTTCAAAAGCCACCGTAAAAAAAGACCTCAAAAACTATCCGACCATACCCACACACCTTATCCTCATCAGGCTAGTCGACGTGTTTTGACGCTGAAAACTTCGGATGAAGCTGAGTCATATAGCCAGCTGAATAGACTGACTAGGAAGTCTCTGCGACATAATTTACGCTCCTTTAATACTCAGCGTATTAAGGAGACAATTAAGCGGAACCAAGGCTCCAAAGTGTTTGCAAGAGACGCGTCTATTGGGCAAAGCCAACTGACAAAGCTGAAGACTGAAGATAGACGCGTGACGTCAAACAAGTCAGAGGTGCTACGGGAGATAGAGAGGTTCTATGGGCAGTTATATACCTCGGTCTGTGCTGAGCCAGCTATTGTGGCGGCAGACCCCAGAGCCAAGCTAACCCGACACTATACCGAAGACATCCCGGACATCAGCCTGTACGAGATAAGAATGGCTCTCAAACAACTTAAGAAAAACAAGACACCGGGTGAGGATGGTATCACTACAGAGCTTCTGAAAGCGGGTGGAACACCGATACTAAAAGTCCCTCAGAAGCTCTTTTATTTCTCCCCGCTCGACGGCAAAACGCCAGAAGTATGGAACAGGGGTGTTGTGGTCTTGTTCTTCAAAAAAGGTGACAAAACCTTACTGAAGAACTACCGGCCCATAACACTGCTAAGCCATGTCTACAAGCTGTTCTCTAGAGTCATCACGAATCGTCTCGATTGCAGGCTTGATGACTTCCAGCCTTACGAACAAGCCGGTTTCCGAAAAGGCTTTAGTACCATAGAGCACTTACATACGCTGCGGCAGATTATACAGAAGACGGAGGAGTATAATCGGCCACTATGCTTAGCGTTCGTGGAATATGAAAAAGCCTTCGATTCCGTCGTTTGGTCGGTTTTTAGATCCCCACAGCGATGCCATGTAGATTATCGGTATATTGAAGTGTTGAAGTGTTTGTATAACAGCGCCACCATGTCAGTCCGAGTACAGGAAAATCGCACGAAGGAAATCCCCTTACAAAGAGGAGTACGAAAGGTAGTTGTCATATCTCCGAAACTGTTTACTGCTGCTCTGGAGGATTCCTTCAAGCTGCTGGAATGGCAAGGACTTGGTATCAATATTATTGGCATGGCGAAATACATCACTCACCTTCGATTTGCTGATGTCATCGTAGTCATGGCCGAGTCGCTGGAAGATCTAGGACAAATGCTCGATGACCTCGATAAAGTTTCCCAACAAGTGGGTCTTAGAATGAACATGGACAAAACAAAAAATATGTTTAATGTTGCACCCACCGTATAAACTTTACTCTCGAAATTGTGTGTGGATATAATAATATCTACCTCGGACAGGCAGGCAGGCAGGTTTAGGAAAATCAACTTTAGAGAGAGAGGTCAGCAAGCCGATGCAAATCGGCTGGGCAGCGTTTGGGAAACTGCACAACGTGTTCTCGTCCAAAATACCTCAGTGTCTCAAGACAAAGGTGTACAATCAATGTGTGTTACCTGTGATGACTTACGGCGCTGAGACGTGGTGCTTCACAAAAGATCTTTTTAGAAGGCTTAATGTCGCGCAGAGAGCTATATGGAGAGGGCTATGCTCGGCATTTCTCTACGTGATCGAATCAGAAATGAAAAGATCCGTAGAAGAACCAAACTTGCTGACATAACCCACCAGATTAGCAAACTGAAGTGGCAATGGGCCGGCCACATAGCACGAAGATTGGACGGTCGTTTGGCCGAAATGTCCTGGAGTGGAGGCCACGTACTGGAAAGCGCAGTGTGGGACGACCACCTACCAGATGGACCGACGACCTGGTGAAAATCGCTGGGTTTTGTTGGAAAGCTTCGGAAGAGGGCTATGCTCAGCAGTGGGCAGCAATGGGCTGAGATGACGACAATTTCATTAAAGATTATGTTGGAATTTATTTAGTTCTCAAAATGCTTATAAGATAAGCCGTTTGTTTTCTTGTTGATTTTTGCTCAATTTCTATAGTAATGAGAAATATCTCTATGAATGGCAAAGGCTGATTATTATAAAAAATTGTTTTATTGTTATTATTATGATAATAAATAAAAATAATATATAAAAACAGAAGTTTTGTTTATTTTCCCTTTAAAGATTATGCAACATTTTAATATTACATAGCGTGAATTCATAATGTTAATATGCATAACACATTGTAAAACTAACTTAATGACACGAATATAAATGTAATTTTTATTACCATCCATAGATCACCAAATATTTCTGTAATACAAGCGTGCAAACAATTGCAGCCGCCATCAAAAGACGCGTGATTTCCCTAGAATAATAGTGTATCATTGCGTTACGTTCATCAACATCGTTTAAATTCACACGAATAAACGTGTAATGATCTATAACAGTCAACTGACTACTCTAATTTCACTCGAGTAATTGTATAATATGGATTTTCTTGATTATTGACTAAATTAACGACTTTTCCTTAAAATAAATTATATCAGTTAAAAGATTATTTTTTTATCTTTAATTTCATTATACATTGTTTTAACCTACCTATAATAATACCCGAGATAGTAAGGATTAAACGTTTTTATTCTCTCCTGTAAAATTGACGTTTTTCACTTGCACGTTTATTCGGTGGGGCCATCGATATGTCCTGCGCACTTGGCTGATCTCAATTGAGATCGGCCGCCATGGCTGAAATCGGTCGGACGCTTTATTATTATTATCAGAATCAACAGTGGATACACAAATATACTTAAATATATTTAATTTTACACACCCAGACACGGAACAAACACCGATGTTCGTCACACAAATATTTATCCCAGATGGGAATCGAACCCACAACTCTTGGAATCGTAGGTAATGATTCTGGGTCACTAACCACTGTTCCACCGAGCCAGTCTACAGTCGAAAATGAGGAATCAATATAAATAATTCCGTATGGTACTAGTTTCACGATTTTGTTCACTAGGTACTTAAATACCAAATCCAATCAGGTGAGCCAACAATACTTGCCGTGTTTCCAATATAATTTTCTGTAGTCTAATGACAAAGGTACTATAGAGTTGTACAATTACTTCATTCGGTTTGAGAGAGTGGTAACTCAAAAAAAAGAAAGATAGTTTATATTGCGGAGAGCTTTCTGCATTAAAGTGATTAAGTAGTTTCTATTTAAGTCTGATATGGCAACGTTTTGATATATATACCTAGTATATTGTATACCGGTATCCCATACCGAAACTATGGTTTCGCAGTTTCGAACTGTCGACAAAAGTAGGTGTGCCAATTATGAAAGTCACACATTGAGCAATATGTTGCCTTCATATTAGATTTTTTAAGACCTGGTATGTCAACCGTCTATATTTAAATGGACACGATTGCTTTAAGCTTATCCAAAGAAGATTACCTCCTACATTTGTTTATTCTTATGATCGGGACTTCCTTTTCAAATCGTCATATTACTCAGTAATTTTACAGCTATGGGTGATGTTTATCTGTTCCAAATTATTAATCTATTTGATTTTAGTGGGTAACCCAAATGAGTAATAAGTAACTATCTATACATACAGAGTAGGTAATAGTGTAAACATTTGTCGTATTCGTTTTATTTGAACGAATGATATTGCCCAACGATTATCCAAGTATGTGTGATAATAATATATACTTACATATAAAGTATGTGCTTACGTTCTTAGTAATTGTTAGCATGATGTGTCTGTACTAGATAAGGATAACGGAGCAAATATACGCGTACCGTCTGCAAAAATATATTTAATGGTATATTTATTGAGTAATTATACTAGACTAGCTTTCCGCCCGCGACTTCGTCCGCTTAGAGAGGTTTAACGGGTAAAACATTACTTCTTTATAGCGCAGTCGCTTAAAAAGTAGCCTATGTCCTTTCTCAGGCTCTGGACTATATTTGTACCAAATTTCATTTAAATCGGTTCAGTACTCTATGCGTGAAAGCGTAACAGACAAACAGACAGAGTTACTTTCGCATTTATAATATTAGTAAGGATAAGGAAGTAAGGACTAGTAAGGATATACCTTAGTTAATTAACTTAAATATTAAACGGTTGAGAAATATGGAGATAAAGCCATATTAGTGAACATTAGGTAAAACTGGATCGGAATCAGGATCAATATATGTGATGTCATGTGATATTTTATATTTACTAGAAATGCCTGTCAGCGACGCACTACACCAGGCCACAGAACGGGACCGATGGCGACAACTAGTTGACGGAATCAAACGGAGTCACGATCCTCAGCAGTGAGGGAAGAGAGATTTACTTAAAATAAAAAGAAAAATAATAAAAATCAATTCGGTTGAACATCTCATTTTATTTTTATTACATCTTTGGTAAGTACAATGGCTAAAGGGTTTCATGGCCCCGGGCTTGGTCTTTGGTAGGTTTTATTGACTGTACCATCCTAATTATTAACATTTGCGTTAAGATGAAATACCTTTATATCTTGATTACATGGTTTACCAGTAAATTGGTAGTAATATCGACAATATTTCATTTGAAAAGATAGACATTTTGGACAGACAACATTCGCATTACAAAATTCAGTAACTGTTCTCGTAAAATACTCGTTTTATGGTATTGCAAATCTTAAGATAAAGAGACAATAAATATTTTTACTACCTACCTAGTAATTAGTTATGAGTATTAAGGAAATTGAATTATTTCTTACATCAATGTTAAGAATATCTTTGAATATTATATTTGATAAAAGCTCCGTAGATTTATGTAGGAACTTATCGGGCATTGTAATTTCAGTCAATGAGTTTAAAATAATAATAATAAATCAGTGCAATATGAATTATTTCACTGAATAATGTAATTATATTAAATATAATCAATTTAATACTTCAAATTGAAATAACGTACAGAGAGTGGGGAAAGAGAACTTCAGTTTACAAAAGTAGGTACATACTTATAAGT
This sequence comes from Maruca vitrata, assembly GCA_039566165.1. NCBI lineage: Eukaryota > Metazoa > Arthropoda > Insecta > Lepidoptera > Crambidae > Maruca > Maruca vitrata. Next base: position 9,875,549 of record CM076926.1, read on the forward strand.
ACCTATTTTGTAACGAAAACTTTTTGTCATTAGGTAAATGCGGTGCTTACTTAGCAACATCGGTAAATCTTAACATTCTTAAGAGGTAAATATTAATACAGGTATCGTATAAAACGTTATTAATTAACACTTAAATAATTTATCAAAATCTTAGCATAACGAGAGACAATCTGGAATGGTATACAAACTAAGCATACTTTCGTTCGTTCTTCCATATGAATGTGAGAAAACATGACCTAATAATAGGTAGGTAAATAATTTATTTACCAGTAAAACACAAGTTAATATCAAAATATCAGCTAACTGCACACTTAATACAAAATAAGAAGAATTCTACTTTGAACATACTGGTTGATTTTTATAACCAATACGAAGTATTCTGCAGTGTTATTATAACTCATTTATACAGCACCTTCTTCGATTCAATAACAGATTAACGAAACTCTCATGTCTTTGACATTCACCTTATTTACCATAATATCACACATTGATATTGTACACTTTGTACGAAACATTTTACATAAGTGTTCAGTCATATAGCGGTACCTACTTTTAGAAATGTTTTTATTAAGTAATCCGATCCTTTATTTGTTGTATTTCCATTTTGTTGTGTTGCATCTCGTTAAAGAACACGATGATTATATAAGCATATCTGTTTTAAAAAGCTAATGGGATTATGTGTTTAGGCCATATTTTGTTAATGTTTACTTTATATAGGTACCGCTACTTGATCATTCATAATATCTTCTTATACTCGTACTTTTTATAATTATTTGTTTTATAGCTGTCCTTTCTTAATAGTTATTCAATATATTATGTATTCATAATTTAATTACAATCGTTACTTTAACCTAAGTACACTAATGAGAGAGGTATTGAACTTTACAAAAATATTTATGTAATTAAGCGATGTATCTACAAAGCTTATAAATTGTAAAATTAATATTGGTATCTGAAGAGACTTCGCAAAGCGACTGATGACTGCAAATGTAACCATTGTACGGTTAAGTATAAAACTGTAAAATTATATATAAAATGCTGAAATTTTATTAGATTCACCATAATTTTATTTACAATGTTCAATATTTTACTTTGGCTTCTATCCAATAAATTACGTCATTATTCTATCTTACAATTATATACGAGATGGCATCAGCTTGTCTTTGTTCTAACACACTTACCTAAACATAGTTTAACAAACGCCACAGTTATAGTAAACTTACGCCTACATCGCACTATAATGCGAAGTTATTTACAAAAGTCACCGCGACTTCAATACAAACTTTCATCGTTTTCATACAAAACACCTACATAGCATACGGACGGTTCCCGCGTTCCACAAAGCGTCGTGGAGTAACTTCGAGTCACACAAATGCTTACTCATATTTCTTTACGTAGGCAATTGGGTTTTAATGGAATTAAGGTCTCTTTTCGATCTGCGTATTGACGCTATTGTCTTCATACTGGTGATGCGTCTTAGCACTGTCGATTCAGGGAAATCTTGGTCCCCAGCGCGACACGTTATAAGGTTCTTATAGGCTTGTCGATACTCATTTGACATGACCACGTATATAATAGGGTTGATACACGTCGTCAGGTATAACGTAATGTAGCTGGCTATGTTAAGAAATGGATGCGAACTGACTTCAAGGAAGATCTTGGTCAGGGATATAGGCAGGTGGCAAATGACAAAAGAGAGCATGATCGCCATTATCATGGTTCGTAGCTTCCTATCTTTCTTTGAGGGCAGAAGTTTTTGTTTGACTTGTCTCGGAGCCGGTGTGAGAGCTATCCGAATCTTCTGTAATGCTTCGCTGCTTCTAGAAAGAAACTTATCCGCATCGGTTATCCTTTTCTCTTGATTTTCGTTTGAGAGAGTTTCGGTGCCGGATGTTGAGGAAAGCTCAGGTATGGCAAGACATGCGAATGGATTGTGATATCGCTTAGGGGGAAGGGAGATATGCTTAGAGGTAGCCGGCAAAGAAGACGTGCTTACTTCTGTGAGATCTCTTGATACAATTTCTGTTTTTGGTCGGACTTTTGCAGATGGTCGAGATTTCTTGGCGATTTTTCTTACTATTAAGAATATTCGAGCGTAACAGATCACTATGAGCACACCAGGTACTAGGAATCCTCCAATAAAGAGCACTTTCTTTGGAGAACTGCCATGTTCGTCAGGCACGATACTGCACGACCCCACTTTTGTGTCTAAACTGAATTGTCCCCATTTGCCGAGCCACGTCGGTATTAGAATACCGAAGCTGAATAGCCAAAGGAGACCAATCATCACCGTGAGGCCTATTTTTGTGTAAAGCCTGAAAAAAAAAATTGTACATTAGTTTGATTTTTGATTTGGACCTGAAATGAGAATATTTTAAAATTGCAATAATTCAAGGAATGTCGTTATGGTTTTATATGACTAAATATTTGTATTTATGGGTCTACACGCGTTAATAGGAGTAGCAAATTACATAGCTACTTACTGGCTAAAAAAAAAAATGGTTTTATATGATTGGAATAGTGACGTCAATATATCTTGCTTGCTTTAATACAATACTCTAAGTCAACAAACACCAATGTTTGTTGAGTCATCAAAATGCAGTAAATAATACATTTTAATTTTCTTTACATAGTGCCTATCAGCACTTTTCTGTTGCTGCCAGCCGGAGCAATAAATAACTGTTCAAGCCATTAACTTTGCCCAAAAAACAAATTCATTATTTTGAAGCAAATGCGCAGTTCAGGATTTTGAATTATAGACTTTGTTTTTCAAATGACGCTGTTTTTCACTGTGTACTGGTAGTAACTATTTTTCGTTCACCCTCAATACATATAACCAGACAGAAAACAAATCTCTTCATGCCATTATATAGCTCTTGGCTATTTTCTTTTTATATAGGAGTCTAGAACAAATTCTCCATGTCCAGCCACTGCTGGCCACTGTCTGCGATAGGCTGATGATGATGAGCCATCGGAGCAAGTAAGTAAGCAGAGTAATAGACATGTATTATGTGATCTGTAGTATAGGTTAAGTACTTACTTCGGATATAATCTAGGCCGGGCAATCATGATGTATCTGTTCAGCGTGATAGCCAGTACGGTGAGCAGGGAGATGGCGACCAGACCGTATCGGACCATCGGGAACATCTTGCACATGGTCTTCCCGAACCGCCAGGATTGGCTCCAGAACCTGGACGTAGCCATCGGCAGCACGAAGCAGCAGAACAGGAGATCGGAGCACGAGAGGCTGATTATGAATATTGCTGTTGCGTTGCGAACCTGTAAAGGAGGACAATAACCGTTTAAATTGAGTATTTATTTGTGTATTACATAAACCCTTTGCTACTACTTTAAGGCTGCCCAATCACTGGAGAAACGAGAATGCGAAGCGGAGAAACTAAGAAATAGTGATCTGTGAATAGGATACAAGGAACTGAGATCTGGAGAAAATCTATTGGTTAAAGTTTCTCCTTTTTGCCCGCTCCATTGCCTCCACGGTGGACAGTAAGGTGGGTATTTGGCCATGGTAGCCTTAAACTCCCTTTAGGTTCCTATAGTGCCAATGGCAAGGGTCCGCGGATCAAACATCATTGCACAACTTATCAAAATATACATAGTTAACTAAAGCCACAGTTTTTGCCGCCAATCTCGTCTTAGTGAGGAGCAGTCATGTCCTTCAAGTCCCGTGAAACATTTAAGACACCTAGCACTGCTATTCCTATCCGTTTATGAATAAACGTGATGACTGAGTTATTTGCCTTACACATAACGTGAAAAATGGATTGTGAGTTCACGTGCTTAAGTTAAATTTGGACTTTTTTCCTTATCAATGTCAATGACATGCATGAATAGCGGATGGAGTATGTTAAAATAAAAGTTTAGTACCTATTTCATTAGGTCTATGATTCACTTACGACTATTATTATTTGATTTGAAAATACAAAAATCTTTTAAATGGTGTTATTTTCCGATAAGATTATTATAATGATTACAATTCATAATTGAATATATTCATAAGAGCATGTAAGAAGGTATGTGTGTGTAAAACAAACGGCAATTTATTAATCAACGGTTAAGTATGTTTTCCTTATAGGGATATAGGTATGCGTTAAAACCGCAGTATGACATGGGTGAACTTCCCAACTATCACGTTTTACATTTAATTAACCTCGTAATGGTTTGCGGTAAATTTACAAGGTTCGTGTTACTGTTATAGGCAATGTGTATAATCCGGTATTGTATAGATTACCTAGGTATTCTATACAATGCCTAAAACGTTCAGGCAATGTGTATAATACGATTAATTTCACACATTGCCTAGGTATTGTATAAAATGCCCGAAGTGCATCAGGTAATGTGTATAATGAACGACCACGGGTAGGACCTTAAACATTTTTATTTATTTATTACTAGTGGTCCCGGCGAATTTCATACCGCCAATACTGATTCTTTTTCTATATTTTCTCATTGAAACCTTCCCTGGACTACGACAAACATTTTAAAACCAAAATTACCTAAATCGGTCCGGGCGTTCTCGAGTTTTAGTCAGACTAACGAACAGCAATTCATTTTTATTTATAAGATTCAGACAGAGTTAATCAACCTTAACCTCGGTATATTTTGAATAATATGTTATTGCTTTGCGTAGAGGGGTTAGGTAGCATTGGTTTTGAGTCCGTCCATTAACCCATAAATGATCCATCCGTCCATCTGTCACCAGGTTTTAACTCAAGAACAGTGATATCTAGATATTATGTAGTTGCAATTTGTAGATCATATTCATACACTAGCTGTGCCCGCGGCTTCGTTCGCGTGAACTACAGATATTACATATAAGGTTATAAGGTTTTTCCCGATTACTCCTATTACCGTGAGAATTTTTCAATATCGCGTTGCAAGTAAGCTTTTCGTTTATTAAGGCATGCCAAATTTCAATCATCTTTTCTCTTTACATAAGTTTTTTCCAGCTAACTCCCGTTCCCGGAAGAATTTTTCAATATCCTGTTCCAACAAAGCTTTAAGTTTACTATGGTACATGCATGCATGCCAAATTTATAGCATCTAACTTAAGTGGTTTAGATTTTTCATACAAAACAGATTTTCCCGCTAATTCCCGTTGCCGCAAGAATTTCGGGAATTAATTTCTTAGTGCACCTCTACGGTACCTTAGCTACGTTATTTCCAAATTTCAAGTGCCTACGTAAAGCCGTTTAGACTGTGCGTCGATATGTCAGTCAGTCCGTCAGTTGCTTCTTTTATATATTTAGATGTTACCGGACAAACCCGATTTCAGGACAAACTCGTTTGGCCTTGGATAAACTATGTAGTACTTGCGAGCTCAGGACTTCCTGGCACCCTAGACTGAGTTAAAAAAAGAGTCCTATTTGTGTTAATTTTTTTTAAACCACCCATATATACCTGTGACGGAAAAACTAGTCTAGTTTAGGCTAAACTAGTTTGTCCTAGAACTCCTATGTGACAAACGCTCGATACGCAAAAAACACGGCATACCAACCGATAAAATGCAATATGTTTAATCAGCGCTATCTGCTTGTGACAGTTAAAATTAGGATAAGCTCTCAAAATATCAGTAGGTCCCTATCTAACTAACCAAATTACGGAGAAGACAAATCGATGAAATACATTACCTAAGCTTCAACCGGCATTCTGTACAATACCTAGGTATTCTATACATTTCCTAGGTAAAGTGTGAAATACTTCAAACATTGAGTATCATTTCATACATTGCCTAAGTAACCTCGGCATTCTATACATTTCCTAGGCATTGTATAGAATGCCTGTATTATACACATTGCCTATAACATTAATATATCAACTGAAATAACTGAAAATGGACTTGGACATTCAGTTAAAGCTATTTATCTCATATACTTATACACTGCACCCTCCCATATCAGTACCAAGTTTGAGTTCAGTGATAACAATTTATATATATGAATACCTGCACTGTGTAGACAAGATAAGTAACTCAAAGTAGAGATAGCAACTTAATGTTAATCTTAATGTTAATACAAGTGACAGTCAAAGTGTGTTCCAGAGTAATCTATTTACATAACAAACGAAATTATTTGATTCAAATATATACCAATGTATCTGCCCTTTCAAAACCATTGTTATTGAAACTTTAAATCTAGTTTATGCTGTCAAAAAGTTATTTAAAGTATGAAAGTTGCTGTAATAGACAAAGGAACTGAAATTTATACGGCTAGTTGGTTTACAAGTTACAAAAGTGCTTGCTTTCCTGTCCTTTTTGAATAGTATAGGATAAAATGTTATGTTGATACAATGTATGGCTACCTCATTGTCAAATCAAAAATAAAAAAAATCTTTATTTACACTACAGTTTGGTGTAAACTAGTGTGGGACTCTTCTTTTAAGTTTGAAAAACTTGTATCAGAAGAGACCCCTCTTGATGAAAGTTACTAAATAAACTGATATATGAACTAATAAACTGTCCTACTTACTTTTTTACATCGAGCAAGGGCCACGATGGTAATTAGGTTCCCCGGGATGCCGATGAGCATGAAGAAGCAGCAGCAAACCGAAGCGAAGGTCAGCAGCGCGTCAGGGTACCCCACGAACAGCTCCACCGCTGCCAGGGCCTCATCAGAGGCGTAGTCATCCAGGCTTAGGATACTCTCGTTCACCTTCCCCTCACTCATATTCCCCACACTCATGTTCCCCACACTATTCTCACTCACTGCACTCATCTTCACCAACTCCTCGTCACGTCAAACATCAACAGACATCACCGCACGAATGAACTGGACTACAGAGACTTCTACTACGATTATTGTTATTTTATTTTCCCTAATGGCTGATGAGTCAATTTACGTGCAAACGGACGTAGGTACTGATAAGTGCGGTTACCAGCTTTTCTCGACTTTACAACTAACTTATTGCTCTCCATCATTATTGTACCTTTCTTTTTGGTCCTAACCTCTTTTATTGCTAACCATTTTCATATAAAATTATCTTCTTACGATCTCGAAAGACAAATAGCTTTGGTGATCACATTACATTAATTGGTATACATCGATGTCACATAAATTTTCAATGCTCTAATTTTTACAGTGATTAAGAGTACAATAATTTCTACTTTCAAATAATATCTTATATTTCTTACACCTAATAATAATTTAAGAGATTGCACAATTTTGCATTACAAATGCTACAGAAACAGTCACAATTACTTACTCATTAATCGGTTGTTTACAATAACGGTCTATACAAAATCTATTATCCTTAACATTATCATAACTTCCTTTCAGCACAGACACGGACGGTTCACAATCAAACGTTAACCATATGAGTAGTAGAAACGCGACTTTACCACCAACAGTTTAGGGTTCAAAGTTCTGAGGCGTGTAGCCTGTAGTGTTTGATGCCGATGTTTCAGGACGCAGCATCGTTGACGACTAGTCACGGCGGGCGCTTCTCCGAGACGCCGTCGCCGGACGACCGTCACGCCCACCTCCGGCACATGAGCAGGTTCTTGTAGGCCTGCCGGTACTCGCTCGACATCACCACGTAGATGATCGGGTTGATACACGTCGTCAAGTATATCAAGATGTAGCCCGCTATATTCGCCGCAGGATGGGAAGTGAACTCCCGAAATATCTTCGTCAGCGTTATCGGGAGGTAGCACACCCAGAAAGAAAGCATTATTGCCATTATCATTTTCAGGAGCTTTCTGTCTTTTGGCGTTAGTCGTGGCGGCCTGACGGATGCAGGAGATCGTCTAAGAGCAACTGCTGCTTGACGCAGTCTTTTCGCAGTTTCACCGCCGCTAGGCGTTCGTGGTTTTGCGTCAAGAGCACATTCTTCATCGTGACCATCCAGAGTGTCCACTCCTGATGACGAAGACCGCTCCGGGCCTGGTGTCGGTGGGCAATGTAATGCAGGAGGAGCTAGCAAAGCTCGTCGCGGTGGAGCAATATGGTTAGTACCATTCTCTGGACCTGGAGACCTCTCTAGAGCTGTCGAAGCTGAACCAACGGCTGAGTCTTCGAGTCCAGGCCTGGGTCTGCCTCTAGCTGGCGCGCGCGATTTCCTCGCCGCTTCTCTAACAATACAAAATATTCTAGCATAACAAATGACTATAGCTAAGCAGGGAAGCATGAATGCTCCCACGAAGAGAAATTCTTTGGGAGATCTATTATTCTTATCAGGTAGAATGGAGCATGAGCCTATAGTCGGGTCTAGTCCGAATCGGCCCCATTTCTCGAGCCATGTAGCGATCAATGCCCCGAAGGAGAATACCCACGTACTGGCGACCATTACCGCCAGATATCGTCGCTTGTATAACCTGTCAACAAGATAAATAAAATTAAAGTACCGTGTTAGTTTTTGTTTGAAGTAGTTAGCGATAAAATGCGCTGATGTCATTAGGATGACTAAATATGTCTGACCCATTCTTCATATTACTTGTAAACAGTGACAAAAGTTGTTGAATCAATTACGAAGCCATTTATTTGATAACTTGTGGATTTGTGGTATTACACATGCGTCTTCTAGTTACTATCAAATCCGATATAGGTATTACTAAAATCAAAACTTCATGATTCCTTTTTTTACTATTCTTGATTTTCTATGTAGATTCACAAAAGTCTGACTTCCGTATCTGTAATATGTATTTGGAACTTTACCTACTCAAGGACACGTTAGATGTCGTTACTATGTAAATCCAATGGTAAAATTAAGTTATAAACTAACGCACCTGGGATAAAGTCTCGGATGAGAAATCATGACGTATCTGTTGATGGTGATGGCCAGGACCGTGAACAGCGAGACCGCGACCAGCGCGTATCGTGCCAACGGGAACATCCGGCAGAGGATCCTGCCGTGGGCCCAGGACTTCCGCCAGAAGGTGGAAGCGGCCAGCGGCAGGTTGAAGCAGCAGAACAGAAGGTCGGAGCAGGACAAGTTCATGATGAAGACCGCTGTCGCGTTGCGCACCTGTGGGTTTACCCGCAATTTTTATGAGTCAGTCAAACAAAGGGTTAGACTGTGTGGTGTGTGTTTACGCACGATTGTGCAGTGCGTTGACGTCAATTAAGAACGCACTATATATTAGTTTAAGTTATCGTGTAAAATATAGTGCAGTGTTGGACAGAAAAATACAAAGCTTAAAGAATGAGGGCAGCGATCAAAGTTAAACAATTTGAATACATATTGTTTAACGTATTTCCAATTTTGTTCGTAAACCTTTATCAATATTGTAAAATTTAAATTATCCCTTGGTATGCTAGACATGAAGTAAATGTTGAAATTGTATAGCAGTAACTGGCGTTACAGATAATTGACTAGGGGTGTGAGCCTTCCGCTCCCCCGCCAGCCCGGTGAAGTTGTAAAAAAAAAAAAGAAGATAATTGTTATTATATTTTAGGATATCTGTACCGAAGAAACAATTATTCTAATTTATTAAATATATGATGAAGTTGTTTTTTTTTGAATTTTAGACTTTCGCGTTCCATTACACTAAAATTAGTCTTTATGGGTCTACATGCGATATTAGGAGTAGCAAATTACATAGCCTTCTGATATCGCGTGTAGACCTATGAAAGATTAATTTTAGTATATGATGAAGTTGTTGGTAAAGAAGTAAGTACTATGAAATTAGAATCATATTGCCGTACCCGCGCTGCATATGACACGATATGCTCTTAACCGGTCTTTTATAAATGATAATAAATGCATTACTCACGATTATGATTCTAATCAGTTTGTTATCACAGCAGCTGTGGCTGCGGAATCTCCGTGTTACAACTACTGACATATTATTATTTTTTATCAGAAACTTAGTCATAATGTTTGTAACACACTGTTGTTATTGCTAGTTATGTTGCATTGTTCTGCCAAGGTCTCAAAACTCATTATAGGATCGTGAATCCTTCAATAAAATTATATCAATTGACGTTCCCTTATCGGTCTGTGTCGTCTGCATTCTATTTGTGCGTTTTGAACCATGACCTAGGTTAAACGGAGATTGTAATAGCCATCGCATGATCAGAATAAATGTCTTCCTGTTTCAATGATAAAAAGAGGTGAAAGAGAGAGAGAGAAGATGAACTATTCGTTACTGGTATTATTAGGCTAATTTGTAAAT